>JAWNNQ010001103.1:0-21587 GCA_035044765.1 Leucophenga montana | reverse complement strand
AGCTTAATTATTTTTTTCAATTTTGTTGAAAAATATAAATTTTTAAACTTTTGCAAACGTAAAATATGCAAGTGTCACATTATGTCGTAAACAAGAGCCAACTGGGCAAAACGAAGGTTACTTTCGTATTCAGCGGCCTAAAATTACCCTAGAAAAACTACCCTCTTTCTTGCCTTTTTTTGGCTGTTGATCAGTGTAATTAAATAAGTGTCCAAAAACGCACTTTGCTAAAGAACTACATACTTGCTAAAGATCTTATATGAATGATAACAAAATCCGCTGACTTGCGACCAGCTCAAGTAAACAAAATAAATAAACCATGTACACATATACACACATCCCAAGACATGCATCAATGCTCTGGGAGCAGCCACTCAGCAATTGCTCTCTTTCTTTTTCAATTGTGTGAGTAAAAGAGAGCATTGGAGGTGTTGCGAACAAAATTTGAAGTGACGATTCTTTGTATGAAATTACTTATCTATATATTGTATGGAATGTAGTAAATATGTATTTAAATTAAACCAAGAAAATACACTCAGGCACTTGTCACATATTTCATACAACGAAGGACAACACTAAGCAGTTGTAACTTAGACCTGGAATTGCTCTAATTAAATTAGTTCCTTTTGGCGATAAAAAAAGACTTCTTCTTTGAGTAGATGAATTGAACTGACTTTATTTACAAATTGTAGTGATTTTCATATATATTTCTAGTTATTTTATTACTAAACGAAATTCTGATTATTTAGTATTTTTAAATTTTTATTTACATTTGTGTTTCTTTTACATTACTTAATCTATGCATAATTCATGGTGCATTATCTTACACACACGCACACGACTGTAAGTTGCATCATTAGCACTCAAGCAATATGCGGTAATTGGTGAACAGAGCAGCGCAAAGATGCATTGTTGTTGTGGTTGTAACAGCTTCGTTTGAGCTGCATCAGGAAATATATATACACAATTTATTATATATGAATGAATGTAATTGTGCAAAGCGATTTTTGAATGTAAGAGAAAGATAGTCCGAAATGCAACCTAAGGTGTCAAGGTCTAGGAAAAAAGCAACATCAACTGGTCGTAACCAGAGGGTCTAAAGGGCTCAATTGAGTCGGATGGGACGGGCAGTTAAACAAATGAATTGTATCGTGCGGTGATTGACCGCATTCAGGGCAGTAATTAGTATTGCTTATCCCAATTCTTTCCCTATAGCACTCGAGCATGATGCTCCATCCGGATCTTAACTGTGCAAGTTTCGTCCTGGTGCTACGAGGGAGATGTTTTTCGCTCTCATTAATAGGTGGATGTCTTCCACATCATATAATATTGTCCCTATAAGAGCGTCCAACTCAGCCCAAGTGGCTGCATCAGGTATATATGTTGTACTTGTTGTTGTTGTTGTTGTTGTTGTTGTTGTAATAGCTTCGCGTGAGCTGTATCAGGAAATATATAAAGACAATTTATTATATATGAATGAATGTAGTAGTGCAAAGCAATTTGTGAATGTAAGAGAAAGACAGACCGAAATGCAACCTCAGCTGTAAAGGTATAGGAGATTGACCGCATTCAGGGCAGCAATTAGTATTGCTTATCCCAAGTCTTTCCCTGTAGCACTCGAGCATAACGCTCCATCCGGATCTTAACTGTGCTACGAGGGAGATGTTTTTCGCTCTCATTAATAGGCGGAGGTCTTCCACCTAATATAATATTGTCGCTATAAGAGGTCTAGGAAAAAAGCAACATCATCTGGTCGTAACCAGAGGTCTAAAGGGCTTAATTGAGTCGGATGGGACGGGCAATTGAACAAATAAATTGTATCGTGCGGAGATTGACCGCATTCAGGGCAGCAATTAGTTTTGCTTATCCCAATTCTTTCCCTGTAGCACTCGAGCATAACGCTCCATCCGGATCTTAACTGTGCTACGAGGGAGATGTTTTTCGCTCTCATTAATAGGCGGAGGTCTTCCACCTAATATAATATTGTCCCTATAAGATGTTCAGTTGCAACTTTATGCAATTGGGCTCTTCCAGAAGTATAGTCATACTCCTCTATGTTGCTATCAGTGATAAAGCGATTTATGCTCGATGATGCATTGTAGTTGTTCATGCTATCTTTTTGTGATCGCTTGTAAAGGGATTTACGAGTGATAATAATGAAGCTGTTCCTATTATGGTTGTTGCTGCGTCACCGTCTTTATATGCATTGTACTTATTTATTTTGGTACTCTTTGACTGCGCAGCAGCGAAAGCGGTTCGCAGAGGTCAAAAACAGCAATCTATCAGTTTATGTGTCCTTTTTGCATATTTGCAGTTAATTTCAAATCTCACACTGTTTTTCATAATAATTAAGCAGCATAAAATTTATTTGTTCTTTTGTTCGTTTTTCTTAAGGGTTTTTCTTAAGGTTATCACCCAAATTTTAAAATTAGTATTGTTTTATATGGGTGTACTTACAATGTGCATGGCTTTATAGAATAAAAAAAATAATTGTCTTTCTATGAATCTCCTACTTTTAACTTCGTATCGATATTTTTCGTTCAGAAGTTATGATGTTTGCAACATAAAAAGAATGAGCTACTGTGAGTTGGCAGGAGATGTTTGTCAGAAACCCAATTAAAGTGTCTGGGACCTAACCGCAGAAACATTTTTTGAATACACTCAATACCATCTTGATTAATTACATAATGTGGATTCCAAACACAAGATGCAAAATATAATCCGGGGTGCCTCAGAAAACACTAGCCAAATGGCTAATAGTGATTCGACATTTCGCTAAACAAAATTCCACCATGCCACAGAACTTTAGCATTTTCACAAACCTTTTCGTACTTAGCAGCATAGTGTAGCCATCACGGAAGAATAAATTAGTCTAGTGTTAGTTCCGCTTTATTATTGATATTTTTCAATTGGAAAATTGATTTTTACAGTGATATTTAGTTAAATGCAAATTAGTTGCATTTATGTGACATCAATTTGTAGTTTCCAAGCAAAAACTTTTAAATTTATTGCCCAACAAACTAAAAAGTATACCCTGTAACTCTACCAGCTGTGCGCTACTTTTACGATGTCATGTCAGTGGCAACACACAATGTAAACAAATGAATCGCGTTGAATTGCAATCAGCAAGTAAAAACCAAATTGCAAATTGTGAAAAATTAAACAAATAATGGTAAAAAATCCCGCTTGTCAGACTCATTGCGATCGAAAAGTTAAGGAAGAGGCAACTCAGGAAGGTGGCAATAGACCGCAAGCGCTTCAGATGTGCATCAAACCCATTTTCGCAAACAGACGCTAATAAATGTTTGCTGCTCTCTTCATAATTTATGACATTTCTATTGCGACGTTGCCATATAACCGAACTAAAAACTAAGTTCGAAAATCTTTTTAAAAAAAGTGACACCATTGAAATGCCAATCGCTTGTCTGTCGGCTGTGACTGGCATATTCAACTAGCGCAATCATAGTTGGTTTAGTAAAATGCTAATTTATTAATTAAAACATATTCGGGGGTGCCACAGAAATAAATAGCGAAATGGCCATTCCGCTAAAAAAATTTCCACCATGCCACAGAACTTCGAGCGTTTTGATAGTTTTAGCATTTTCACAAACCATTTCGATCTTGGTACATAGGGTAGACACCACACATGAATAAACTAGTCTAATGTTTGTTCCGCATTATTATTGTTATTTTTTTTTTCAGTAGCATAATTGGTAATTTACAGTGATATTTAGTTAAATGCAAATTGATTGAATTTTTGTGACTACTTTTTGGTGGTTGCCAAGCAAAACAATTTGAATTTATTGCCCGCCACACTAAAAAGTTTGTCTAACAACTCTAGCAGCTGTGCGCGGTAGTAATTAAATAGCAACAAAAACGAAAATAGACGAATCGCGAGGAGTTGCCACCTAACAGAACTAAAATTGTCGCAAATTATTTCGTTAAATGCACAATAAATGCGCGATTGCTTAAGGTTGTAGTAATTGCGATTAAATTATAAACTATTAATAATTATTTTTAGCTTAGTTTTAACGTAAATAGCAGCATGCTATGTACTTAAAAACAAAGTTAAAAAACTTTTTAAAAAAAGTGGCAACAGTTAAATGCAATTCGCTTATGCGTGGAAAATTCAACTAGCGAAATCATAGTTGGTTTAGTAAAATGCTAATGTGTTAATTAAAACATATTAAATTATTAATTGTTTAGATGTAAATTAATCAGAAATTGTACCCCCTATCACTTGCACTTTTTCTCGCTAAGATATAATTTATTTTTTGTGCACTATAGTACCATATGATCTACACCATTTTGCAGTAAGGAACATTGAAATTGAAATGAAGGAAAAGCTTAACATCTTCCGCGTACATTGGTATTTTCGAATTTAGTATAACAGATGGGAGGTCATTTAGAAACAGCAAGAACAGTGTTGGGCCCTTGTGGACTCCATTGTTACATTTGCCATTTTATAAGTCGATACGATAGAAGAAGATACGATTTTATCCAAACAATTAATTGCCGAGGAAACCCGATTTTATGAACAACAAAATCGGTATAAATAACGTCGTTCTGGTGGCCCTCAGAAAAAGCGTAAATCGTTCTAGAACTAAACTGTAAAACATTTGTGTTAACTGAACGACCTTTTAAAGCAATATAGTGCAATTGTTGGTTCGTAATTATTTTTTCAAACAGTTTGGGTCTAGCAACTTTTCTATACACCTTTAATTTGAAATGTCTGATCTATGGCATTTTTTATGCAGCGGAATAACAAAGAAGAATTTCCAACAATCCTGAAAACAACCTCTTTTTAAAGTTAAGTTAAAAAGGAACGTAAGAGGTTGACACAAGGTGTCAGGACAAAGTTTGAAAACAGAGTGTGGAATATTGTCAGCACCAGTGTAAAAATTGAGGTCAAGCACTTTAATTTCGCGTTGTACTGTGTTTATATTACTGGGACAGGAAAAATGTTAGTTTCAGGAATATTATACGGATAACTAAAGTCATCAAAGTGATCAGGGGAACAGTAATTTTATTGGAAAAATTCGGTGAACAAATTAATTCATGCGCGATGGAAGAGAAAAAGAATTGCGTTTAACATTCACAAAGTCAAAGTATGACTGGATCTACTGAAACGTTTCTTTGAATATTTCGCAAATAACTGTCGTAAGCCACTTTGTTACATTGCATGCACAAACATAGCGAGAATCCAAATCATTTCCCGAGTGCTTTAATTTTTTAAAAACACTTCTTTTTATATTGCGATTTCGACCACCACGGTACTTTTTTTTTTTAATACCACTTAACACAATAGATGCGACGTACTTGTTGAAAACATTATACAAAAGTTTATTAAAAACCAGTACAGCACTATTAATATTGAGGAAGCTATGAACCGGTGACCAATATAAATTTAAAAATTGATCGTTCAGAACAGAATAGTTTACTCGTTTGAATAATCATTTCGGAGTTGAAGACATAACTTGATTGTGGTCTAGATATATAAAAAAGCTAATATCATGAGTTTGATGATAAGGGTCCTCGGATGTAGACATTGGATGAATTCTGTTAAAAGTTTCATCCCAAATACTATCCTCAAAAACTAAATCAACCTGCCTCTTATTTGTATTAACAACATGATTAATTTGGTTCAAGTTAAAATCAGCGAGGCCACTTAGAAAATGGTTGAAATTACATCTAAGCCTGCATGCTCGAAAAATTTAGAATTTGTTCAACTAATCCAATTAATATTTGGAAGATTAAAGTCTCGCAAAACACAACAAAAGTCGAAAATCTGCAATTGCGGTACCAATTGCTCAACTCTTTTTTTATTAAGTCAGTAAGATCAGAATCCTCATGTTTAAATTACACAGTACTTCGAACACACGCAATCGCATTGAATACCTGTTTCGCAGCTTATCGTGCTTATGCATTAAAAAATTAAAAAATTCAAGACAAATGTTTAAAAAATATTAATTTTGTAAATAATAGGAGCGAAAAGATGTTAGCTTGTAAATATTAACATAGTTACCAGAATACGCTTTATATTGATAAATCTGAAAAAGCTTTTAGGATTATTGCGCACGTTATTTTTAACTCATAATGAATAAGCAGCGTAACACTGTTTATTAAATGAGTTAAAATTAGAGCGAGCAACAGAATATTTACTATAATCAACGTTTGACATAATTTCTTTATATCTTTTAAAAAAGTGCGATTTTATATTTTCAGCCTACTGAGACTACGAGAGAACTAGGCAACCTACAAGTAAAATTAGATACACTAGTGATACAAATACATTTGTCAAAATAATTGAAAACAATGGAATAGAAAATACTCGAGGGCATTTCAATATCTGTACAGATATCCAGTCGCTGCTGTCGTCAGTCAGTCGATAATTGATTTAACTTTGCATAGTCTTTTTTTTAAACATCTGACACGATGACGAGATATATCATTATTACGTGAACAGGGAACTTTATCTAGCTGAAAATATAGCTCAAAGGTAGGATGATAATTATCTTCAGGCAGTGCTATCAATGAAATACTGTTATCAAATATGTTAAAACCATTGTCAACAAACACAAACACAGTATTTAAAATTAGCAACATTGAACCACAATTATTATGAACAGGACTTGTCAAATTTTATCGGGCATCATATAAATGCTGATTCGTATTCGGTAAATGCATAAAAGAGGAAAGTTTAACAACGGGTGAAAAATACACTGGCTGGAATATTTGTTTTTATATCCTGCTCTTGACGCTAAGAGGATAGTAAGTTTGTGCAAATATATGTAACAGGAGGAAGCATGGCAGACCACATAACGTATATGTTTTATTTATTTAAAATTGCAACTTCATATATAAAACAGTCGCTTAATATAAAAATTTTAAGTTTTTACATTAACTAAACTAACTTAAAACTAGAAGAAGGAAGTTACGAACACTCAGACCCGTTGGAGGAATTTTGGTTTGGCCGCCAGGTTGACCGACTGTGGCCCTACTCACAGTCTGGGCAGTAGTCCAAGCGGGCGTAATTACAAAAATAAAGTAAATAGAAGTTGCTAGATGAAATTTACAAATTTATTGAAAATGATTTCTCAGTACAGAGCTTTTTACATAGTGTAAGCTAGAGTTATAAGAAAAATGGATTGAAAACTAATTGTGGATGAAGCCAAGTTAAAGTAAAAGGAAAACTATTAAGATAAACATTACTAAGCTGAGTTCTTAACCCTTTTACCTTTGATAATGAATTACGAAAGAACTTAGTTTTTTGGCACTGAATTATTGAGCGCTTAATTTGTCGTCCAAAAAGGCAACTTCATTGGCACGAAGTGGCGCGTTGGCCGAATGGCACATTTAGTAATATTGACTGAAGTAAGTAGGGAGAATAAATCTCCTCAATAAGAATTTTATGAAGAAAAGCAACAGAGACCATAGAACGGCGTGTCAAGATGGTTGGGAGATCAATTAATTTTAACCTGTCATGATATTGTGGAATATTTATATCGGGATCCCAATTGACTCTCCTAAGAGTAAACAGAAGAAATTGTTTTGGACTGACTCAATACGATCCTCGTAAATAGCATAATATGGGTTCCAAATACAAGAGCCACATTCTAAAATCTGACGAACAAAAGAATAGAGGAGTTTACTGGTATAACGGACATTAAATTTCTTAGACCAACGCTTAACAAAGTCAAGAACACCTTTTGCTTTATTTACTATTGGAACAAATGTGATTATTATAAATAAGTTTAGGTTCCATAAGGATACCTAGGTCATTGAAACAAAACTCTACCGAGGGTAATGTTATTTAAAAAATATGTCACTATAAATTGTTTTCTGCCACGAAACGTCATACACTTGCATTTTGAGAAATTTAGATTAAGAAAATTTAGACGACACAATGTATATAGTGAGTTGAAATCAGTCTGCAATAAACTGGGTTGCTGTGTCGTCATCTGCATACATTAGTGTATGGGCATGTTTAATAGATAAAGAAAGATCATTAATAAAAATGTTGAACAATATTGGACCTAGCCGACTCCCTTGAGGAGCACCAGAAGAACACAAAAAGAGTTTTAGCCAAACAATTGTTAAATAAAACTTTTTACGTTCTACCGGATAAGTATGAATCAATCCAAATAAAAAGAGACGGAAACCTTACTGCTTTTAATTTGAATAAAATCTGCTTTATGACACACACTATCAAAAGCTTTACGAAAATCTGTATAAATGGCATCAGTTTGGCAACACAACTCAAAACCGTTATTTACAACAGTGGAAATATCTAAAAGATTAGTTTGCCTCTAACGAATCCATGTTGAAAAGGACTGACAACAGACTTTAACGACTGTTGCAATTGGTCACAAATGTTTTTTTTTCAGAGTTTTGGAATAGCACTCAGCTTAGCAATACCTCTCTAATTCGGTATACCAGACTTGCTGCCCTTTTTATGTAACGGACTAATAAAAGACTCCTTCCAAAGAGATGGAAATTTACATAACTTTCTGGATAGATTGAAAAGAATTGATAAAGGAAAATAAATGGAGCTAGAACATTGTTTTAGTATGCAACTGGGAATATTATCAGGGCCATATAGGAAAGAGAATTTAATTGATAAAACACATGTTAATATATTTTGCATATAGATAACCGGAGGAGATATAAAGTCATTTGATGTGATGCTGTAAGGATATGAGAAACTATGATTAACAGAGCTACTGGAATACGTACTTTTAAAAAATCGGCAAACAAATCTGACATGGGCGAAGTATTTAGCCTTTATACGTATCGCGGCCAGGCGCTCGTCCACAGGTATGAAACTGGTGACAAGACCTCGTAGTTTCCTACTAACCACGAAACCGCATCCAAATTCGTGCTTCTTCGCATGGCAACTATAATAGATGTCACAGGATGCCTTTTTTGAGCAGCCCTGTCCTATCTATCGCATTCCTGGATTGCGGTGATGTCAGCCTTAAATTTGTCGAGGACATCAACCAGCTTGATATCTGCACCAGCCCTGTGGAGGGACAGGACATTCCAGGTGCATATCCGTTAATCAAGGTCCATAAATCGTTTGCGGGGGTCACCATCATTGGGGGATTTTATCCGAGGCTTCCTTTGTGTCTTCATTGGTACGTTTTTTTTTTGCGGTGGTGGGAACCAAACCCAGCGCACCAACTCCTTAGTAAGGGGAGTGTTTGCATTCTCACAATTACCCAGGGGATACGGGATAGCGGACGTTTGTGAGCTGCTTGAGACGTTTGCAAAAGAATCGTAATTTGACGGCTCCCAAGAGTAACGGCCAAAGAACTTTCCACTTCTGCAAACGACCTCATCCCCCAATACTGCATCGTATTCGGTGCAGCATAAAACAGGAAAGTGTAACAACGGGGAAAAAATACACTGCAGCAGGAAAGTTTTACTGCAGCGGAGCGCTTCCAAATTTTTAACTGCTACTTTTACAAAAAAAAAATGTACATTTTTTAGTAGAAAAGGTTGATATTTTATATATTTTTTATATGTTAGAATTGCGGTGGTTGGAATATTTGTTTTTATATCCTGCTCTTGACGCTAAGAGGATAGTAAGTTTGTGCAAATATATGTAACAGGAGGAAGCATGGCAGACCACATAACGTATATGTTTTATTTATTTAAAATTGCAACTTCATATATAAAACAGTCGCTTAATATAAAAATTTTAAGTTTTTACATTAACTAAACTAACTTAAAACTAGAAGAAGGAAGTTACGAACACTCAGACCCGCCAGGTTGACCGACTGTGGCCCTACTCACAGTCTGGGCAGTAGTCCAAGCGGGCGTAATTACAAAAATAAAGTAAATAGAAGTTTCTAGATGAAATTTACAAATTTATTGAAAATGATTTCTCAGTACAGAGCTTTTTACATAGTGTAAGCTAGAGTTATAAGAAAAATGGATTGCAAACTAATTGTGGATGAAGCCAAGTTAAAGTAAAAGGAAAACTATTAAGATAAACATTACAAAGCTGAGTTCTTAACCCTTTTACCTTTGATAATGAATTACGAAAGAACTTAGTTTTTTGGCACTGAATTATTGAGCGCTTAATTTGTCGTCCAAAAAGGCAACTTCATTGGCACGAAGTGGCGCGTTGGCCGAATGCACATTTAGTAATATTGACTTAAGTAAGTAGGGAGAATAAATCTCCTCAATAAGAATTTTATGAAGAAAAGCAACAGAGACCATAGAACGGCGTGTCAAGATGGTTAGGAGATCAATTAATTTTAACCTGTCATGATATTGTGGAAGATTTATATCGGGATCCCAATTGACTCTCCTAAGAGTAAACAGAAGAAATTGTTTTGGACTGACTCAATACGATCCTCGTAAATAGCATAATATGGGTTCCAAATACAAGAGCCACATTCTAAAATCTGACGAACAAAAGAATAGAGGAGTTTACTGGTATAACGGACATTAAATTTCTTAGACCAACGCTTAACAAAGTCAAGAACACCTTTTGCTTTATTTACTATTGAAACAAATGTGATTATTATAAATAAGTTTAGGTTCCATAAGGATACCTAGGTCATTGAAACAAAACTCTACCGAGGGTAATGTTATTTAAAAAATATGTCTATAAATTGTTTTCTGCCACGAAACGTCATACACTTGCATTTTGAGAAATTTAGATTAAGAAAATTTAGACGACACAATGTATATAGTGAGTTGAAATCAGTCTGCAATAAACTGGGTTGCTGTGTCGTCATCTGCATACATTAGTGTATGGGCATGTTTAATAGATAAAGAAAGATCATTAATAAAAATGTTGAACAATATTGGACCTAGCCGACTCCCTTGAGGAGCACCAGAAGAACACAAAAAGAGTTTTAGCCAAACAATTGTTAAATAAAACTTTTTACGTTCTACCGGATAAGTATGAATCAATCCAAATAAAAAGAGACGGAAACCTTACTGCTTTTAATTTGAATAAAATCTGCTTTATGACACACACTATCAAAAGCTTTACGAAAATCTGTATAAATGGCATCAGTTTGGCAACACAACTCAAAACCGTTATTTACAACAGTGGAAATATCTAAAAGATTAGTTTGCCTCTAACGAATCCATGTTGAAAAGGACTGACAACAGACTTTAACGACTGTTGCAATTGGTCACAAATGTTTTTTTTCAGAGTTTTGGAATAGCACTCAGCTTAGCAATACCTCTCTAATTCGGTATACCAGACTTGCTGCCCTTTTTATGTAACGGACTAATAAAAGACTCCTTCCAAAGAGATGGAAATTTACATAACTTTCTGGATAGATTGAAAAGAATTGATAAAGGAAAATAAATGGAGCTAGAACATTGTTTTAGTATGCAACTGGGAATATTATCAGGGCCATATAGGAAAGAGAATTTAATTGATAAAACACATGTTAATATATTTTGCATATAGATAACCGGAGGAGATATAAAGTCATTTGATGTGATGCTGTAAGGATATGAGAAACTATGATTAACAGAGCTACTAGAATACGTACTTTTAAAAAATCGGCAAACAAATCTGACATGGGCGAATCAGAAGATGCAACTGTACCATCAAGAAATAATTGCGAGGGATACGGTGAAATACTTCGTTTCGTATTAACGAAATTGAAAAACGATCTCTGTTGGCGCATGTTTCGTTTAACTTTTATTAAATAGTCAGCAGAACACCTTTTATTTAATGCGTTAAAATTAGAAAGGGCTACAAAATTTTTTCTAATATTTTTTTAATAAACGCGACTTAAAATTTTTTAATCGGTAAAGGCTACGTGAAAACCAAGGCTGTCTTTTTTCTCAGACAGGGAGAGCGATGGAATGCATCTGTCAAAATAACTGAGAATGGTGGAATAAAAAATATTCGTTGCCAATTCAATATCTCAACAGCGCTCGAGAACAGATCAATCGATTTAACTTGACATGGTGATTATCTTCACGCATTGTAATATCAAAACCAACATTAACAAAAACAAGATCAAGAAGTTTTCCACTTTTCGAACATTATTACACTGTTGCATGGACAATTAAAAAGACTATCAAGAAACTCATTCTTTACAGCTTTACCGACGTCTAGCTTTCGTTATGTATTGGGACGTGGGGAATGCACCATGCTGAGCATGGTGCGTACCTTGGCTGCCACAAGGTAGTGGTCCGAGTCGATGTTGGCACCTCGTACCGTTTGCACGTCCAACACGCTCGATGCGTGCCTTCCGTCTATCACAACATGATCAATTTGGTTGCGTGTCCTTTGATCGGGACTGCACCAAGTAGCCTTGTGTATGTCTCGGTGTGGAAATCTGGTGCTACTGATTACCATGTTCCGACCTGCGGCGAAATCGATTATCTTCTCTCCATTGCTGGAATTAGCGTCGTGAAGGCTAAATTTTCCGACTGTTGGGCCAAAGATTCCTTCATTCCCAATTTTGGCGTTGAAATCGCCAAGCACAATTTTTACATCGTGATTGGGGCAGCGCTCGTAGAGACGTTCGAGACGCTCGCAACTTTCATCTTTGGCCACATCTTCTACAACTTCCGTCGGGGTGTGTGCACAAATCAGGCTAATGTTGAAGTATTTAGCCTTTATACGTATCGCGGCCAGGCGCTCGTCCACAGGTATGAAACTGGTGACAAGACCTCGTAGTTTCCTACTAACCACGAAACCGCATCCAAATTCGTGCTTCTTCGCATGGCAACTATAATAGATGTCACAGGATGCCTTTTTTGAGCAGCCCTGTCCTATCTATCGCATTCCTGGATTGCGGTGATGTCAGCCTTAAATTTGTCGAGGACATCAACCAGCTTGATATCTGCACCAGCCCTGTGGAGGGACAGGACATTCCAGGTGCATATCCGTTAATCAAGGTCCATAAATCGTTTGAGGGGGTCACCATCATTGGGGGATTTTGTCCGAGGCTTCCTTTGTGTCTTCATTGGTACGTTTTTTTTTTGCGGTGGTGGGAACCAAACCCAGCGCACCAACTCCTTAGTAAGGGGAGTGTTTGCATTCTCACAATTACCCAGGGGATACGGGATAGCGGACGTTTGTGAGCTGCTTGAGACGTTTGCAAAAGAATCGTAATTTGACGGCTCCCAAGAGTAACGGCCAAAGAACTTTCCACTTCTGTAAATTGTTTTCTGCCACGAAACGTCATACACTTGCATTTTGAGAAATTTAGATTAAGAAAATTTAGACGACACAATGTATATAGTGAGTTGAAATCAGTCTGCAATAAACTGGGTTGCTGTGTCGTCATCTGCATACATTAGTGTATGGGCATGTTTAATAGATAAAGAAAGATCATTAATAAAAATGTTGAACAATATTGGACCTAGCCGACTCCCTTGAGGAGCACCAGAAGAACACAAAAAGAGTTTTAGCCAAACAATTGTTAAATAAAACTTTTTACGTTCTACCGGATAAGTATGAATCAATCCAAATAAAAAGAGACGGAAACCTTACTGCTTTTAATTTGAATAAAATCTGCTTTATGACACACACTATCAAAAGCTTTACGAAAATCTGTATAAATGGCATCAGTTTGGAACACAACTCAAAACCGTTATTTACAACAGTGGAAATATCTAAAAGATTAGTTTGCCTCTAACGAATCCATGTTGAAAAGGACTGACAACAGACTTTAACGACTGTTGCAATTGGTCACAAATGTTTTTTTTCAGAAGTTTTGGAATAGCACTCAGCTTAGCAATACCTCTCTAATTCGGTATACCAGACTTGCTGCCCTTTTTATGTAACGGACTAATAAAAGACTCCTTCCAAAGAGATGGAAATTTACATAACTTTCTGGATAGATTGAAAAGAATTGATAAAGGAAAATAAATGGAGCTAGAACATTGTTTTAGTATGCAACTGGGAATATTATCAGGGCCATATAGGAAAGAGAATTTAATTGATAAAACACATGTTAATATATTTTGCATATAGATAACCGGAGGAGATATAAAGTCATTTGATGTGATGCTGTAAGGATATGAGAAACTATGATTAACAGAGCTACTAGAATACGTACTTTTAAAAAATCGGCAAACAAATCTGACATGGGCGAATCAGAAGATGCAACTGTACCATCAAGAAATAATTGCGAGGGATACGGTGAAATACTTCGTTTCGTATTAACGAAATTGAAAAACGATCTCTGTTGGCGCATGTTTCGTTTAACTTTTATTAAATAGTCAGCAGAACACCTTTTATTTAATGCGTTAAAATTAGAAAGGGCCTACAAAATTTTTTCTAATATTTTTTTAATAAACGCGACTTAAAATTTTTTAATCGGTAAAGGCTACGTGAAAACCAAGGCTGTCTTTTTTCTCAGACAGGGAGAGCGATGGAATGCATCTGTCAAAATAACTGAGAATGGTGGAATAAAAAATATTCGTTGCCAATTCAATATCTCAACAGCGCTCGAGAACAGATCAATCGATTTAACTTGACATGGTGATTATCTTCACGCATTGTAATATCAAAACCAACATTAACAAAAACAAGATCAAGAAGTTTTCCACTTTTCGAACATTATTACACTGTTGCATGGACAATTAAAAAGACTATCAAGAAACTCATTCTTTACAGCTTTACCGACGTCTAGCTTTCGTTATGTATTGGGACGTGGGGAATGCACCATGCTGAGCATGGTGCGTACCTTGGCTGCCACAAGGTAGTGGTCCGAGTCGATGTTGGCACCTCGTACCGTTTGCACGTCCAACACGCTCGATGCGTGCCTTCCGTCTATCACAACATGATCAATTTGGTTGCGTGTCCTTTGATCGGGACTGCACCAAGTAGCCTTGTGTATGTCTCGGTGTGGAAATCTGGTGCTACTGATTACCATGTTCCGACCTGCGGCGAAATCGATTATCTTCTCTCCATTGCTGGAATTAGCGTCGTGAAGGCTAAATTTTCCGACTGTTGGGCCAAAGATTCCTTCATTCCCAATTTTGGCGTTGAAATCGCCAAGCACAATTTTTATATCGTGATTGGGGCAGCGCTCGTAGAGACGTTCGAGACGCTCGTAACTTTCATCTTTGGCCACATCTTCTACAACTTCCGTCGGGGTGTGTGCACAAATCAGGCTAATGTTGAAGTATTTAGCCTTTATACGTATCGCGGCCAGGCGCTCGTCCACAGGTATGAAACTGGTGACAAGACCTCGTAGTTTCCTACTAACCACGAAACCGCATCCAAATTCGTGCTTCTTCGCATGGCAACTATAATAGATGTCACAGGATGCCTTTTTTGAGCAGCCCTGTCCTATCTATCGCATTCCTGGATTGCGGTGATGTCAGCCTTAAATTTGTCGAGGACATCAACCAGCTTGATATCTGCACCAGCCCTGTGGAGGGACAGGACATTCCAGGTGCATATCCGTTAATCAAGGTCCATAAATCGTTTGAGGGGGTCACCATCATTGGGGGATTTTGTCCGAGGCTTCCTTTGTGTCTTCATTGGTACGTTTTTTTTTTGCGGTGGTGGGAACCAAACCCAGCGCACCAACTCCTTAGTAAGGGGAGTGTTTGCATTCTCACAATTACCCAGGGGATACGGGATAGCGGACGTTTGTGAGCTGCTTGAGACGTTTGCAAAAGAATCGTAATTTGACGGCTCCCAAGAGTAACGGCCAAAGAACTTTCCACTTCTGAACGGACATTAAATTTCTTAGACCAACGCTTAACAAAGTCAAGAACACCTTTTGCTTTATTTACTATTGAAACAAATGTGATTATTATAAATAAGTTTAGGTTCCATAAGGATACCTAGGTCATTGAAACAAAACTCTACCGAGGGTAATGTTATTTAAAAAATATGTCTATAAATTGTTTTCTGCCACGAAACGTCATACACTTGCATTTTGAGAAATTTAGATTAAGAAAATTTAGACGACACAATGTATATAGTGAGTTGAAATCAGTCTGCAATAAACTGGGTTGCTGTGTCGTCATCTGCATACATTAGTGTATGGGCATGTTTAATAGATAAAGAAAGATCATTAATAAAAATGTTGAACAATATTGGACCTAGCCGACTCCCTTGAGGAGCACCAGAAGAACACAAAAAGAGTTTTAGCCAAACAATTGTTAAATAAAACTTTTTACGTTCTACCGGATAAGTATGAATCAATCCAAATAAAAAGAGACGGAAACCTTACTGCTTTTAATTTGAATAAAATCTGCTTTATGACACACACTATCAAAAGCTTTACGAAAATCTGTATAAATGGCATCAGTTTGGCAACACAACTCAAAACCGTTATTTACAACAGTGGAAATATCTAAAAGATTAGTTTGCCTCTAACGAATCCATGTTGAAAAGGACTGACAACAGACTTTAACGACTGTTGCAATTGGTCACAAATGTTTTTTTTCAGAGTTTTGGAATAGCACTCAGCTTAGCAATACCTCTCTAATTCGGTATACCAGACTTGCTGCCCTTTTTATGTAACGGACTAATAAAAGACTCCTTCCAAAGAGATGGAAATTTACATAACTTTCTGGATAGATTGAAAAGAATTGATAAAGGAAAATAAATGGAGCTAGAACATTGTTTTAGTATGCAACTGGGAATATTATCAGGGCCATATAGGAAAGAGAATTTAATTGATAAAACACATGTTAATATATTTTGCATATAGATAACCGGAGGAGATATAAAGTCATTTGATGTGATGCTGTAAGGATATGAGAAACTATGATTAACAGAGCTACTAGAATACGTACTTTTAAAAAATCGGCAAACAAATCTGACATGGGCGAATCAGAAGATGCAACTGTACCATCAAGAAATAATTGCGAGGGATACGGTGAAATACTTCGTTTCGTATTAACGAAATTGAAAAACGATCTCTGTTGGCGCATGTTTCGTTTAACTTTTATTAAATAGTCAGCAGAACACCTTTTATTTAATGCGTTAAAATTAGAAAGGGCTACAAAATTTTTTCTAATATTTTTTTAATAAACGCGACTTAAAATTTTTTAATCGGGTAAAGGCTACGTGAAAACCAAGGCTGTCTTTTTTCTCAGACAGGGAGAGCGATGGAATGCATCTGTCAAAATAACTGAGAATGGTGGAATAAAAAATATTCGTTGCCAATTCAATATCTCAACAGCGCTCGAGAACAGATCAATCGATTTAACTTGACATGGTGATTATCTTCACGCATTGTAATATCAAAACCAACATTAACAAAAACAAGATCAAGAAGTTTTCCACTTTTCGAACATTATTACACTGTTGCATGGACAATTAAAAAGACTATCAAGAAACTCATTCTTTACAGCTTTACCGACGTCTAGCTTTCGTTATGTATTGGGACGTGGGGAATGCACCATGCTGAGCATGGTGCGTACCTTGGCTGCCACAAGGTAGTGGTCCGAGTCGATGTTGGCACCTCGTACCGTTTGCACGTCCAACACGCTCGATGCGTGCCTTCCGTCTATCACAACATGATCAATTTGGTTGCGTGTCCTTTGATCGGGACTGCACCAAGTAGCCTTGTGTATGTCTCGGTGTGGAAATCTGGTGCTACTGATTACCATGTTCCGACCTGCGGCGAAATCGATTATCTTCTCTCCATTGCTGGAATTAGCGTCGTGAAGGCTAAATTTTCCGACTGTTGGGCCAAAGATTCCTTCATTCCCAATTTTGGCGTTGAAATCGCCAAGCACAATTTTTACATCGTGATTGGGGCAGCGCTCGTAGAGACGTTCGAGACGCTCGTAACTTTCATCTTTGGCCACATCTTCTACAACTTCCGTCGGGGTGTGTGCACAAATCAGGCTAATGTTGAAGTATTTAGCCTTTATACGTATCGCGGCCAGGCGCTCGTCCACAGGTATGAAACTGGTGACAAGACCTCGTAGTTTCCTACTAACCACGAAACCGCATCCAAATTCGTGCTTCTTCGCATGGCAACTATAATAGATGTCACAGGATGCCTTTTTTGAGCAGCCCTGTCCTATCTATCGCATTCCTGGATTGCGGTGATGTCAGCCTTAAATTTGTCGAGGACATCAACCAGCTTGATATCTGCACCAGCCCTGTGGAGGGACAGGACATTCCAGGTGCATATCCGTTAATCAAGGTCCATAAATCGTTTGAGGGGGTCACCATCATTGGGGGATTTTGTCCGAGGCTTCCTTTGTGTCTTCATTGGTACGTTTTTTTTTTGCGGTGGTGGGAACCAAACCCAGCGCACCAACTCCTTAGTAAGGGGAGTGTTTGCATTCTCACAATTACCCAGGGGATACGGGATAGCGGACGTTTGTGAGCTGCTTGAGACGTTTGCAAAAGAATCGTAATTTGACGGCTCCCAAGAGTAACGGCCAAAGAACTTTCCACTTCTGTAAATTGTTTTCTGCCACGAAACGTCATACACTTGCATTTTGAGAAATTTAGATTAAGAAAATTTAGACGACACAATGTATATAGTGAGTTGAAATCAGTCTGCAATAAACTGGGTTGCTGTGTCGTCATCTGCATACATTAGTGTATGGGCATGTTTAATAGATAAAGAAAGATCATTAATAAAAATGTTGAACAATATTGGACCTAGCCGACTCCCTTGAGGAGCACCAGAAGAACACAAAAAGAGTTTTAGCCAAACAATTGTTAAATAAAACTTTTTACGTTCTACCGGATAAGTATGAATCAATCCAAATAAAAAGAGACGGAAACCTTACTGCTTTTAATTTGAATAAAATCTGCTTTATGACACACACTATCAAAAGCTTTACGAAAATCTGTATAAATGGCATCAGTTTGGCAACACAACTCAAAACCGTTATTTACAACAGTGGAAATATCTAAAAGATTAGTTTGCCTCTAACGAATCCATGTTGAAAAGGACTGACAACAGACTTTAACGACTGTTGCAATTGGTCACAAATGTTTTTTTTCAGAGTTTTGGAATAGCACTCAGCTTAGCAATACCTCTCTAATTCGGTATACCAGACTTGCTGCCCTTTTTATGTAACGGACTAATAAAAGACTCCTTCCAAAGAGATGGAAATTTACATAACTTTCTGGATAGATTGAAAAGAATTGATAAAGGAAAATAAATGGAGCTAGAACATTGTTTTAGTATGCAACTGGGAATATTATCAGGGCCATATAGGAAAGAGAATTTAATTGATAAAACACATGTTAATATATTTTGCATATAGATAACCGGAGGAGATATAAAGTCATTTGATGTGATGCTGTAAGGATATGAGAAACTATGATTAACAGAGCTACTAGAATACGTACTTTTAAAAAATCGGCAAACAAATCTGACATGGGCGAATCAGAAGATGCAACTGTACCATCAAGAAATAATTGCGAGGGATACGGTGAAATACTTCGTTTCGTATTAACGAAATTGAAAAACGATCTCTGTTGGCGCATGTTTCGTTTAACTTTTATTAAATAGTCAGCAGAACACCTTTTATTTAATGCGTTAAAATTAGAAAGGGCTACAAAATTTTTTCTAATATTTTTTTAATAAACGCGACTTAAAATTTTTTAATCGGTAAAGGCTACGTGAAAACCAAGGCTGTCTTTTTTCTCAGACAGGGAGAGCGATGGAATGCATCTGTCAAAATAACTGAGAATGGTGGAATAAAAAATATTCGTTGCCAATTCAATATCTCAACAGCGCTCGAGAACAGATCAATCGATTTAACTTGACATGGTGATTATCTTCACGCATTGTAATATCAAAACCAACATTAACAAAAACAAGATCAAGAAGTTTTCCACTTTTCGAACATTATTACACTGTTGCATGGACAATTAAAAAGACTATCAAGAAACTCATTCTTTACAGCTTTACCGACGTCTAGCTTTCGTTATGTATTGGGACGTGGGGAATGCACCATGCTGAGCATGGTGCGTACCTTGGCTGCCACAAGGTAGTGGTCCGAGTCGATGTTGGCACCTCGTACCGTTTGCACGTCCAACACGCTCGATGCGTGCCTTCCGTCTATCACAACATGATCAATTTGGTTGCGTGTCCTTTGATCGGGACTGCACCAAGTAGCCTTGTGTATGTCTCGGTGTGGAAATCTGGTGCTACTGATTACCATGTTCCGACCTGCGGCGAAATCGATTATCTTCTCTCCATTGCTGGAATTAGCGTCGTGAAGGCTAAATTTTCCGACTGTTGGGCCAAAGATTCCTTCATTCCCAATTTTGGCGTTGAAATCGCCAAGCACAATTTTTACATCGTGATTGGGGCAGCGCTCGTAGAGACGTTCGAGACGCTCGTAACTTTCATCTTTGGCCACATCTTCTACAACTTCCGTCGGGGTGTGTGCACAAATCAGGCTAATGTTGAAGTATTTAGCCTTTATACGTATCGCGGCCAGGCGCTCGTCCACAGGTATGAAACTGGTGACAAGACCTCGTAGTTTCCTACTAACCACGAAACCGCATCCAAATTCGTGCTTCTTCGCATGGCAACTATAATAGATGTCACAGGATGCCTTTTTTGAGCAGCCCTGTCCTATCTATCGCATTCCTGGATTGCGGTGATGTCAGCCTTAAATTTGTCGAGGACATCAACCAGCTTGATATCTGCACCAGCCCTGTGGAGGGACAGGACATTCCAGGTGCATATCCGTTAATCAAGGTCCATAAATCGTTTGAGGGGGTCACCATCATTGGGGGATTTTGTCCGAGGCTTCCTTTGTGTCTTCATTGGTACGTTTTTTTTTTGCGGTGGTGGGAACCAAACCCAGCGCACCAACTCCTTAGTAAGGGGAGTGTTTGCATTCTCACAATTACCCAGGGGATACGGGATAGCGGACGTTTGTGAGCTGCTTGAGACGTTTGCAAAAGAATCGTAATTTGACGGCTCCCAAGAGTAACGGCCAAAGAACTTTCCACTTCTGCAAACGACCTCATCCCCCAATACTGCATCGTATTCGGTGCAGCATAAAACAGGAAAGTGTAACAACGGGGAAAAAATACACTGCAGCAGGAAAGTTTTACTGCAGCGGAGCGCTTCCAAATTTTTAACTGCTACTTTTACAAAAAAAAAAATGTACATTTTTTAGTAGAAAAGGTTGATATTTTATATATTTTTTATATGTTAGAATTGCGGTGGTTGGAATATTTGTTTTTATATCCTGCTCTTGACGCTAAGAGGATAGTAAGTTTGTGCAAATATATGTAACAGGAGGAAGCATGGCAGACCACATAACGTATATGTTTTATTTATTTAAAATTGCAACTTCATATATAAAACAGTCGCTTAATATAAAAATTTTAAGTTTTTACATTAACTAAACTAACTTAAAACTAGAAGAAGGAAGTTACGAACACTCAGACCCGCCAGGTTGACCGACTGTGGCCCTACTCACAGTCTGGGCAGTAGTCCAAGCGGGCGTAATTACAAAAATAAAGTAAATAGAAGTTTCTAGATGAAATTTACAAATTTATTGAAAATGATTTCTCAGTACAGAGCTTTTTACATAGTGTAAGCTAGAGTTATAAGAAAAATGGATTGAAAACTAATTGTGGATGAAGCCAAGTTAAAGTAAAAGGAAAACTATTAAGATAAACATTA
>JAWNNQ010001102.1:0-186389 GCA_035044765.1 Leucophenga montana | reverse complement strand
CGCAGACGATGCGGCCAAAGATGCATTTTACGAGCGTCTCGAACCTCTCTACGAGCGCTGGCCCAATCACGATGTAAAAATCGTGCTTGGCGATTTCAACGCCAAAATTGGGAAGGAAGGAATCTTTGTCCCAACAGTCGGAAAATTTAGCCTTCACGACGCTACCTCCAGCAATGGAGAGAGGCTAATCGATTTCACCGCAGGTCGGAACATGGTAATCAATAGCACCAGATTTCCACACCGAGACATGCACAAGGCTACTTGGCGCAATCCCGATCAAAGGACACGAACCAAATGGATCATGTTGTGATCGACGGAAGGCACGCATCTAGCGTGTTGGACGTGCGAACGGTACGAGGTCCCAACATCGACCTGGACCACTATCTTGTGGCAGCCAAGGTAGGTACCAGGCTCAGCATGGTGCATTCCGCACGTCCCAACAGTCAACGAAAGCTAGACGTCGATAAGCTGCTATCACAACAGTCCGCCGAATCCTTTTCAGCCAGACTATCCCAACTGTTCCGGGAGTCCTCTCCGACTTCTGAAGATATAGGTGAGCAGTGGAGACATATCTCCCACTCCATGGATACGGCTGCCAAGGAGGTCATTAGGTACACCAGACCTGTGACGAACCCTTGGTATGACGTGGAGTGTTACCAAGCTACTGCATATAAAGACCCCGCACAAACGAACTCTGCAGTCGGGAGCAACGCGAGCTGTTAGAGAGCGATATCGTGAGAAACGGAGAGAGGAAAAACGCCTTTTCAGATTCAAAAAAAAGGAACAAGAAAGGCGTGAGCTTGAGGCTGTTGAGGTGTTATGTCAAAGAAATGAAAGTTCTCGAAAGTTTTATCAAAAGGTCAAGCGTCTGACCGAAGGTTTCAAGCCCGGAGTTTCTTTCTGCAAGTACAATAATGGAAGTCTGGTAACAGATGCACAGGAATCACTGAGACTATGTAGAAGTCACTTCTCTAATCTACTGGGGGCGATGAAGAGAATAATACCGCCGATAGAGAAGCATACCTAGAACCAGCAATTGATGATGGCTCTCTTGTAGAGCCACCGGATTATAACGAGGTCGACTTAGTAATTAAAAAGCAGAAGAATAACAAAGCGGCGGGTTCCGATGAGTTGCCAGCAGAGTTATTCAAGACCGGTGGCGAAGAGTTGGTAAGGCGTATGCACCAACTCTTATGCAAAATATGGTCCGATGAATGCATGCCCAACGATTGGCATCTCAGTGTTATTTGTCCTATTCTGTTCCGCGTACTGTGTAAAAGGCTGGAGCTATACACGAATGCACTGATAGGCCAGTATCAATGTGGCTTCAGACCAAAAGTGAACCTCTCTGAACCCTTTGATATCAAGAGAGGTTTCAGGCAGGGTGCTGATTTAAATTTGACATTGTGGGTTCTTGAAAGGACTGTGCATATATATATATATGAACGGACGTTTCACATAAATGTTCAGGCCACTTTTATGTGTAGCCCCCATACAAACTTATCGCCAAATTTTGGGATTTTGTATGAAAAACTTTCTTGTTATATCAACTTAAAAATGATTTTAACTTAAAATTGAATATGGACGAACGCGTGAAATACATATGAAATATATATGAAATATATAGAAAAATATGTGGTTTCCCCTTTTTAGGGGTAGTCCCCATACAAAGTCAGCACCAACTTTTGGAATTTTATATGAAAAACTTTTTCGATCTTGTTTTAATTGTAATTAATTACACTGTCCCTGGACCAAACAAGAAAGAACACTGCAGTCGAGTGTGCTCGACTTCAAGATACACTGTACCCTGTTTAAGGCTCCTTTAGTGGTCCGATTTGGACTATGCGGCATATTTTATTAGAATTGATGAAAATATAATTAATTGAAACAAAAAAATATTCGTACAAAAACTTAAAAAATGGGGACAGCTTTACATGAGGGTTACAGCGACGGAAGATTTAAATGAAATAATATGACAAGTTCATCTAAACAAAAAAGACATTATTATTAAGAAGCAGCAAAGGAAATAGAATTAAAATAGATAGAAGTATATATATACAATAAGTAAATATTGGTCGCATATAAGACACTTGATTTCGTTTAGCAGCTAAAATGGAAAAATAAATCGTTGATACTATGCCATGACAGCGAACGACGGCGCAGGCAGTAGCTATGAGGTATCGATATTCAAGGTTGAATTCTGGAGTCGTTTTTTAGAATTGCAGAGGACACACCTGCGCGTTTAATCGGGTTACAGTTGGGTTTCGTCCTGTCGAAGGACATTGCTTCGTCCTATCGAAGGAAATTGTGTCATCCTGCCGAAGGATATTGTGTTATCCTGTCGAATTACTCTCTTCTACCGAAGGACCCCTATTCGCCCTGACAAAGAACGTCATGAACAGAGTGCTAGTAATTTCGAAGACATATTTTAGTGCCTTATTAACTAAAGAAGCCTAACAAACCAGAATTAATTAAGAATTTGATAGTTTAATAAACTATCAAATTCTAATGTGATATAAAATAAGCTCATTAATTTTGAAACATTGAAATATTATTTTTCCACAAGCCACCACTTATATTTGTTTTAGGCTTAACAAACATCAATAGGCTATGGCAAAGTGTCGATAAAGATACCAGCGCGGACACTACAAAAACAGGCACCAACGGCTCTTTCCGAGTTATGGGTATGGACTCTGATACTTTTAGAGCAATAGTTAAACAGCCTGAAATCATGCAAATTAATTTTCACACTTATCAGCTTAAAGAAGATCGGTCTTATAAGGTGGTTATCAATGGGTTACGCCACAACACCTCTATTGATACCATAAAGCAAAATCTCTTGCATCAGTGTTACGAAGTAAGAAATGGACACAATCAAAAAAGTCGTCGCTGGATGAGCCGTCAGAAGGTAAAAAATGGAAAGCTGATGGACTGACAAATCAAGTATTGAATTATTCTATGGATTTGAAGTATTCATAAGTCAGTATCAAATTGATATTAGGCATTAAGCTTTATTTATTTTTGTCAAATGTAGCTTAGAATTTGTGAGTGCAAATTCTACGTCAAATGTCTTAATGCCACTCTTCATATGCCATTCTAATGTATTATAGTTTTTTAGTAAACTGATTGACATTATACATATTTAAGTGAACTACTCGTACCTCAGCAAAAGCAAATTTTAAAACTCTAGTGCCAAAATTTAGCTGATTGCAGCGCCGATTGTTGGAACATGTATTTTTCACATTGTCCTTCCCAGGATGTATACAACTTGTGAGGATTAATTTTTAGAAAGGATCAGCCACAAAACCAAAGACCATATCAGAAGGAAGAATTATATTTTTTACAACCGTAAAAGAGATTAGATGCTAGTAGATACAACGGCTAACGAAGCATAACGATTATATTCCAAATAGATGCTGGTATAGGGCGCAGACAAGAACACTGACAGACGGAGAGACGGAGACACACAAGCAAACGGACAAGGCCAGATCTTCTATTCTCGTCGTGCTGATGACGAATATTAAGTTTTATGGGATCTCCAACGATTCCTTGAAGAGGCATTGCAAAGATGTTGACTAAATTATAATACGAGGACGATTTGAAAAGTTAGTGACTTTTTGAATTTCCCGCGTAGTAACTTCAAATGCAATACTGCTCCTGTCAACTACCATCTGTTAATAGACTACAGTCAATTTGCGTCATTAAGTATGTGTTTGACAGCTATTGAAATCAGATATGAAAGGCAGACAAACGGACAGAAATCAGAAGGATCGGCCAAAGAAAAGCACTGTTCCATCTACTGCTTGGTTGCTGATGTGCTGCAATGGATTCAAATTTTATCTAATTCGGGCGCAAATCAACTGTGTGAATGTTGGATGGCACGCCCACAATACGCATATCTATTCTTAAAATTCATGTTTTCAAAGGTAAATCAGCCGAAATTTTATTCTATTTTTTTTTCTATTTTTTTTTTTTACATTTGTTTTTTATTTATAAATTTATAAATTTTTTATTAAAAAAAATTGTTCTTTTGTTGTTTTTATTTTGCGAGTTATACTGGACTTACGGACAACACGACTCTGGAAATTGAGAATTCTTTGAATTGGCTTTCCGCGAAAAATTATGTTTAAGGCAAGGGCGTTATAACCGTCATCTAGTGCTATCGATTTTGGTTATCGGAAAACAGATGACCATCGGAATACCGGTACACCAAACGGATCAGTCGCGGTATTCCGATGCGTCTCAAAATATGAAATTTTGTGTGTCGCACAAAACTATGCAACAGCTTGAAACATATTATATGTTTTTGGAATACCAACCAGGTATTCCGCAGGTATACCGGAATGCTTGTAAGCAATATAATCATGCAATATTAACCATTGCCTAAAAGTGTGCAACAATTTGGAACATATGTTTTGGTGCCCAGAACCATTGCATAAAGTGAAGGCGTTGCGTTGTGTTGCGTTAATATTTAAATTTGTTCCAATATGCCTAGCTCACGTCGAATCATTCTCGGGCATGTAATGTCTGGTTTGTGTTCCAAGATGAATCGTACAAAGCCAGTGCCTGCTGACATCATGGAAACGCCACTTAAACGGTGCCTAAATACCTTCGACATAACACTTCTTGGTAAGATATTCTTTGTCCAATTTTTGTATCCCAATTGCAGAGCTGCATACTTCTTTTCCATCGATTTTCCTGCAGGTATCGGCCATATGGTAGGCGCTGGTATCTATGTGCTTACTGGCACAGTTGCTAAGGAAATGGCCGGACCTGGCATTGTTCTATCCTTTGTGTTGGCCGGTTTTGTCTCTATGCTGGCTGCATTGTGCTATGCTGAGTTTGGCACACAGTCCCCAAAGCAGGATCTGCTTACTTCTACACCTACATCTCCATTGGTGAAATTTGGGCATTCATAATTGGGTGGAACATACTCTTAGAGCACATGCTAGGTGCTGCATCTGTTGCGCGTGCCTGGAGCGGATATGTCGACTCAATGTTAGGCGGCTGGATCGGAAATACAACACTAAAGCTTACTGGGGGCGGGATGCACGAAGCTGGCCTTGCTCAGTACCCAGATGTATTGGCCTGTGTGGTTTGTCTAATTTATGCTGCCGCACTCGGTTTTGGCGTGAAAGCCACTGCAGTCTTTAATAGCGTTCTGACACTGGTCAATATCGGCGTCATGGTATTGGTTATCTGCGTTGGATTCTGGTACGCTGACATCGACAACTGGTCAGAGTCAGAGGGAGGTTTCCTGCCTTTCGGTTTTGGTGGAGTAATTGCTGGCGCAGCTACTTGCTTCTATGCTTTTGTCGGTTTCGATTCAATAGCCACGTCGGGAGAGGAAGCCCAGAATCCGACAGCATCAATTCCCATTGCAACTGTGTTATCACTTTGTGCTGTCACTATTGGCTATATTCTTGTTAGCGCTGCACTTACGCTAATGATTCCGGTAAGCGAAATCAATCCGGCTGCCTCGCTGCCGGAGGCCTTCGGCCAGTTAGACTTGTCTTGGGCAAAATATGTAATATCGATTGGAGCACTCTGTGGCATGACGACAACATTACTGGGATCTCTTTTCGCACTACCCCGCTGCATGTACGCCATGGCGACAGACGGACTGCTCTTCAGCTGCTTCGGCAAAATTAACGCAACCACACAGGTACCAGTGTTAAATTTGATAGTATCCGGAGTAATGAGCGCTGCTTTAGCGCTGTTTTTCGATCTAGCTAAACTAGTGGAATTTATGTCAATTGGCACACTACTAGCCTACACCATCGTCTCCGCCAGTGTCATTATCTTACGCTATCGACCATTACCGCGCTTGGAACCCGTTTATGCACCCGATACGCCCGAAGAGGAAGATGACAATATATCGCAATCGAGCATAGAAACCGCTTCACCCACCAGCGACTTGATCGAGGGTGCTTTGGCCGGTCGCTTAAAGACACAATTCCGATGGCTGGAGCCGCTACTTGGCCGATTTGAGCCAGGCGCTGCGGTGTCAACTGCTGTCTTTTTCTTTGTCGTACTCAGCTTTGCAATCTGCTGCCAACTGAAAATGTCATGGAATGAGTTGTACACCGGTACTTGGTGGGCGCTGTTGCTATACGGTTTCATAATATTTCTGGCAGCCGCCTGTGTGTGTGCCATCGCCGTGCACAATCAGAACACGAGAGGCTTATCATTTAAGGTACCGCTGGTTCCATTCCTGCCCGCACTGAGTATCTTTTGTAATATTGTATTAATGGTTCATCTGAGCGCGTTAACATGGCTGCGATTTATTGTTTGGGTTTCGGTGGGCATTCTGATCTACTTCATTTATGGCATACATCACAGTTTGGAAGGTGAGGCGTTTTCAACATACTCGATGCTAATGACATCTTCTGAAGCAGGCAAATCCACATGGGGTGCCACGACAAGTGGCACCGGCAGCATAGGCGGTGGCACGGGTGGTGGAAAGAAACAAAGCGTGCTGGAACGGTTTATCGGGCGCAAACACCAGGACGACAGAAATGCCATTGTAGAAAAGCACATGCAAGAGGACATCAAGGCTGATGAAGACGAGGAATAAGATGTGGAGCCACAATCTTAATTCAATCCAATTTTCTTTTAATTAATGCATTTCGGAAGGCACAAATTGTTCACCTATGTGGTGCATATCAAAGCCAACTAACGTATTTAATTTGCCAACATATCTTGCTGCACCTGGTACTGGAACATGTAAAAATCTTCGTTTGCAATTCAAAATACAAGACGTTTTTGGCAAAATTAGCGAAAGAGCACAGAAGCCACTGCGATATTCTAATAACCAGCCCATTAGAATATCGATAACAGTGTATAAGAAATGGTGTTAAGCATTTTAATTTGCAACAAATAATATATTGTATTGTGTGTGGCAATTAACAGCTACTCCATTATACCCTACACATATATTTTGTGTATATATGTCTATATTACTCTCTCTCTCTCTCTCTCTGTTAATATTACAATAAATAATTGTGTGTGTATATTCCAATATTGCTTTTTGTTTCATTCGACTATACTCGCTCAGTTGATAGTACTTTTTATACTCTTCACACAGATTGTGAATAGTTTTATAATTTAGTCACAGTATTTGCAACAACTTAAAGGAAGCATCGGAGACCCCATAAAGTATATATATTCCTGATCAGCATGACAAGATGAGACGATTTAGCCGTGTCCGTCTGTCGGTATATGCGTTTTTGAGAGCGTTTTCCTTCTTTTTTTTAAATATGGGTTTGAAACTTTGTAGGGAGATTTTTTATAACCATAAGCAACACAAGTACTATAATTACCGCAATATAAGAAATTTTTACATATTCCTTGTTAAGTGCTCGACAGAATATGAGCATACCTATACACAAATATACAAAATATGTTAAACATTTGTAAATGTAATAACTGAAGTAAAACTCCAGCGTTGCGGAGAAAAAGGAGAATCGTGAAGTGTTAAGCTTCGGTTCCACCGAAGTTAATATTTTTTTTCTTGTTTTGAGATACAAATCTCATAAAAAAATTATGAGGCAGACTTGATTTTAATTTTTGCAATGAGAAATTTTTTATTCTCTTTAAAAATAAAGAAACATGCAAGATACTCGTACGAGTATGTATATTTTAAATACAATAAATAAGAAAACGATCAACCATGGGATCAATTGGGTAAACATAATATTTTAATTTCAACATTTTATGCTCAAATCGCAAAGGTTTTACTATAACTAATTCCTGGTCAGATTTCGCATATACCATTCTAAAAAGTCCAAGACCCAGACAATCGGTCAAGAGCTAGAGACTTCACACTTGGACAATTAGATTATCCTTGACCATACGTGGATATTTAATATTAAATTTTGTAGATGTCACGCCCACAACGCCCACAGTATGGACATTTGGCTCGTATATGCACATTTCTTAAGGCCACACAGTTTAGTGACTTTTAGTGACTTCTTATGGACGGACGCGTGGCAATAGATGTATTTCAATATCAGTGTTTCGTAAGCGTGAACACACGACTGTTCCCTTCTTACTAGTTATATCATTCACACATATTGTGAAAAGGTATTATCAGTTTGTCTGAAAGTTTTTAACGCATTAAATCAGGCATCGTAGACCCCATAAAGTATATATGTACTTAGATTTATTATATCCAGTTGTACATCGGCACATAGACTTCATTTATTGCAGTCAAATATAGTAGCAGTTACAATCGGACTGTGAAAGTGTAAAGACGTATTACTATTTCTTTTGAAAAAAAAAAAAAACAACAACAACAACATAAGTAAAAAAAAATTCCGTTATCAGTTCGCCTGCACCTGCTGCATCTGTGCTAAAAATAGCATCATGAGTAGCGGCGGCGGGATTGAAGCAGCTATGGATTGGCAAAGAATTGAGACAAGAAAATCAAACAAACGGTCACCTGGTGCTGTTAGACCCAACACATAGTACATCTAAAAGTACAAATCGTTTTGCTGAACTCGAGATTCTTGATAGCAGTGAGGAGACTGAGGAGGATAAAGAGGAAACTGGAAATGCTGAAGCGAAAATAGGAAAAAACAAAGACGAATCAACTGAGCGAAATACTACTCCGAAGCCTCCGCCAATAATACTAGCTAATGTTAATGACATAAATGGTATGATAAATTATATTACCAAAACTCTTTCGAAAGAAGATTTTACCTATAAGTCCCAACGAAACGGTCAAATACGCGTTATGGTTAAATTTGTGGATAGTTATAGAAAGGTTATAACAACACTTAAGAGAGATAAGGTTTTGTTTCACACTTACCAGTTAAAACAAGAGCGTTCTTTTAGAGTTGTAGTTAAAAATCTACATTTTTCTACACCAATTGACTCAATTAAAAATGAAATTGAAGAGTTAGGTCATTGCGTTAGGAATATAAGCAATGTTAGGAGTCGTATTACCAAGCATCCATTGAACATATTCTTTATTGATCTGGAACCGAACAACAACAATGCAGAAATTTAGGACCTGAAATACCTAAGCAATGCAGTAATTAAAGTAGAGCCTCCCAGGAAAGTAACTGACATTGTACAATGCTTTCGATGCCAAGAGTTTGGACATACCAAGACGTATTGTACAAAAACATTTGGATGCGTTAAGTGTTCAATGTGCCATCCTACTTCAGAGTGTCAGAAAGACAAGGATTTGCCTGCCAAATGTGTTAACTGCTTACAAGATCACGCTGCTAGCTACAAGGGATGCAAAATTTATCATTAGAGAAGCCATTCTTCTCATCAGCATTCAAGCAAACCACCTCAGGAGCATAGCTTTTCATCTTCGCACAGACCAAATGAGTTTAATACTAGCGGAAACCGCCCATCTTATGCGCAAGTACTACGAGAAAACAGAAGTTCAAATGACGAAGACCCTTTCCAAAGAATCGAAGGTTTATCAGCCAAACAGTTTGAATTAACAAACAACCTCCTCAACATGATATCTCTGTTAATATCAAAAATATGCAAGTAGATCTTCAAATTGCTATATGGAATGCAAATGGGCTTTCCAACCACACAGAAGAAGTAAAACTTTTCCTTAAATCTAATTACATTGATATCCTCTTGGTATCAGAAACTCATTTTACCAACAGGACACACTTTAAAATTCATGGATATAATCTAATAGTTGCAAATCATCCATATAATAGAGCTCATGGCGGCTCTGCAATAATAATTAAAAGAGGGCTTAAATATAATATCATGGAAATAGTTAAAGAAAATGCTATACAGGCTGCTTGCATTAATTTTGAATGCATGTCATTCGATATTACAGTTTGTGCAGTGTATTTTCCACCACGATTTTGTATTAAAGAACAAGATTACTGTAACTTTTTCAAAAAACTTGGTTGTAAATTTATTGTTGGTGGAGATTATAATGCCAAGCACCCTTGGTGGGGATCAAGGTTAGCAAATCCCAAAGGAAAGGAGCTATATAAATGCATAAATACCAATAATTTTTTAACACTGTCTACGGGAAAACCAACATTTTGGCCATCAGACCCCCGCAAAATACCGGATCTTTTGGATTTGGATTTGGTTGATTATGGGCGCTTCACATACCTATATACAAATGGCTGTGCTTCCCTTTTAAAATTTTACATGAAAACTTTTTCCTTACAGGCAAAATTAATTGAAAGTATGATACGGTGGCTTTTTATTGAGAAACGCTTCACATAATTATCAACGGGCATATCCCACCTAATTTTAGGGGTAGACCCAACATTCTATACACCTTTAGATTTTCAAGTTTTACAATTATTTTTTCTTTATAGCTACTAAGTACACGACTTATTACTTCGTGTATATATAATATTAAAGCTTAGATTCCGCCAACGTGAACGTTTTTTCTTGTTGCACCCTGTACCTATAAGGTAAAAGTTAATATTAAATTTTTGGAAATGTATGTTATAGTCTTGGGAGGCTTAGGAGACCCTATAAAATGTACATATTCGTGATCATCTTCAGAAGACGAGTCGATATAGACATTTCCGTCTGTCCGTCTGTTTGAACGAACAGATTTTGGTCAAGTTTAGATATTTAGTTTCTCCTTTTCGCACTTCAGATAACTAGAATTAAATGAACATGCCAACCCCACTTTAAAGGGTAGCCCCCTTACAAACCTTCATTTTCAAGTTTTCGTATGCAATGTTTTTTGTTTTTAATTTAGCTGGAAATGCGATGTTTGGCGTATCTTACGCAAGTCCATATAAAATATTCCATGTAGGCTTAGATCGGACCACTTTAAAGGGTAGCCCCTTACAAACCTGCACCCATTTCTAAGATTTTGTTTGACATTTATTTTTTAAACTCTAATTCTATCCGCGTATGTCCGGATCAGACCACTAAAAAATACAATCTATGGTTCATATAAGGATCCTTAAACAAGATTCACAGTATCATGAAGTCGAGCACACTGGACTGCTACGTTCTCTCTTGTTTTTTTATTTTTGAATACTATATTGTTTATTTAAAATATATTATATTATAATAGGTTTTATAAGATTTACAATTTTTTTTTTTTGTTATTATATTCATGTTAAAGCGTCATCATTTCCCTCTAAAAATCAATAAGTGTCATTTCGCTGAAGTCTAACCAACATACTTTCTTTGTGCTCTAACCGTGTCAACATTTTTGCAAATAAAATACAATTTGCGGGAAGCGCTGCTTTTTTATTTTAATTTGAAGGAAAGTGCAGCTGATGAACATTGATTGCTGTGTGAAGCATGTGGGGAACATGCTCCATCAATAAAAACACATAAGTATCTGTTCCGGCGTTTTAAAAGTGGCAATTTTGACATCAATGACAAAGAACGGGAACCGAGACCAGTAAAGTTTGAAGACGCTGAGTTGGAAGCGTTATTGGACCAAGATTCATGCAAAATTCAGGAGCTCACTGAAACCATTAGAGTGAGTTAACAAGCGAATGCAGGCGCTCCTTGCGCAACACGGTACATGTACATTGTTCCACCAAAATACTGGTTCGTGGTGAAGTCTATAATTTTTCCTACGGATCTTGCTGACCTTACATGCTTCAGCCATTTGAGTTAGGACGCGAGGCTACACCAGCCAGGCTGACATACAGACAGACGGACATGGCTAGGAGGAGATGTGGCTGAACCCATAAAGTATGGTCAGCATCAAAAGTTCAGTCGATATAGCAATGTCCGTCTTTCGCATGTATGAACAATGAGATTTCGGAAACTATAATAAATATATTGTACTATAAAATTAAGCAGAAGAAATCCTCATCTATACGCAGATCAAGTTTATCCATTTGTGGGTGCAAGTGTATCTTACAGGAACAAAAAAAAAACCAGACAATTGTTACACAGAAGCTCAAAAATGATGATTGGTTGGACGTTCATTTTATAAACTTTTTCTGAAAACGGAATAGGAGTGTTTTTATATATGTAAACTGGATGGTTCTTTCTTTTACAGCATTCAAACCATCGTTATTCAAACAGCCGGACATGTCTATATCGTCTCGCCTTTTGATGCTGATCAAGAATATAATCACGAATACATATACTTTATGTTGTCTAAGATTTCCCGTTCGCTATATTACATACATTTTGACTTTTCAACAAACCTAATATACCCTGCTTACAAAAAAATAAGAAAAAATTTGTATCTTGTTCCAGGATTTTTAATGTAATAAAACTTAAACAGAAGAAACCATTAACTTCGGCGAAGCCCAAGCATTAATACCCTTCATGTGCAATTTCAAAAGTTTATCAGGAATGAATAAACAAAAAAGAGTGCTGCAGTAGAGTGTGCGCGACCTTGGTTTTTTTTATTATGATTTACGTAAGATTCACCAAATTTAGTGTTTGTAGCATGATTACCAACAAAAACAAAACAATTTTAATAGAAATTCGCATAAGTTGTGGCAGGGTTGTATGGGATCAATGGCAGATCCTCGTACAAACCTTTTTCTTATCATTGTGAAATTGAATTAATAATGTTAATATTTTATACATTTCATACATTTCGTTCGTTGAATTAAATAATACTAGTTATCAAGAAGAGAAGCAGCAAGATGGTTATTCAATAAACCTCCCTCTGGATTCTAAGTGACATTCTTTGTCCAATATTAAAATATATATGTACAATATATGTACAATAAAAAAAATCTTGATCAGCATGAAAAGTCGAGTCGATACAAACATGACCGTTCGTCTGTCTGAAACCCAAGATCCTGATACTACAAGAGATAGACATTTCCGTCTGACTATCTTAGGCATTTAGATACTCTTATTTCCTCTTTAAATAAAGTGTATGAAAGTGTCCGACTAGAATGGTACACAGAGAAAAAAAAAATCACCAAAATCAATCATTAAAAGAACATTTTAATCTTAGAGTCATCAATATGACATACTCAAAAATATCAAAATATAAACATAAGTATGTAACGCCGGCTGACACCTTTATAGAGGTCACACATCGACTAATATGATCCTCAGTGAGGTATTAATAATATAAAATTTTAAACAAATATACAGTCATACATTACACTTTTGTACTTCTTGACGTAGGTGCTTCTCCCGCGCCTTGAATTCTATTAGTATTTGATTTTGTGGAATTTTTGCCACTTTAGAAATAGTTTCTCTGGTGGATGAGCTGGCATTTGAACCACGATAAGAACCAACAAATAAAATGCCGAAACAAAATCAATTGCTGCACAGCAAACACAAAAATAATTTTTATTGTTTTTATATTTTTATATTTTTAGATTCGACACATTCTATCTCTCACGTATTGTTTTCTTCGTCTCTTTGGGTTTGCCTATTTTCGAAGTGACTGATGAATTTTAATCAATATTACATTTTTTATACTAAATTGAAACGTTTTCGTATCATTTCATGATATTAATATGAAAAATTTCATATTGATCTTTTTTAATGTCCGAATGATATTTAAAAGTTGATATTTGAAAATTGATGAGAGAATATCTGTGTAGCCATCATACAAACCTGCCACCAATTTTAGAGTTGTTGTATGAAAAATTTATTTTTGTTGTTAATTGAGCTAGAAAACCAAAATTGTGTGCCTTACGTCAATCCTAAGGAACTACACTGTATTATTAATATTAATACCCTTCGAGTTGCTATGTATTCACAAGAATGAATATTGAATGAAATAGTGTCATTTAACTGAAAATGCTGAAGATTAAATTTCAATGTTGTAAATACTCTCGAACAATTTTTTTACGGATGTGAAACACATACTCTAATTTTTCCCTAAAATTGAACTGGCTTAACTCAATTCAAGTGGAGGTAAAAAAATAAAAAGAGGGACAGGCATAGAGTTTTATCTTTGTCATAGGTCGTTTTAAATAAATTTGAAATATGTTAAGAGTAACTACCATTGGGTAGGCACAACGATGCAGTGCACTTCAAGTAACCAACAACAAACACACCGAAATGAAAGGAGCAAAAAAGACTTTACGATGGCGATAACGAGAGTTAAAGAGGTGCTTGGCCGTTTGCATAATGCATTAACTAACAAAGCCCCTAAGAATTGTTTGCTTATTTTACAGAAAACGAGCAAGTTTGGAAACCGTTGGATCGAAAGGATGAATGATTACAAACAACAGAACGCGTACGAGAGCAACAGAAGGTTCATTTTATTTTTATTTAAAAAATATTTAGTTACTTTTGATTTTGACACGCGACCAAATCTCTCTGCGCCTGTCAAAGCGAAGTTAAGGACGTAGATTGAGGAAGCAACTCAACATGCACACACGACACCACATGTGCCAAGCAATTGAAGCCATATCCTGTTACCTATTCTGTCTCTCTGTTTTTACATCTTGCTTTTGATTTTCATTTTAGCTTGAATTTAAATGCCACCTGCCATTTGGGATCTAAAATATCTTTAGGAGCATTGGTCAGACAAAAAAAAAAAAAAAAGAAAAAGAAATTGAAAAAATAGGTATGTATATTGATGCAGTGAATTGTGTTCGACCATGAAATGCACTACTTTTATGCCCTATTTGTACAGGGTATATTAAGTTTGTGCAAATGTATGTAGCTGACATAAGTTAGACGTGGTAGACCGCACGAAGCATATATATTCTTGAACAGCATCGGAAGCTGAGTTATATAGTTATATATCATATATGTAACCATATGTCCGTTTGAACTTCTGTTTTAACAACGAGGTCTTAAAGACTATACGAGATACAGACTTGTTTACATATTTCGACTCCTAATCCCTCTCGAGTTAATGTGGATTAAGTGAATAGGCTACCCATACTATAAGGGGCATCCCCATACAAACCTGCCCTTATATATGAGTTTTTGTATGAAATTTGTTTTGCATAACTTTCGTTAGTCCTAATAAAGTATCCCATATAGGTTCATACCAGACTACCATAAGCGGTAGCCCCTACACAAACCAGCCGCCTTTTATTAGTTATTGTATGAAAGCTGGTGTATCTTGCGGTAATCCTAATAAAATATTCCACATAGGATCAGGTCGGACTACTGTGGAATATAGCACATACCAATGTATTATTTGTAGAGCAAATAAAGAGCCTTAGACAAGGTACAGTGTAACGGGTAATCGTGAACAGTTCGACTCATTGTAATTTCTTGTTGAACTATAGATTTTTGTAGGGGTATATTCTATTTTGGTTTGGTCTGAACCTATATGTAATATTTTATCGGGATTAAAGTAAGTGCCATCCACACATTATTTTGTGTTGTTTGCTTAAATAACAAAAAGTTTCTCATACAAAAATGCGAAAATGGGGTAGTTATTGTATAGGCCAACTCCTTAAAGTGGGGCTGGGCAATTTCATATACTACTAATCAGAGCCAGGATTAGAAGTCGGAGGTATACAAGTTTGATGGATCTATATTTTATAGTCTCTGAGATCTTAGCCTTTATTCAGATGAAGAGACGGACAGTCGGTCCTGGCAATATTGACTCGACCTTTGGCTGTTACATACACTTGCTCAAACTCAATATACCATTTTACATTACAGACACAGGGTACATCAAAATGCCCAAATTAATTTTAAAGGAGGCAACCAAACGAAAAGAGCAGATGCAACTTTGCACAATTGACAAGATACGGATGCTGCAGTGAAAACGATTCGTCTGAAGTAGCACCATAACAAAAATAAAACACAAAAAAATACCCAACAATTAAGAGATCGACGAACGAAGGAACGGTGAAAAACGAATACGACTGTTGCCACAAAAGTGATTTGTATACCCTGTAACCATAGGCTAAAAAGGTGTACATATTAAGTTTATGCAAATGCTAAATCTTAATCAGCATCAAAATTCGAGTCAATGTAGTCATGTCTTTCTATCCGTTTCTCTATCTGTATGAATTCCAAAACTTTAGAAGCTATGAAAAGTAAGGCAACTAAATTTGGATATTTGGACTCTCCTATCACGTATTCTTTTTTTAAGGTACTATTTCATACTAATCGATTTCACTGCAGCTCCGGTATCTTGTCAATTTTACAAAGTTGCATCTGCTCTTCATACTCGTACATAGTAGTGTGAAGAGAATTATGATTTTGTTCTACCCATATCCATCTATCTTTGGGAATGTCTGTCGAATGAAGTGAGCAACGCAAACTACACCCTCAGTGTTAGTGACCTCGGTTTGAAAGTTGGTATAGAGACTTGTGTAAGCAAAAGTAACACTTATCATAATGATCGCTCATACAACCTTACTACAATAATGCAGAATTTAGAGTTGCTTTTTGATGTCGTTTTAGCCTCGATATTTAAAACGAGTTAATTGGAAATTTAGTAGCGACCGCAGCACCAACTAAATTTGCAACTTATCTTTAATATCGGAAAATGTATATTTTAACTGCATATAAATGTATGTGAACATGGTACATGATAGGAACAAGCGACTACCTACCACAGCATACGCAAAGAAAACATCAATATTACAATTGTATCATCAATTTTCGGACATTGAAAAATATCAATATATTACAACTTTCATTAGCTGAAGTCCATAGTAGTCACTGTCTAGGTTTTCAGTTTTACTGTTACTCTATATATAAACAAAAGGATTCAAATTATTATGAAAGTATCAATTTGATCTAAATTCATATGATCCGCCACTTCGAAAGTAGGCAAGCCGAAGGAGAGGAAGAGAAAATGAATGGTTCGTGAGACCCCGAATATTTCGAATCTAAAAAGAGAATAGAAAAACAATTATTATACTTTTCACACAGTATTAATAGTATTATAATTTATGTTTTTTACGCTCTAAAGGAAGCATCGTAAATGTCATAAAGTAAATATATATTCATGATCAGGATGACAAGACGAGTAGATCTGTCCGTCTGTCTGTTTGTGCATTCCTCCCCGATCTATTCCCTCAGTATTTAAAATATTGTTTTGAAAGTTGGTATGGAGACTTTTTATAACCAGAAGCAATAAAAGTTCTAAAATGATCGGGATTTGTAAACTATAAAAAAATTATTTATTTTAAATCAACTATTAATGTTAAAATAATAATTGTTTTTAAATTGGTCAATTACATACAAAACGTGACTCCAATTAATAATATTGCTATTGTATAAAGTGTACATTTGTATCAGTAAGCATTTGAGGACTCGATAGCTGTTTAGCGTGCTGCATAATAGGCCGCTTACATACAGAGGTACAAGAGATCTAGCAAAAACTAGTAATGGTTACTAATAATTGATTTTTTAAATGGTTCAATTGAAATACTTGTGAAATAGCTTTTTAGCATTGTAATATTTGAGGGAAATGGAGGATTGCAAGACTGCATTTTCATTAAATGACAAATATCATTTTGAAATTTTCGAACATATCAAAATTATCTTTTTTATTGTTAATGTAACATATAAAACAGGAGAAAAAAAAACATAAACTTCGGTAGAATCAGAACTTTAATACCATTCATACGAACTTTTAATTTTTTTTTATTCAGGAGATATTGTAAACCTACGAATCTAAACGTGAATTATGAGTCTTTATGGGAGCTTCCCCTAATAACTAGGTGGGACACTCCCATTAATATATGGTTGTGAAGCTTCCGTCCATAAGAAACCACCGTTAACTATATTTTGTTTTATTTTCCATACAAAAACCCAAAAATTGTCTGTGGGTTTATATAGGGGCTATCCCTAAAAGTGATCGGCGCACGTGTATTGATATATTTGTCAAGCTTCCGTTTTTAGGTGGACTCCATATCAAATTTCAAGTTAATATCAACTGTGGTAATAAATAAGTTTTTCACACAAAAACCAAAAGTTGGCAGTATGTTTGTGTGGGGGCTACTCCTAAAAGTGGGCTTCGCACGTCGATATAGATACTCTATCTGCTTAGGAGCAATATTAGCTTGTACACCAATATTCAGCCAAATCTCTCAAAAATTGTTAACTTAAAACCGAAGCTCTAATTCCATTCACACGGAAAATCGTATTGGAAAACATTACCGGGGGAGTGGGATGGGTTTGTATAGGGGCTACCCCAAAAAGTGGGCGGTACACGCCCATTAGCATTTGTGTGCGACCATCCATAAACAACCATACCGAATTTCAAATTGATATTGACTTAACTGAAGAAGTTTTTCATCAGATACAGTGAGTTTGTATGAAGACTACCTTAAAAAGTGGGCGGAACGAGCAAATTTGTAGATGTATGTGAATCAGCATTTAATAAGAAACCACATCGAATGTCAAGATGATATTGATTTAAATAAATAAGTACTTCCTACGAAAGCACAAAGATGGTCGATGGGTTTGTATTTGGGCTACCCCTAAAACCGCATTTGGATTCAGCGAATGTCAATTATTCGGACAAAGTTTCAGCAGACAGATACATACTGGATAACTCGATACAGAAAGGAATGTTCGAAAATTTTTCAAATCCATATAATTTGCAGAGTTCTAAATTTTTTTATTTGTGAAATTTCGAAAATGATTAGACAACATTGTGAATAGGCCTTAAGTAAGTATTTAAATACCCTTTATGGTAAAAGGGTAATCTATCTTGTGAAAATGTATGTAACAGTCAGAAGGAGGCATAGCAGCCCCCACAATACGTATTATTTATCATCATGAAAAATCCTGTAAATATAGACGTGTGTCGGCCCGTCTGTCCGTCCGACCGCATGAACGTCGAGATCTCCAAGACTAGAAGAGAAAGGGCATTAAAATTTGATACTTACGCTCTATTTATCCATTGGCAGATAAGTGTTTAAAATAGTCGTTCCAGTCCGACTATAAAGGGTAGGTCCCATACAAAACTCTGCCCCATTACTAGTTCTTGTATTATACATAATTTTGTTGTTCTTGTTAATTTGACTTGAATTGTCAAATTTGGTGTACAATTTCAATTTTGGGTCAATTTCAATCCATTCAGTAGAAGTGGGTCCAAACGGGGTTCCAAGATTTGAACATAACAAAAAACTCGTGTGTTTTTCGATTTATTTTACTTAAACCGGCAACCCGACCGAAATAAATCAAATATCGTTAGAAAGGTTATTAAGTTGGATTTTTTTGTTCAAATCAACCATTTTTTAACCGATCGAAACGTAAAAGTTCAAGTCATGGCTTATTTCCTTCACTTAGTTCAAGAGAGTTAGCGGTAAATTAAAATGCTAGTTTTTTCTTATTTCCTTCATAACAATTTAATTTTTTATTCGAGCTTGTTTTACTAACTTTTGAAATTTTAAATTATAAAAATGCCTAAAAACGTCAAAATTCCTTTGAATTTCAACTTTCCTCAACTTTCCCCAGCTGTAAATCAGTCTTTTTTCATTCAATCATTAATTCAACCGTTGGACGCACAATTTAATGACCTTTCTAACTATGTATGATTTATCCCGATCGGGTTTGCCGTTCAGTCGCACCGGAGACCAAAGCTTTGATACCATTCACACGAAGTTTCAAGTTGTGTAAATAGCAGGTAAAAAGAAAAAAAATAATTTTAAAACCTATTAATCTAAAGGTAGATGGATAATTTGTTGGGGCTATCTCTAAAAGGGGGCGGACCCGTCCACAAGATGCCACCATATTAAAATATCAATTGATTTTGCTTTTAATGAAAAGGTTTTCCATGGACGCTTGACATATACATTAATGGGTGGGACCCGCCACTTTTTGTGGTAGCCCCCATACAAACCTACTGCCTACTTTTGTGGTTTTCTATGAAAAACTTCGTTATTAAAGCCAATATTGAAATGTGATATGGTGCCTTCTTGTGGACAGCCACTTAACAACCATAACAACATAGTGGGCATGTCCCGCCCACTTTTTGGGGTAGCCCCCATACAAACCCTGCACCCACTTTTGTATTTTTTATAAAAAAAATATTTATTTAATTCAATATTAGCTTGAAATTCGATTTGGTGGATTTAAGTGGACAACCATTCATATACATATATAAATGGGCGTGTACCGTCCACTTTTTGGGGTAGCCCCTATCTACAATTTCCCCCCTATAAAATTTAATGTGAATGGTATTAGAGCTTCGGTTCAACGGAAGTTAACGTTTTTTCTTGTTTTTTTTTTCTAATAAATTTTGTTATGTAGTGCTACGCCCCACAATATAAGAGAAAATGCTACATCGTCATATTTCAGTAATTCTTGGAGTCAGATGGATCAGATTTGATACATATGTAAAGGGCACCAAAATTTATAACCACTAGAAATTTATAACCACTAGTCGTAGCCACGCCCCTATATAAGAGAAAAACAAAATGGGCGTAGAGGCGCAAACAGGGTTCGCTAGGTATTGACCCTTTGTCTGTTCGAACTTAAATCAACATGAAATAGTAGACTGCATATGAGAGCGAAAAGAAGCCATCGGAAGCAGATGTTTATTTCATGAAAAAGTGAACGGAAAGTCACAGTCCTCTTTATAAGCAATGAAGTAAGTGGAAAAACCTATAGACTGAAAGAAAACAAAAACAAAAACGCAAATCAAATCAAAAACACAGACGTTTACAAATCCTTAATAAAAATGTCAAGACAACAAGCAAAAACACTGAACCTCAGTGCATTTAAAAGAATTGTAGTATGTAATAATACAGAACAAGCGTACGCACACTCTTACCCAAACAGACAGACACACGAACACGTATCCAAAGGATACGAATTCGTTCCTAAATGGGGTCGTTGCCGTATTTGTCGATATACTCGAATGTACATAGTACATATGTACTCGTACACCTTGAATGTTGAGCTCAAGTACAGTCGACTGGAATTTAAATTTGAAGCGAGCGAAAAGTGCCGAATTGCTTGGCAAACAGGTTTGGCAGGACAGGGAGCGTTGGTGGCTCGTCTTTAGGATCAACAGCATCGATCTCAATCAGCCCAGCCAAGCGATAATCAAAAATTCTCTCAGGCTGTGTATACCATCTTCGCATTCTGTACGCAACAGAACGAATACTAGAATTGGTTATGGTGGTTGTTTGTATCTCTCGATCGAATCCTTCGTATGCGTTTTGTGTATTTGAGATTTATTCTATTTATTTTTTTGGTTGCTGAGTAAGCTCTCTCCTTCTTTTCGTCTTCTTTTTTTTCTTTTACATCCTTCGACAGATGCACATGCGGCACATTGCATGGCTCTTTTATCCTTGTGTCCTTGCGTTTCACTTTTGTGTTGCTGATGCTTCGTCAATGGTTGAGCATATCCCGACAAATGCCATTCAGTGTACAAACTCTTCGTACATATTTAAGTGGCTAGCACCGGCCATGGTGCGTTGCTCCGCTCTATTGCTCTATTCCGAGAGCGCACGTGTTTTATTTGTAAAAGTCATAGTAACGTGTTTCAACTTGCAATGGCGTCTACAAGTAGCGGACTCAGTAAAGCTACTAGAAATCAAAGTAAAGTTTGGCTTATCGGTCAATTATTATCCGAATTAAGCCAATCCACGTTGCTATCCATCGGTGAAGTTTTGCCCTTTTTTTTACTACAAAAATTAAAAAAAAAAGCGACTTTGACGGCTTCCGGAGTTATAAATTTGTGGGAAAAAGCTAGTAAAAAAAACATTTCATCAGTAAAATTGAAAAACTATTCAAAGAATGGCAGTATCTAAAAAAATAAAGAAAAGAAAAAACGTTCAGAAGCATTAAAGAAAAAAGAACAAAACTGGCAACAAAAATTAGAAGATTTATTTGATATTGCTCATCGTGATGCTTTAAATATTATGACTTTAGAAGAAGACAAGTAGTTTTTACTAGCAGTGGGACAAAATCGACGCCAATTTTTAATTGGTTCAGTGGACAGAAAAAGTTTAAACAATTGTAAGAAAATAAAAGAGAAAGGAGAACGCCTTGAAAAATTGCGCGAGCGTGAAAACAAAGATATCTCGGCATTAACAAAAAAGTGCTCTTTTTCTTCATTATCGTTTCTTTCGTCGTCATCTGCCTCCACCAGTAAAGAAGAAACTACATCTGACTCCGAATGCATATCAGAATTGTCCGAAATGCAACCACCTCAAAACGAGCTCGAAAAGACATTATTAACAGCCAATTAGCATAAATTGAGTGACAGGCAAGCAACTATGGTCGTGACATCTACTTTGAAAAGTGCAGGCTGTGATCCATCAGAGTTTAATGTCAATAGATCTTCTATTCGTCGGCAGCGTGTGAAAAATCGCAAAGCTGCTGCAGAGTCTCTCAAAAGCGAGTTTAAACCTAATTCGTCATTAACAATCCATTGGGACGGTCAACTTATAGAAGATATTACTGGACACGAAACTGTAGATCGGCTGTCAATTTTGGTATCAGGATATGTAGTTGATCAACTACTGGCAGTTCTATAAATTCATGGAATTTGAGCGATAAGGTAAAATGTTTGTGTTTTGACACTACTACTGTAAATACCGGCTTAAGAAGTGGAGTATGCGTTCTTTTGGAGAGAAAAATGGATAAAAAATATGCTTTGGCTTGCTTGTTGTCACCACATAATGGAAATCATGTTGTCAGCTATAGTGGATCAATCGCTTGCCCCATCTAGTGGTCCTGATATACAATTATTTAAAAGATTTAAGAACAATTGGAACACTATTGACCAAAACGACTTCAAAACAAAAGCAGATGACGCTGAGGCAAATATTCTTGCAGAAGTGGCCGCAGACAGATGAACGACATAGCTGAGCACGCTGTTGCTTGAATGGAAGAATATAATAAATTATTAACAACCAATGAAGAACAAAAGCAATATTTGCCCTAATACTAACAAGTCAACCCTTGCATTTTAAATCATAACAACAACAATATTTTTGTAATATTTTTTATGTCCTGGCTATAAAAATAAAAAAATATAACAAATACAGATTTTGAGTTTTAATTTAAAATTCAAAACTTAGTAGCGACCTCTAAATGTCACTTAAAAATTTAAAAAAAAAAATACTGAAATATCTTCTTTTGGTATATAATCAAACTACGTGGTGCCCCGCGAAATTAAAGAAAAACAATTTTTTTCTTAGGAATAAGGACCACCCTAATATACACGTATATACTTTGAGACAAACTTATAGTACCATTTCAATCCAGCTGTAACCCGGCACATAGACTCATTTTTATTGCAGTCAAACAGGGTACTCATATTGATATGCTACTCCCACTTTTTTTTACTGTAAGAAAAACTTTTTTATTGCAGTCAATATCCACTCGAAATTTGATATGGCGGCCGTTTCACATAAATATACTAATGAGCGTGCCCCGCTCACTTGTTGGGCGGGTTTTTACAAAATACCGCTCACTTTTGTGCTTTTGAATGGAAAACTTCTTTCGTTAAATCAATATCAACTTGACATTTGATATGGTGGCTTTTATGGACACCCGCTTCAGATACAGAGACTAATGGGCGTGAACTTTTTCGAGTCTGCTCTGTATATTTAAATTATTAAGGATATTTGAAGCCAAATAGTTTGGATGCGAGTTGAATCTTCCATAATAATGGTTGCTATAACAAGCAAATTTCTTGTACGACCGTTGGCATTCTTAAATTTCTGAGTGTGTTATCATTTCGAACATACCGATCTATTCCAGTGATCTTATGAAGTGCAATGTTTTGGTATCGTTGCAAAATATTGAAGCTACATACAGCTACAGTTTCCCACATTTGTATTCCATTGGTTCACACAGACTTGATGATAGTTTTGTAAAGCCTGATTTTAATTTAAAGGCTGAGCATAGATATGGTGCCAAGTAAAAAGTACATGTGCTGTGTTTCTGTGATTAGTACTATGTTCCATTTATTCAACCATTTTTCGATACGCTGCAGCTGAAGTATAAATACATCAATGACGGTGTTGACACAATTAGTTTTGGAAAGTATTGTGCCCCGGGTGATTTGATCGATATTATCAAAAATATCGATATTTATTACGATCGATTATATCTATATTTCATTCGATATTATCGAATGGATATTATTGAGTAGATATTAGCGAATCGATATTATCGAATGAATATTATCGATTCAAATGAACTCGATTCTACTATTTATTCGATGATCCATTCTGAATTATATTATTATATCCATCCGATTTTCGAATCAAAACTTGATTCGATAATCCAACGATATTAAACTATAACCAGTGCGTGACATAGTGTGTGTGACATAGTTCAAAGAGGCTAGTGCTTTTAGGGGTTACATAGGTTTGAAAATTTCATTTCGGTTCATTTCTTTTTGAGAAATCATGTCAACCAACTTTAAAAATAGAGTTTAGAGAAAAACGCGATTCAAGTTTTCAGTTGAAATAACAAGGATATATTTTTATAACTTGCCTGTGACGAATATTTAAAACTATTTCCCCTTAGAAAGTGAGAGAAGAGTGAGCAAGAAAGACAAACAGATAGTAGCTAAACAACTGCCTCAATATATCTGCGACGCATCGGGCCTACCAGGCTCTATCTCCTAGACTTAAATAAAATAACGTAGCATATAAAATTAGTATCGGGAGTACAAATAAGTTTTGAAGGGTTTTTTTCTATAATTTATTCAGAGTAATTTGTTCAGTGTATTTATTAAAAGTATTTTCCATCGTTAGCTACGACTTTTGCTCATCTTTCAGGCAGCATTCCGCGTCGGAAGAACGACTCGTACTTAGAAGCAATACAAGAACCAACCCATTTTTTGGTTCCTCGTAATTACGGTAGTGGTACACAGCTAAGCCAAAATTATTCGATTGAAACAAGTGGTAATCGATAGGAGCAATGTCTAGTGAATACAGTGGGTGGGGTGAGACTTTCGTTTTAATTTTAAATGGATTTGCAACATGCGGCAGAGAATCGTCGTGCTGAAAAATTGCTTTATTGTGACTTCTCGAATGGCAACCCTTTTTTCTTCAAACGCTCAAACGCATTAATTGTTATAGGTTGTGATCCCCCATGAAAGTTTCATTGGATTTGATTAGCTTATAGTAGACTACACCCAGCACCAAATAGAGAACATAAGCTTAAATCCAAGGAAATTTGGCTTCGCTGTTGATGTTGCTGGTTGGCCGGACCCATTACTTTTTGCTTTTTGATTGTTTTAGTGGATACACTTTTTATCTCCCGCCGCTATTCGATGCAAAAAACCCTTTCGATTTTGCCTTTGGAGCAGTTGTTCGCATGTGAAAAAACAGCGTTCGACGTGTTCTTGAAATGTTCATAAGTTCAAACGATTAGACAACATTGTGAATATGCTTAACGCCGCTTCAAGTTTTATCGTATTATCGTGTTAAACTTTAGTGCTTTGTAGTAATTGAATCTCTGCCCTAGTAGAACTTTTGGTAACCATTTTATTGGCCAGAGTTCTTCTAGTGGTCGAAATTCAACCTTTTGTCTTAAAAGTACCCAACAATACATATTTCAATAATATAGAACATAATACACGGAACGAAGACCTTCTTGTTTCCATACACATACGAACGAACGTATGCCGAATTCGGCTGATTTATACTAAAAAGAAATTACAATTTGAATTAGTTACTTTACATTGGTGTTGTATTTTGGCGCACTGTACAAATTATGATTCAGAAAGATTCACATAAAATATCGTGCAGTGCAAAGCTGACACATTCAGAGACACTCTGGGTGCTTTGTTTTGGCAGCTCTGTCGTAAGGAGTCCTCCCAGAAAGTGAGCGGCGAGAAGTGAGAAACTTATTTGCATACATAATATATGAAACAACAAGAAAAAACGCTGCAGTCAAGCGTGTAAGTGCATAGAAATATGGAAATAAGGAAATTGACAAATCAAATTTTAAATTTAATTATTTATAATTATTTCAGTAGGCAGTGTGGTGCCATTCAGGCTGACCTCTGGGCAAGTTTGCCTACAGACTTGCCTTCATTGACGACGATGTTCCATCTTTGTAGCCATGGTTCCATACTTGTAAGTTGCGATTGCAAGATTGCTGGCGCTTCTGCATGTTCCGTCGAAGTGGCAAGAAACGCTGTGTCATCTGCGTATATGGCGATTGGTGCGATTTGGTGCTCAGGCATTAAGTTGCCGTCTTCCAGCACTGGTAATAATCTGATCAAAAATAATCGTTCGAATATCTTGGACAGTATCACCAGTATCTCAGCTGTTCCGTTATTTCTTTCGAGTGCAGATATCTGTCTCTTTGGGGTCTCTGCGAATTCACTGAGCAACAGCTTCTTCTATTTCCACGCCAGAGTTCAGAGTAACAGTGGAATTCAGCGTCTCCTCAATTCTTGCTTTAAATATGTCAATATTAGAGTTTTTCCTCATCAGCCTAGTCTTTCGTTTCTTGATTATTCTGGGTAAGTTAATTTGAAGCAGTACAGCACAGTGATCAGATAGCAGATCAAAATCGTTATGCAAGTGGGTTAGATTTGGATTTACACCGCAGGACACCGCAAAGTCCAGAACGTCAGGCACCTTGTTAGTATCCGTTGGCCAGTAGGTAGGATTTCCAGAAGACAGTGTGGTGAGATGCATCGATTGAATGCAGGACAAAAGCGCGTTACTTTTAGGATTGCATAGCCTAAAACCCCACCATGTGTTTTTTGAATTAAAGTCACCTCCAATTATAAACCCAGTTGTGTGAATATTTGAGTGAACATCTGTGACGTTACATGGTGTCTTGGTGGATTTAATTTGTTTAATTAAATTAAAAGTGATAGTAAGTAATAAAGTAATGATAATAAATTAAAAATAAAAAGTTTAAATAAAAAAATAAACATTTTTACAGCTGGTTTACCTTCCTGGTTTAAGTAAATGGAAAAATATAAATATATCGTTATTTAGGTGAAGAAAAAATGAAAAAAAAATTGGTATGGTTTTCGTTTTCAGCGCATCCAAATTAATCTAAAACAAGAAAAAACGGTTGGACCGAAGCTCTAATACCATTCACACGAAATATTAAATAGTATTGTAAAACATAAAAGTGGGGGTTTAATCTAGTAGATGTGTATGGATGTAGTAGATGTGTAAGATCCCACCATATCGAATTTCAAGTTGATATTGACGTTTTCCATACAAATGCATAAAAGTGAGCTGTGGGTTTAAATGGGACTACCTCAAAAAGTGGGCGGGACACGCCCATTTGTATTTGTATATGAAACAGCTGTCAACTAAAATCCATCAAATCAAATTTCAAGCTAATATTGATTTAAATGAAGAATTTTTTCATAAAAAACACAAAATTGCAGGGTGAGTTTGTATGGGGGCTAGCCTAAAAGGTGGGTGGGCCAAAGCCATTAGTCTATGTATGTAAAGCGGCTGACCATAAAAAGGCACAACATTGCATTTCAACCTAATATTGAAGTTTTAATACAAAAAGTCAAAAGTGGGCAGTAGGTTTGTATGAAGGCTACCCCACCCATTAATGTATATGTCAAGCAACCGTTCACCAAAAGTTACCATATCAATTATTAAGTTGATATTGACTACAATAAAATAGTGGGCGTTGGGTTTGTATGGGAGCTACGCCAAAAAGTGGGCGTGGACTGGATAGCATTAAAATTGCGCAACAACATACAGCCGGACAGACAGACAGACGGACATTGCTAGATCGACTCGTCTCGTCGAGTTGATCAAGAATATATATACTTTATGGGGCCTACGATGCCTCCTTTAATTCGTTATAAATTTTCAGACAAACTGATAATACCATTTCACACCGTGCAATTTTTTGTTGTTTTATGAAAAAATTCTTCATTTAAATCAATATTAGCTTGAAATTTGATTTGATGGATTTTAGTTGACAGCTGTTTCATATACAAATACAAATGGGCGTGTCCCGCCCACTTTTTGAGGTAGTCCCATTTAAACCCACAGCTCACTTTTATGCATTTGTATGGAAAACGTCAATATCAACTTGAAATTCGATATGGTGGGATCTTACACATCTACTACATCCATACACATCTACTAGATTAAACCCCCACTTTTATGTTTTACAATACTATTTAATATTTCGTGTGAATGGTATTAGAGCTTCGGTCCAACCGTTTTTTCTTGTTTTAGATTAATTTGGATGCGCTGAAAACGAAAACCATACCAATTTTTTTTTCATTTTTTCTTCACCTAAATAACGATATATTTATATTTTTCCATTTACTTAAACCAGGAAGGTAAACCAGCTGTAAAAATGTTTATTTTTTTTATTTAAACTTTTTATTTTTAATTTATTATCATTACTTTATTACTTACTATCACTTTTAATTTAATTAAACAAATTTTCATCTATAAAAAATTACCTTGAGCTAGCTTTAATGCATATATACAATACATTATATAGGTCGATAAATAAAATTTACATAAACATTTTTTTTTTTTTAATAAAAAAATTAATTATATGCATTAGATTATGAAATAGAGCAAGATATTTCGAAGTAATAAATTCACGACTGTAGCTGAGTTTCTTGTTTTTTCCACTATGACATTATTATTTTTTGTCCGATCTGGGTCTGTTAGGGCTTCCAATTTTTGGAATTGTAGAAACTATCGATTAAAAATGTAAAACTTGTGAAATTCAAATTATTTGTTTCAAAAAAAATTACTCAAATGACGAAAATGGATGAAATTCGTAAGATGTAACTAAGTCAATTTAATTACCTTTCTAATGAACTATCATTTATTTTGATCGGGGTTGCCGTTCACTCTAAGCTCTAATTTAAGTAAAATCATAAATCGAAAAACACAATTATACCGTTATCTAGATGAATGGCCCAAAGCAAACAAAAAATTTAATGTTTTTCGTATTCAGCTCACCCAAATTACCCTAAAAAAGGAAGAGAAAGTTTCTATCTATCTTGAATTGAAATTTGTAAACTAGTGTTATGGAGTTGGAAAATTCATATTAGAAGCCTAATTCAAGTTATGAAAGGGATTTTCTCTCTATGTAATGTGAGAATTATCATTATTCCATATGAATATGAGCGTTTGAAATGTTTTGCAATATTTGTGTTGCGCGCTGATTCAATCTTCCTTAAATGTTAAAATATATTAATCAATCCCATTTCCTTGAAATAGTTTCACAACAGCAAATCCAACGCTAGTCGTATTATTTGTGCGATTTCATAATTCGTTTCTCTATGATTTTCTAGTATCGAATTCCTTTTAATTTTTTATTTTGTTGTGGAAAATTGCTCATATACCAAAATCCCATTTCATTGAAAAACCAGATTGCACCCGCATTATGCATCCTTTCCTTCGGCTACACAGACAAAGCAAATCTTTTATTCTGCCACACAGACAATCAAAGTTTCTGGCATAATAGATTGGGAAAAAATAGCATCGTGAGAAAATACTTCTCCGCCTTCTCACCGTAAAACGGCTCGATTTGAGGTAATAGCAACAAAACAAGATGCATTTTCGTAACAGCATTCACATGTGATAAATAAAAACGAACAAAAGATAGTGTGACATATGTAAAAATTCTAAGCGGAAAATAGCAAAACAAAAGCAAAATCCACCAGATTGCATACAAGTATTAAATTTGTCTTCCAGTTTCGTCTCATTTCTGCAGCATATGTATCTGCATTCAAACGCTAAAAATCATTGAGCAAACGATATTACTGACGGTAAAGTGTCGCGTCTACTTTACTTGACAGCATTGTTGCTGTTCCTGCCAGGGCCGAATAACAAATCGCTGAAGTGTACAGTTGCATCCTTATACACCATCTTTGTGCTTAAGAGACACCTTTGTGTTCTCCTTTGTGATCATCACTTTGTTTCTCCTACACATGCATGTGTAAATGATATGATTTGCTATGCAAGCAGCACATCCTTTCCAAAATGTCTTTCTTCGTTCTTTACTCGGAGCTCAGCACGCGGACAGAAATTCGTTTTGAGGATTAGAGACTTCACGCATTTTTCTTTAAATAATAGTAAACTCATTTTACAAAACATGTTTAGGTTTCATCTTGTTGAAATCATGTGTGTTTATCCTTAGATTTCATTATATTAAACACCAATACATATAATGTGTTTTCTGCTTTTTTACTATGACTAAATGTAAATATAGTGATTGTGACTTTTAATATCCGAAAGGACTACTTTATCTTATATACCCTTCACATAAAGTAACATAAATTGGTTTATGTGTATCAAAGTTAACATTACAATAATTACCTAGATTTGTTCGAATAAAGAAGTTCATTATTCAAATTTAATAGAATGACAAAAAAAAAATTTATTTATTAAGACATACCATTCACACATAATGTGAAATGGTATCATCAGTTTGTCTGAAAGTTTGTAACGCATTAAAGGAGTCATCCTAGACCCTATAAAGTATATATATCAGATTTTTAAGAAGAGCCGATTTAGCCATGTCCGTCTGTCTAATTTTTCCGCCCACTTTTTGGGATAGCCCTATACAAACCCGTCGCCCATTTTCGTGCTTTTGTAAAAATACTTCTTTAATTAGGTCAATATCAGTTTGATAATCGATGTGGTTGTTTCTTAACATTTCTCGATCGCGACCTCATTGAGGTGTGCTTTCGTCACTCGCGTGGACTACCGTCCATTGTGATATGGAGCTTGTTACGGCAGTTTAACATCCAGTCACGGCGCCTCATCCTTGCTTTGCAGGCACGAATTTTGTTCTTGATGTGGCTAGCGATAGTCATTTTCCTTCCAAGGATAATACCGGGATACGGAGTCTCTGCTGAGGGGTGCCATTGTCATAAAGTGAAATTCATTGTGTTGACGTGACTTCACTGGTAAATGTGGTTTTGCGGTGGCTGGAACCAAACTCAGCGCACCAATTGGTCACCACACAATTTGGTCACCACGGAAGTTTCGTGGCTTACGCAGGGGATACGTGTCCTAACGGACATTGTGAGCTGCTTCGGGCGTTTGCCAAAGAATATTAATTTGGCTGTTCCCAAGAGTACGGCCAAATAACTTTTCACTTATTTACCCAAAGATTTAAAAAAAAACTTTTTTAGTTATCGTCGATTTTGTTTTGGCAAGAATATCTATCACATCATTTCGACGCCATGAAAAAACTGAACGAATCCTTTTTCTTCTTATGGAAATTAGAAACATTGAAAGGAATTGAAATAAAAAGAGCTGCATCCAACTTTGTACAATAAAACAAAAGAAAACACTATTCAGATGTATTTGAAGAATTGAAGGTAACACAGTTACAGAACAAATTTCGAAAAAGGACTTTCACCTTTAAGTCTGTTACAATAATAAAATGGATTCAAAGAGTTTGGATTTAGTGTTTTTCCAATTCTTAAAAATTTTCATCGGTATTGCCCTTCAAAAGTTCGCGTCTTCTAATTTGCTACTATTTGCATTGAAGCAAATTTGGCAAGGTAGTTTGATTTTAACGTACTTATAAAATTTGTTTGCTGATGAGAAATCAAGAAAAGCACATACATGCTAGTAATATAACAACGACAATGGACCATCTCTAATGACCAGTAATTATCATGTATAACACTTGTTTACAAAGTTCAATTATAAAACGATAGTATCTTTCTCTAACAAGTTGATAGAGTAAGTTTGATACACTGAAAACGTAAAATATACAGCCTTACTAATAGCCGCATGATACACGAATAATATGAGCATATATTTGCTCCTTCATTTTTTTGGGTTTTTAATAACGACAGAGTGGGCGAGAGGGATAGCTACGTCGAGTCGTAAAGCGTTGCCTTATCTTTATGCCTATTTAATACGAATTTATATACAGTTCGGCCAATCTGACAATCGTGATCGACCTCGATCATCATATATATTGTTAAATGTACCCTACGTGTTGCTTTCTTCTAAGCAATCTTTTAATTTCCAAAGCTTAATATTGCACGCTTCTATTACTCCATTTTACGGAATTTGCGTTATTTGTCCATTCTCAATGTGTTTTATAATATATCGATCATGTGGAAGCTTTTTATGATTAACATAAGGTCCCTTAAATTTAGGTACGAGCTTCTTATTTACCCCTATCGTAGTATCTATATTCTTTATTACTACAAAGTCTCCTTCATTAAACTCGTTCACTTTACACTTAATTTTATTATGTCGTTTCTCGTTATATTCTTGTACTTTTACTATCTTTTCTTGTGCTCTTGCCCTTATTTCTTCGAAATCCCTTCCCCCCGGGCTGAAACTGTAGTCGTTTAAGTACTCCGAAAGTCTATCAACTATATTTCCTCTTTGATTTTCTCCAAATAACACTTGACTCGGGGTTATACCTATTGATCTATGTATTATGTTATTAAGTGCAAATTCGATTTTTCCTAACTGCTGAACCCAATCACCATGATCGCTTAGTTTTGCTAGCATAGCCTTCAAACTTCTATTTACCCTCTCTACTTGAACATTTGCTTGTGGAGAGTGTACTGCTACCTTCACATGTTCTATGTTTCGATCGTTCATAAAGAGCTGAAATTCTTTTGATGTAAAGCATGTTCCTCTATCTGTTATGCATCTATTCGGCTTGCTATAGTAGTCAAAGTATTTATTTAAGGCTGCCACAACTTCTTTTGTACTCGTACTTAACAAAACTGAGTAAAGTTTAACGAATTTTGTAAATGCGTCTACAATGAGCAATATGTGTTTTCTCTTAGATCGGAGTGACGGGTAAGGACCCAAATGATTGAAATGGATCGTATGAAACGGTTTTCGAGTTTTGGGTATACTATGTAAATTTCTTGCGTTCGGATGCTGAGGTGCTGAATACATTATACATTTTAGGTAATTTTTGTTAAAATTATTAATTTTGCTTTTCATGTCTGGAAACCAGTAGTTATCTCTTAACTTCAGATAGCATTTAAGGAGTTCCTTGGTGTCCTAGTTGCTCATGAGTTGTTCTAATGATTTCCCTTTCGAATTCTTTCGGTACATATAACCTTTGTCTGTCGTTGTCTTTCTTAAAGACTACTCCATTTTCCATTATGTTCTTCCTCTTCTACTTTCTGTTTTAACAACTATATATACAATACAACTATGTTCGGTTCTCTTGCTTGCATGATTTGCAATTGGAAGTCAATATCTTCAGTTTCCACCACTCCTATTGAGTCATTTAAGTTGATGCTTAATTCATTTCTACTCAATGCATCCACATGAGCCATTTTTATTCCTACTCTATGTACTATAGTGTAGTCGTAGTTTTCTAATTCTAATGCTCACCTTGTTATTCTAATATTAGCAGTCTTTTTCCTAAGTGTTATTGCTAAAGAGTTGCAGTCCGTTATGATTTTAAAGGTAATACCTTCTAAGAAAACTCTAAAACGTTTAAGGGCATAAATAATCGCTAATGTTTCCAGTTCAAAACTGTGGTATCTACTCTCTGCATTCGAGGCTCTTTTTGAAAAATAAGCTACTGGATGGAAATGCCCGTGACCTTGTTTTTGCATCAAAATAGCTCCAAACCATATTGCACTGGCATCGCAATGAAGCTCTGTTTCTCTGGTATTTTTGTATATACAAAGTATAGGGTTTCTCTTTGTGAGCTCGGCATTAAATAATTCTTTATTGCCTTCGTGTGCTCATCTGAGAGATTGATTCCTTCCGCACATATTAGGTAACCCAAATATTCAATTTCACTATATCCGAACTTACATTTGTTGTGCTTAATTTGAAGCCCATACTTCTTAATTTGCTTTACTACTTTTTTAACGACTTCAAGGTTTTCTTCCATAGTTGTGGTTGCTATTACGATATCATCCATGTATATTACTATCTAATTGTTATCTATGATATTCCTTAACACCTTGGCAATAAATCTTTGGAAAACTGCATGGCCATTCTTCAGTCCAAAAGGCATTCTAGTAAATTCGTATTGTCCACTTGGCACTACAAACGCTGTATATTTAATAGAATCTTCTGCCATTTTAATCTGGTGGAACCCCGATTTCAGATCCATGACTGAAAATACTTTCTTTCCTTCCAAATATTCAAGACAATCTTCTATTAATGGTAGAGGATAGTTATCCTTTACAATCATTTTGTTCAATCCTCTGTAATCTATACACATCATAGTTTCTCCTGACTTTTTCTTTGTAACTACAATAGGCGACGCATAAGGAGATTCACTATGTCGAATTTTGCCTTTATCCAGCAATTCCCCTATTATACGCTGAACTTCATTTTTCTCTGCTTTTGAAAGTCTACGAGGAGAACAATAAACAGGTGTATCTGCCCTAAGTCTAATTGTCGCTTCATACTTTATATCTTCAATTATTTGTTCGCCATGCGCAGCCTCCACTAACTCCCTGAATTCCTTTTCTAGCTCTTTAGACAATTTGGGGTCTACATCAATATTTTCTCTCTCTATTTCAATACTATTAATTAATAAATTAATAAAGCATTCCACTTCATCATTATACTGTTTTGTTTCCGTTATTATTCCCAACTTCAGTTCTGTTTCTATTTGATTATAGTGTTCTTCATTTTCACCTTCTACCTTCAACTTAATATTTTCTTCTTTTTCTTCATTATTTTCTTCAACTTCGCCTTTTACTTCTGACGCCTGTTTTATTTCTTCTTCGTACAGGGATCCTCTTTTTATTTCACTAAAGTCTTCCACACATCGAATTTGTTTTTTATCAATTTTATTAATTTTTGGCTCCATACCTAATATTATTTTAAAACAATATAAAAAGTCTCTGCCCAGTAACAATTGGCAAGGTAACAAATTATCGCTTAATACTTTTAAATTAATTTCTTTCTCCTTATCGTCCATTTTTATTTTTGCTGCAATGCTTCCCAAAACATTTACACTTGTGTCTCAAATTCCCTTCAGTCGTCTTTTGTATTCACTTAATTTTACGTTTCTTGGTAAACATGATCTCCGTATTAGACTACATGGGCTACCAGTATCAAAAAGTGCATTTATCAGCTGTGGAACTTCATTAACGACTCCAATTTTTTCAATATAACTTTCAAACCAACTGGACAGTCGAATTCGGATATCAAATCATCTTTCAGTTCTTTCCAAGTGTGTGCTTCGTTCAAACGTAACCAAGTTTGTGAACGTCCTTTCAACAAAAACTTAGTGTTTTCGTCACAATGAAAAGTTGCCGTTGATAACGCAAAGTCTGCAACCCACTTGTCGCTGCTCAACTCGTCATCGCCTGAGAAAATTTTCATTGCTTTTTCGATATCGGTTAGCTGCATCCTGACATGACTTGCTGCTGTAGATTCGGTCTCAAACTTTCTGATTTCCTGCTGTAGCTTCAATATACGAAGTTGCTGTTGCAAATATTCTTCCACTTCATCCAACTGCGACGATGCTTCTTCCTTCATTCCTGTCCAAACCTGCTACTTGCTGCAACGCCGGTTGTTGTTACATCTGCTTGCTGCGACACTGCTTGCTGCGAGACTGCTTGCTGCGAGCCTGCTTGCTGTAAAGCTGTTTGAATCGACACTGCTTGATGCGACACTGCTTGCTGACGCTGCTGGAAAGCTGGTTGCTGCGCGATCACCTTCTGCGACGCCACCGTAGCTGCTGCTTCAGCTGCCAAGACTTGCGACTCGCCACTTGCTGCATGTGCTTAACCGCCGCGACATTTTTTCCTAGTTGCTCTGATCCGCCAAATCCGCTGGTAATCTGGTCATCCCTGTTTAATTCGACCAAAAACATATCTTGCAACTCAGTTGGCTTTCTGAGAGTACGTTCCTTGACATATTTGCACTTGCTTCCGCCATTTTATCGTTGAGACGCTCGTTCTTAATTTTCTTTTCACCTTCAACTGTTTCTAGTAATACACGTAGTTGCGAAATAGTAGCCGTTTCGCTGTAATTAATGTGCGCTTTGTTTAATATCGCTCTAATTTCACTTTTGGTGGGTTTTTTATTTGCCACACCTGAAGCTTTAGTACTCTTCATTCCATTTATTTATTTATACGTCCTCTCTCGATCACAGTTACGCGGCAACTGGCTCATTTTCCGCCAGTGTCTCCGTTTCTTTATTACCTACTTTTCCGTACTAACTTAAGACTAAATTATGACTAATGTACTAGTTTATCACTTATGGCCAATTTATGCCTAATTTATACTACAATTTATACTAATTTATACTACAATATGGTATTTTTCGTCATTTTTGTTCACCTGGTTTTCGTTTCACTTTTTAATTTATATTTCAGAATTTTTGCTTTGTCTATTTTCTGATCTGCTCAATCAAAAATGAAGGGCTAAATATATGCTCATATTATTCGTGTGTCATACGGCCATAATAAACAATTTAAAGTCTACTTTTTCTCAAAAAGTTAACACCATCTCGATTTTCGCACTAATAAACGTTTAGTATTGACTTTTTCGAAAAACTCGATATTAAAAATAATAACGAAAGAAGCTACTACTAAAATTTAGTAGCGGCAAGTAATTGTTAACAAGATATGCGAAAAGAAATTTTTTTTTAAGAAAATTGAATAAGAGTACAAATTTCTAGGTCCAAGCAAATTTATTTGATTTGTCTGTTTTTCATGAGTTTCTACAATTTATTAAAAAAAATTGGTATACTCATAAATTTTTAAATATTCACAATTGAACAAAAATCCCAGAGTTTTTAGTAGCAGCTTTAAATTGTTTAGTGGTACGAAATGAATTTAGAGTCGACACTAAAGTGATGATGAAAACTTTGTCTAATTGGGAATGACAGCCTGGAGGTCAGCCACGTCTTCAGTGACCATTATGCGGTTGAGTTTGTAAAGAAAATTAGCAAATAACAATTGAGATGTACTGGCAAAATAGAGCACTAAATACAAACAAAATGACAGATGGCGCTCACACTCCGCATCAGTATAGAGGACAGTTTTGCCAACTAAGTGACAAAAAGAATTTTAACAATGATTTTAAGCGGGCTTGTTAAATGATGAATACAAAATATATATTTCACACGTTTTTAAAATTTGATAGTTTCGTTTCGTGTCATCTCAACAAGAGTGAATCAAACAACCTATTTCGACTTTTGGATATGAAGCGAAAACTACTACTTTTGCCTGGTATGGTGAATTCAAACATAGACGCCACGCCGTTCGATTGAAGACGAATCTAGAGAAGGTCGTACTGAACTAATGAAATACAGTGAGAGTGAGGCATCTTTGGGCATTAGAGTGACCACCATACATTCGATATTATATAAACATTTGCGTACTTATATTCTCTCTCTTTGTACTAGCGCTGAGTGTTAAAATGAAGAAAGAAGGTAAAAAGAACGATGTATGCCTTGCAATAAATGTGTATTCGTGGTGTGTTGTTTTGAACACACATATTTCATTCGCGCTCAAATGTAGCATTCTGTTCAAAAGTTTTGTGAAATTGAAAAGCAAAAATAAAAGTTCAAAATAAAACGTGAATTCATATTTACCGCAGATGTATAAAGTAAATATCCACTTATATAGAAATCAAAAAATGAAAACAACGATTGGAAAAGTTCCATCGAAGCACACCTAAAATCAGAAAAATCAGAACAGAAATGTATACGAGGTGTGTACAAAAAGTAAGGTGACTTTTCAAATTTCGCCGGGAACGTACATTCGATCATTGATTTTTTTGTTTTGTTGTGTTGGTACACTCGTCACGAACATATGTTTACAGTTTCAGCTACGTAGCGTGTTTAGTTTGTTTGTGAGAGGCATAAGGGTAGAAGTGTTTTGCGTGCGATTTTCTGCTATCGAGCTCAGGAGCTATTCAATGACGTCAACAACGATCCAGATTTGCTCAAGAGGTGGAGAGGAGATTTGCTCAACTGGTGACGAAACATGGGTATATGGTTATGACGTCGAAACCAAAGCCCAATCGTCCCAATGAAAGAGCCCAGGTGAGCCAAGACCGAAACAAGCACGCCAAGTTCGATCAAATGTCAAAGTTTTGCTCACCGTGGCGTAGTGCTTCGAGTATTGGAAAAAGCGTTGGCACAAGTGTATTGTATGTGAGAGGGATTACTTTGAAGGGGACAACATAAATATTGATGAATAAATAACTTTTTGAACATACCTCGTATCTACAGCGGCTTCTTCTTCTCAAAAAATTGGTTCATTTGAACTCAAGCTGATAAATTTGCTTTTCTACTGCAATAACCGAAGAAGTCTGGGCATATCATATCTTTCTGGGGCTTGAAACTGCTATTGGGTATATAGATACCAGTTTGGCTTAAATTAGGAACAAATGTATAATTCGTGTTACGTTTTTCCCCAACTTGAAATTACTTTCTTTTTAGCTATCAGGGTGTCATATGTGAATGAAAAAAACGGAAAAACATAAGACACAGATCTTTTGGAATAAAATTAATATCAAATTTTCTCTCGACGCCCTGCCTGCAAACTTTATATACAGGCCTGTTTCGGTTCTCACTTTTAGAAAGACTGCGAAAGTTTTTTTTTTTTTTTTTTATTATTATTAATTTACAATCTATCAATAAGACAATAAGTAAGTTAGTTGAAAGTTCATAATATAACAGAAATAGCTGAACTCCAGTGAGAACAGCTATTATATTCAAAATTCTATAATTAAGAGTTTATTTACTACATATACAAAATTTAATCACTAAAAGGTAAATCTAACACATGATTTCTTTTAAGTCTTCGAGTTGTATCGCTATTATCTAGTAGGCCTATTGCCAAAACATTTAAATGATCATGTAGTCTCTCAACATACCTTGTGCTTATTCTACGTATTTCATCTTTAATGTATGGAATATTTAAATCTTTGTGAAGTTGGTCAAACCAGGGGGCGTCAACAATAAGTCTAAGCGTTTTGGACTGATATCGTTGAAGAATTTCAATATTTGATTGGCATGCAGTTCCCCATAATTGGATAGAATATGTCCACACAGGCTTTAAAATAGCCGTGTAAGGCCGAACTTTGTTCTACAAACTAAGCTGCGATTTTCTCCCAAGCAGCCAATACATTTTTTTTGTTTTTATGTTGAGTTTCTTTGTCTTGCCTTTAATATGACTTTTCCAAGTTACTCTCCGATTTATATCGAGTCCAAGATAATTTGCGGAATCACTATGAGGAATTTGTGAATTATTTAAAAATACTGACGGACAATCTCCTCTTCTCAGAGCAAATGTGACATGTTTCGACTTCTCAGTATTAACCTTTATTTTCCATTTCTTAAGCCATCGCTCTATTTCAACTATTTCATTTTGAATATCTTGAGATACTTCTGCCGCAGTGTCTTTAGATGCAATTATAGCTGTATAATCAGCATAAGTGGCTACTTGAACATCACTGACAACAGGAAGATCAGCAGTGAATATTGTGTAAAGGACAGGTCCCAGAACACTACCCTGTGGAACACCAGCATGGATACTATATAGTTTCGATGTTTTTCCTTCCATTTGAACATAAAAGAAAGAACATAAAAGCAGGAAGCAGTTTTTTCATTTTATATAACATGCCTGGATGCCAGACTCGGTCAAATGCTTGTTGTATATCAAGAAATACTGCCGCAGAATACAGTTTCTTCTCGAATCCACTTGTAATTATATCCACTATACGATGACATTGCTCTGAAACCCATGACCTCTCCTAAACCCAAACTGATGTTCCGGTATTATATTGTATTCATCCAAAATTGGTAACAATCTACTCATAAGTATTCTTTCGAATACTTTGGAGAATGTCACCAGCAAGCTACTAGGACGGTAGGACGAGAGAATATTTTCAGGCTTGTTTGGTTTTGGAATCATTATCACCTCCGCACATTTCCATTGTGTAGGAAAGTGATCCAGCCTCCAAATCGCATTGTAAATTAGTGCAAAAATTTAATACACTTTTGAGAGAGCATTTTCGTAAGTCTTCCGTCTATTTTATCATAGCCTGGTGACCTTTTTTGATTCAGTTTTGCGAATTCTTCTTTGATTTCAGACACAGCAATTCTACGAATTGGCATGCACATTTGACAAGGTACATCCAGAAACTCTATTATTTCAGTATTTTCAGGCGCAAGATTTGAATTTGGTTGAAATGTTGAGTGTAAATGTTGTGCAAATGCCTCAACCTTAGCTTTGGCGGTTTTACACCATTCTCCATTATGATTACGTATAGCAACATTTCGTTTTGCAGGTCGTTTTAAATATTTGGTAGCTCTCCAAAGGCTGTATTCATAGTCTTTCGTGTTAGGATCCAGACTTTTGAAAAACTCTGCAGTTGCTTCATTTCTTACTTCGTGCAAGCGTTTTTTAAGTTGGATTGATGCTGTATTGTACATAGTTTTATCTGCTGGACATCTACTGGTTTGCCAATTTTTCCGAAGCTTTCGCTTATTATTTATAAGGTTCCTAAGCTCAGCTGATATAAAAACAGTATTCGCTGTAGCACTTTTGGCTGGTGCAGTACACAACAGACCTGCTTCATGTATAATGTTTGTAAATGATTCCACAGCCGTATCCACTTCTAAGCCAGTTTTGAGAGATATATTAGTATTTAGTTTCGCATCTATCCAATCTTGAAATGCTAAAATATCTGTCCTAGATGTGACAATTTTATATTTATTTGATAGTGCTGGAAGAGCAGTGCCATATGTAATTATAATTGGCGAATGGTCTGAACTTAGGTCATAGTTGTCCGAAATTTCCAGATGATGCCGTGGTATTCCAAAATAAACTGCAAAATCCAAAAGATCCGGTATTTTGCGGGGGTCTGATGGCCCGTTGGTTTTCCCGTAGACAGTGTTGAAAAATTATTGGTATTGATGCATTTATATAGCTCCTTTCCTTTGGGATTTGCTAACCTTGATCCCCACCAAGGGTGATTAGCATTATAATCTCCACCAACAATAAATTTACAACCAAGTTTTTTGAAAAAGTTACAGTAATCTTGTTCTTTAATACAAAATCGTGGTGGAAAATACACTGCACAAACTGTAATATCGAATGACATGCATTGAACATTAATGCAAGCAGCCTGTATAGCATTTTCTTTAACTATTTCCATGATATTATATTTAAGCCCTCTTTTAATTAATATTGCAGAGCCGCCATGAGCTCTATTATCTGGATGATTTGCAACTATTAGATTATATCCATGAATTTTAAAGTGTGTCCTGTTGGTAAAATGAGTTTCTGATACCAAGAGGATATCAATGTAATTAGATTTAAGGAAAAGTTTTACTTCTTCTGTGTGGTTGGAAAGCCCATTTGCATTCCATATAGCAATTTGAAGATCTACTTGCATATTTTTGATATTAACAGAGATATCATGTTGAGGAGGTTGTTTGTTAATTCAAACTGTTTGGCTGATAAACCTTCGATTCTTTGGAAAGGGTCTTCGTCATTTGAACTTCTGTTTTCTCGTAGTACTTGCGCATAAGATGGGCGGTTTCCGCTAGTATTAAACTCATTTGGTCTGTGCGAAGATGAAAAGCTATGCTCCTGAGGTGTTTTGCTTGAATGCTGACGAGAAGAATGGCTTCTCTAATGATAAATTTTGCATCCCTTGTAGCTAGCAGCGTGATCTTGTAAGCAGTTCACATTTGGCAGGCAAATCCTTGTCTTTCTGACACTCTGAAGTAGGATGGCACATTGAACACTTAACGCATCTAAATGTTTTTGTACAATACGTCTTGGTATGTCCAAACTCTTGGCATCGAAAGTATTGTACAATGTCAGTTACTTTCCTGGGAGGCTCTACTTTAATTACTGCATTGCTTAGGTATTTCAGGTCATAAATTTCTGCATTGTTGTTGTTCGGTTCCAGATCAATAAAGAATATGTTCAATGGATGCTTGGTAATACGACTCCTAACATTGCTTATATTCCTTACGCAATGACCTAATTCTTCAATTTCATTTTTAATTGAGTCAATTGGTGTAGAACTTTGCGAAAGTGAATTCGATAAAATGATAAATTTTTCATGTATGTACTTGGCATTGATAAAGTGCAATTCATATTACTTAAAGCAAGTGATTTCAAATCGCAAATCATCTCCTATTTGAAAAATTTAAAATTTTATCGGATTTAGCTTCGAACAATTTCTCCGCAAGTGAGAACCGGAACAGGTCTGATAGGCTTGTCGTACGAAAGTTTATTAATATACTCGTAATTGTAAAAATTAGCTGAGCATAGTTGCCGAACTTTAATATCTATCGATTTTTATCCAAAAGCATATTAACTTACTCATGCTAAAGGCGGCCGTTCATTGCGGGCTGTGAAACATATTCGCAGCATTTTGTTTTCCGTACTTTTAACATCAGATTTGTAATCACCACTTAGTACTTACCTACGAAATATTGTTTTAATTAATTTCCATCAAATAACTTAAAAAAGGATTCGTTGCTTAGTATCCTTTATTTTCTTGTTGTTGTTGTTGAAATTTTGGCATCAAATACGGAAACAGGGACCTCAAAATCATTGACACATGAATTCTAATAAAAGAAACTGCAGTTCTTACTTTTGGCGAGTTTTATTCCTTGTACCTTAAAATTTTTTGTATTTTGTAGGGCTTCAATCGTAGCTCATATTTTATTATGTGCATGCTACGAGCACACACATTGAGTTTTTTTCGTTAATTGAACTTCGCTTAGTCATGGATTACGTTGAATTCTGGTCTTCACCTTTCTAACCATTTTTGTCGATGTTGCTGTTTTTGGATTTCCACCTCCATGACGTTTTTATATGCTACCAGTTTGATTGCAAAGTGTAATGGTCCGATACACAAGCATTTTTTACACATAAATTATGTAGTTCATTAACAATGGCTGGTTGAGATTTTCTAGCCAAATACAAAGCAATAACACTGTTGCGTTTGAATTCCATTTCGATAACTTTTTTTAACTGCGACGTAAAACGATACGCTTCCGTACGCTTGTAAACAACATAACAGACAGAAGCCTAACAAAACAAGAGCGCGCTGTTATTAGCCGTTTGATTGATACAACAGCTTGAAGTTGGTACCATTTCGAGTGCCGACCCCTGTATATATATTTTTGATAAGCATCGTAACATGACATGTCTGTCAGTCTGTATAAACGAAAAGATTTCAAAGTCTATAAGAGTTTGGATTTTTAGACTCTCTTTTTAATTCTCTACAGATAACTAGTATTAAATAAATTAGCCAATTTCACTTTTTGTATGAATTTTGATTTGTGTACTCCAAATTTGGTGTATCTTACATTAATCCTAATAAAATGTACCGCATATGTTCAGATTGCACCACTGTAAGGAGTAGTCCCCATACAAACTTGCCCCCATTTTTATGTTTTTTATGAATTATTTTGGTTTTTGTTTTCTTAATGAAACTCCCAATGTAGACTTTGTACATATCTTCCAAAGTAACACACATAGGCTCTGATCGGGCCCCTCTATGGGATAGCCCCATGCAAACCTTTGAATTTATGTATGAAGATTTTTTATTTTTATTATCAAATAATTATAATTTTTCATTGATTCTAATAAAATATCCTGCATATGCCCAGATCGGACCACTAAATGTAATATATGGTTTATATACGTAGCTTTAAACAAGAAAGTTTTTCTCGAAGTCGAGCACACTTTTTCTTGTTCTTTTGAGATTTTCAACTACTGCAATAATAAAATTATCATACTCAGACTATGTGAGATGAGAATAATTCGATACAATAAAATCGCAGAACTCAATGATAAGAACAGCTTGAAACCTTAAGCAACAATTTTAATCTAACAGAGAAAACACGTGAGATCGCCCTTTCAATTTTGAGTTCAACTCGTATTTCATGAGTATACGTAAATAATTATAGCAATTTTTTCTATATGTTAAACAGTTTCTTCTCTTGGGAAAAGGAATCAAATTCAAAAGAAAATTCTTATATTTCTTATAGTATTTGCTACAAAAGGATATCTCCACTGAACAAAACTGAGCAGCATTTGACCCCAGTCACAGATCAAGCGCAAAAATTATAATTTATTATTGGATTTGCTTATCAGATAAGAGAAAGAAGAGAGGGTCAAGCCACATATAGCAACAAATTCTGACATCCAACCGTCCACTCAAAGGATAACGATTTTTTTTTTTTTAAATAAAGTGAGGGTTGTCGAACTTAAATAAATGTTTAATGCAACCACGAAATATGTAAACAGAGAGAATAAAAGGTCGATATGGAAAGCGGTGGGCCCGCATGCAACAACTCGATCGTTTAATTTCAAACTATCGATCGGCTGACTACTGAACTGAAATCTTTGATGATTTTAATATGTACTTGGGATGTGAAATAATTTTTATACCACAGACTGTCGGAATGCTCAAAATTGAAGTCACCTTATTGAAAATAATGCGGGATTGAATTGATGTCGACGGCGTATACAAAATTCATTATAACTTTTTTCACACAACCATACCAGAAGGGAAGCAGTGGGAAATCGGGCGGACAAAGCGGATTTTAAATCGCTATTTACAGTAGTGACGAGACTGTAATTGAACTCGGATCTCAGACCGTTCCTTCGCTTGTACTTTGTAGTCATTCACGTGTTAATAAAACCGGCTTCCGATGATGCGCGAAGTGCCACGCGTTCCAATTGAAAGATTTTCGGCTGCATTGGCATGCGGGAATTTATTGTGATTTTTCTTTTATGGTAAATATGTACATATTCATTTAGTCGGGTCCGATTTACCAAAATCTCGAACAAAATCGAAAAAAAAATGTTTTGTACATATCATGCTCGAACTCAAGCGGAGGTGGATCGCGTGAAAGGGAAACTTAATTCACGTTTGCATATTTTCTGAAGCATAAATCCTGCAACTATTTGAATTCTATGTACATATACGAAATATTAGTTATTTTATTATTTATTACAGTTTGAAAGAGTGTAACATGACGTCGCAAAACTTTTTAAATGCATATATTCTGAAGCTATCAACTTTAAACTCAAAATAGGGATATGAATGCATACATAACTTATATTATTCAGAATAGCCCTATCATGCTCATTTGAAAAGGTGGAAATCAGAACCAACCTTATAATATAAATGTTTTCCCTTGCCAGATTTTCTAGTAATGTCAAGCGGTAGTCCACAAGAAGCCTCCGCATTTCCAGTTTATATTAGTTGTAATTCCGACAAAAGTCGGAAGTCTATGACGATTTTTAGAAATAAATCTTGAAAACTGTGAGAGCAATTAACAGACAGACAGATGTTATGACAGACAGATGTTATAAAATTTATGACAACATTTTTACTATTGACACGGGCCTATATATGTGGTGTATAAAAGACTCACATCTGCTAAGCAATTCGTTGTCCTATTTTCCTCTCATAGAGAAGACGAGGGGCGAGGCAAAATTTAGAAAATTGGGATTACCGAATTTGCAGCGGCTCTAAGATGGAGTACGTGTTAATTCAGATTTATTCGAAAAATTTAGCAATTAAAATTTGTTCTAATGTTGACATAAATATGTTGCTTTCGTTTTTTCTAAGTAGAGGTTTGAATAAAGTTACTTTACATTTTTCAACATTGATATTAGTTTGGTCTATTTTACTGTCCACATGATAAATTATTAAGTCATGGCCAAATGTTATTTATTCTCAATTCTATTCATTAGATAAAGCTGAAATATAAGAAATAAAATATGTTATTTAACTATACCATCTTACAAACCAGTTATCATAAAATCAATTTTCATTCATAGGTCTGTCTAGAAATGATAACTTGCCTACCAGTCGTGCTTTGCAACGTCTCAGATTTTCATGCCCACTGTGATTTTTTGCATAAAGCTTTGTACTTCAATTTGATCTAGATTGTCTATATAAAATATCTATCATAAGCTTTTCAAGCAAATTTTACTTTCAACGTATACCATAGCTTCGTATCACGGCCACACTGGCCATAGATGAAATCTACCTACTTTATTGTACAAAATATTGTATAAAGTCAGTCATATAGCATCGAATGAATTGAAAACACGTTAGATATTTCGCCCTGATTGAGCGGCATTATGCTTACATTAAATACACTCCACTATACCAAAAATTGCAAAACAAAAGCATAACATTTACACAGCCTAAAGCTACTATTACAAATACCCACAAACTATCCAACCTTGGTGCAGATCTGACGCACATAGCGTCAATTCTTCAATTCTAACCTTTTATAAAATACTTGGATTTAGTTCATTGGTCCACTTTACCTCAGTAAAATTGATATTTGTGCAAAATTTGTTTTGCTTATTACAGTTGTTCTAATAACGGCATTAATGTTTCGAGTATACATGTTTTATCTCTTATGTTTTGTGATGTTTTTCCATGCATATAGTTCGTATCTACTTTTAATCTATAGTCCCGTTAAGATTTTAAGAGACAAAGTCATGACTTTAATAGAAAGCTGATATTTGTGCAAAGTTCTTCATTTCAATTTTGAGTGTGACACATTAATTATCTCGCTGCAAAAAATTATTGAGTGTATTAAAATATGGTTTTCTAATTGATTACAATTAGTATTTTGCAATTTTTTGATTTTTTTTTTAATTTGGATTATTTTTGGTTAAAAATGACTCTCGCAGCCGAATTAAATGAAAAAGAAAAAACCCAGATTGAAACTTTGGCTGAATGTGGCATTAAAATATCAGAAATTGCTAAAAGATTAAAACTACATCGAAATAATATTTCGAATTATTTAAAAAATCCTCAGAAATATGCCCAAAACAACAGAGGGGCAGTAGCAAAAGTTGATGCGCGCAGTAAAGCCACATTAAGGCGATAGCAACGGCTAAAAACATGAGTTGCGCCCAAATAAAGGCTGAATTGAAGTTGCCAATAAATAGGCAGAGGGTGCAACAGATTTGCCAAAAGGAGTTGCACCTCAAATATGACCCAAAGGTGCGGGCACCAAAACTGTTACCCCGACATAAGAAGGCCCGGCTTGCTTTCTATGAAAAATATAAGTTTTGGGGCAGCGGGTTCGGAAAGGTGATTTTCAGTGATGAAAAGAAGTTCAACCTGACGGCCCAGATGGAAATCAAAAGTACTGGCGGGACCCAAGACATCCCAGGAAGACGAGCTATAGGCGGAACCATGGTGGTGGCTCTCTGATGGTATGGGCGGCTTTTAGCTCTGCTGGAAAGTTTGTTTTGTGCCGGGACGGATCAATGCGCAAATGCATACGGATATCCTTGAAGGAGAACTTATACCATTTGCGGAGGAGTTCCATGGCGACGACTGGACATTTCAATAAGATAACCCTTCTATACACGTTTCAAGACATACGATGTCGTTTTTCTGTTCTAAAGATATCCCCTTATTGCAGCGGCCAGCAATAAGTCCGGATTTAAATCCAGTTGAGGGCCTTTGGGGCATCCTTTCAGCAAAAGTTTATGAGGGTGGAAGGCAATTCGAGTCCTCAAAGGACCTAAAAGCGTCCATTATCGAGAAATGGGCAACTATTGACGTAAACACTTTACGAAACTTAGTAAATTCGATGCCCCGCCGACTGAAATTGGTGCACAACAAAGAGGCGACTCCATTTCATATTAATAAATTCATTTAGGTTCATTTAATTACTTAATTCCCTTAATATTTTTGTTATTTAAATTTTTGCACAATTATCAATTTTACATGAAGATTTCTTTAAACAAATGTTTTCTATTAATAAAATAAATAGAATAAATAAACATGGTGTGTATTAAATTTTAATATCAACTACCTATTTAAAAAAAAATATTAATAAAAAATCAAGCAAGTAAAATTTTAGACTAAAATTAAAAAAACATGATGCACAAATATCAATTTTACTGAGGTAATATATATGTAGCTTAATATAAAATGCTTCTTTTACTATTATGCTAAGTAAGTTTAATTGTTCTATGGATGTTCTATGACTAAGTTTAAATATCCTATTCGGTAATTTATATTTTAAAGCATAACAGGGCTAGGGTTTGGTAATATCAATTCCAAACCTAAGCCTCGTTATCAATTAATAATCGACTTCAAAACTCATATAATCAGATATTGTACGAGTACATATGTAGGTATATTGCAATAAAAAAAGAAAAAATTGGAGTTTTGCAGCTATATTGCGTGAAATCGGCTGCAAACCTTCGACTCAATCTTTCGTGCAAACCCATCCCACATCCAAAACAAGCTCGTCTAGCTAAAACGTGAGCTGCGAAGTAAGTAGAGTCAATCAGTAACCAGTTTGTAGCTCTTTCCAAAAAACAGCAACAGCGGCGCAGTTTTAATTATTTTGTATAGCTATTATATAGTAATATTGTTGTTGTTCGTTTTGTATTAAATGCAACCTTGAGCAGAAAACCTTCGCCTTAAAATGTGAAAAAAATTATGTTGTGCATTTTAAATAAACTATTCGATGGGACTCTATGCGAATAAAAAAAAAACACGAAAAATGTTAATTTCGGTTGAACCGAAGCTCAAATACCATTCACACGAAATTACAAATAGTCTTGTAAAGCATAAAACAGGGGATTTCGGGTTTGTATAGAGGCTACCCCAAAAAGTCAGAGGGACACGCACTAAAGTTTTTATACACTTCATTCAATGATTACTAAAAGCTATATCCTATATGGGTATGATGTAAGCTAATTGGTGGGAATAAGCAACATCTGTAACAACAGAGCAGTTCCAACCATTAGAAATAAATAAATTCCTATACTTCATGTGTACTCTATCTGCGTATTCAAAAATAAATATCTGTACCGATTTACAATTCGATATCTATAAAACTGTCGGAAAAAAAACGCATTGCAGCCAGAGGGACATGGCTAGATCTGCTTGTATCATCTTGCTGATGCCTCACAAACTACGAGTATAAGCAAAACTGATAAATGAATTTTCAAACTTTGTGTGAAGAGTGCATACAAAAAATCTGAATATACGGAGCATATCCAGAAAGTAAGTGTACTGAGGCTCTCACGGCCGGAGGGATTTTATTTTCGTGATGTTAGCAACACGACAGTGTAGCCTGACCAGGCGTGTTTTCCAATAGTTTTCCAATACTTTCGACATAGACTTGACCGTCTGTCCGTCCGACCGGTCTTTTTGAACAAAAAGATCTCTGAGACTATAAGTCATAGAGTCTTCAAATTTGGATATTTAGACTCTTCTTTTCTTCTTCAAACAAAGAATATTAAATTAACGTGTCAACGTGTTAAGCAAGAAATGCCACATATGGTGTGTCTTACATCACAAAATATTTCATATGGACACAGTTCGGACCACTTAAAGGGGTCTTATACAAATTTGTTGTTTTATTTTTAATTAATTCTAGTTTTCCATCAATTCTATTTAAATATCACGCATACTTCCAGATCGGACAACTAGAGGATACAATCCATGTTTCATGTAAGTCGAGCGCACTCGATTGCAACGTTCTTTATTGTTTTTTATTGTGACAGGGTATCGAAGTACGAATATAAAAATATATAAGACACTGATAATCATGGTCCTGCTGTATAGCGCAGAAGCATGAATCCTGACATTGACCCAGCGTTTTTAGGAGTGTTCTAGAGAAAGATTCTTCTTAGGATTTTTGGTCCCCTTAACGTTGGCGTCGAGTTTAGGATCCGTAAGAACCACGAGCTGTATGAGCTGTATGATGAGGTTGACATAGTCCTGCGCATTAAATTCCAGCTGTTGCACTGGGTTGGTCACCTCATCCCTGAAGCTCCAGAACTAAGGATTTACGACGGAAACCTGAACTTGATTGGTTGACGGCGTCAGAGATGACATCTGACCTTAATATGGGAAGATCAGGTCTATGACGACCTGAAGAGGCTCCAGACTGCCAGCGACTGACGTTGGCGCGCACTAAACTAAACCGCATGGTGCGCTTTGCAACGTGCGGCCTTCACCGATAGACGGTTGTAGAGCCATCTAAGTAAGTAAGTAAGGGTATTGAACTGCGGGGCAAGCTCGACTATAGCGTTTTTTCTTGTTTTTTATCCAGCTGAAAGCCAGCACATTTACTTACTTTTATGCTAAGTTTATAGAGTATCCATATTGTCATCCATACAAATCCACCACCCACTTACTTGATTTTGTATGAAAAACTTTTTTATTTAAGTACGAGTATAATTCGACATGATGGTTTCTTACAGACGACCGTTTCACATACATATATTAATGGGAGAGTCCCGCCCAATTTTTGAAGGACCTGATTTCAGAGTGAAATACAAGACCAATCGAAATTGATTAAATTACCCGTTTAACGGTATCGAAATCGTTTCGATCGCATGAAAAGTGCAAGAGTTGCTGATAATGAAATATCAAATTTCAAAAAATGTTCTAATTTGAGTACCTTTTTTCAACAACAAATAATTCCAATATCCAATGTTTCGCATTTTTAATTTATTCAATTCCAAAAATGTTAGACCAAGATCTGGGAAAAAATTAAGCGCACAGCCGATATAAATATTAATTAATAAATTTCCCGTGTAATCCAACTCGGTTCGATCGAATAAATCTTGACTAAATTACAGCTAATGAAAGTTCATGAATTTTTTAACGAATTTCATCCATTTTTCTAATTTGACTGCCCTTTTTCAACAACATATAATTCCAATATCCAAAGTTTCGCTAGCTTAATCAATTTCAACAATTTGAAGCATTAGCAGAACAAGATCAGATAAAAAATGAAAACATTATAGAAGAAAGAAGGAAAAAGTAGAATCTTAATTTAGTCACTTCGGAGGACTGTATTTTAATTAATTTAAAATACTTGTAATATATCGCTCATTTCGATTAGACTTGCCGTTCACTCTGATCATTGATTTAAGTAAAATCATTCGTCGAAATCACAAATATACCGTTATCTAGATGAATAACCCAAATGACAAAAAATCAGTTTGATTTTCGTGTTCAGCGCACCCAAATTGATCTAAAATATTGTAAAAGTTTTTATTGTTTTATGATTGAAATTTGTAAACTAGTTTAATAAAAGCATGCATAACTTTTAAATACAAAGAAAAGTTAGGAAAATTATTTCACGCAGGTTCACACACGGTCCGGGTTCTCCATGTCATATTCTGATTTCATATGCATATCTAATAAAAGAAATATATTTTTGGATAATAAAGTTTGTTTATTTTTAGAGATTTGAATTAAAAAACTGCGATTAAAAAATTTTAAACAGAAAATTCGCTTTATTAGAAAGATTTTAATTAAGATTTCGGGCAAAATTACTTCGAAAATCGTGGTTCAGCTCGGGAATGTTACCATGCGTTACGTCCATTTTACGGTTGATATACTTGCCCATTCGAGCGACTAATTCGATTGACCATGAATCCTTTTCACACCACGTATACTCTAAATAAAAAGTGGTCAAAAATTGAACTTTCAGATTGCGCCACATGCGATTCATTTATTTATAGTATACGTGGTGCGATCCACAACTAATCTACTTAGTCCCTCGGATGGATGAATAATAACTTTCCCTAGCATTCCAGTAACATTCCCGAACTGAACCAGGATTTTCGAAATAAATCTGCACAAATTGCAAACATTTTCCCTGGCGTTAGTCCAAACTGAGCAAAAATGACAATAGCGTTGCTAGACCTGACAATTTATGACAGCTTAATACCCACAGAAAAACATATAAAAGAAACACCCTATATATACTTTCGAGTAGAGTGAAAAAAACAAACTTTAAGAGGAATGTAGACATTTTTCATCGTTCGGTTGTATTACGAATATAAAAATCAATAAATACACCCAAACTCAAATTTAAAATTGGTTTTTTTTTTTTTTTAGTTGTGATATTCATAAACTACACAAAATTCAAAAAATCAAAGTTATTTTAAATATATATTTAGCACATAATTTTGTCACAGTGCATACATGAAAAATCGGAGGATATATATTTTTGATCATCTTGACGCTGCGAAATAAGATGGCAACGATTCAAAACTTATTTTTTTATGGCGTGCTTCAATCATTTTTCATGCGACGAAGCATAAATACTGTGATTGTTGGGCCCAAATAAGAGATAAACTCATCAGAAAGTAAAATAGGAAAATTAGCTTAAAAAAAAAAAAGAAAAAAAAAAGAAAACGTAGTTGCGTCTGTAGTAAAATCCGTATTAAAAAACGTGTTTTTGAAACAATAGAGATAAAAGGGATATATTTACTTACCCCCTTGCAAATAACAAAGTCCTTGAAAGGGTGACATGAATGGCAAATTTTGTAATAAAACTATTAAAAAGTGGTTTCTTTTAGAATTTTGTGAAAAACTTTATACAGTTTTTCTTTTTTCGTTCAAGAAATGCATCACTCTTCACTTCGTTTTTTTCTAGTTTAAAATGGAAGAAAAGTACCTTTTTAATTGTGTTGAAGAGCAAACAATAGACTGACACAGAGACCGAGAATCGTATAGACATTTCACACGCAGAGTTTTTGATTGGGGTGAAGCCCTCACATTAGCAAAGTGATCATGCAAATGTTAAGGGTGAACCAGCGTGGTTCGGTCCTTATCGCATAATGGCGCTCATTGTAAGTGGGAAAACATTTTGAACTCTTTTTTTTCGCTGATTTCCACTTATTTCCAAATGAAAAAATTTCTTTGAACTTTGCACTTTTCTTCAACTAAAATATAAAAGGATAAAAAAGAGGAAATCCACTTTGCAACATTATCTGCGCCTCTAGATGTATCGGCTTTTGTATTATCTCCATTGTATCGAATAAAAACACAGTTCGGTTTACTGTGAGAGGGACCCGATGGCATTAACCCTTTTTTCTTGAAAGCAATCTTTCTGTTTCCTCCTTAAAATGTGTCGCTCTTTATAAATGCTTTTTAGTATCTAATTTGATTTTTGTGTGGAAAATTTGCTGAAAATTGCGTCGCTTTCTTTCAATGCAATTCAAAATAAACGTTAACTCCGCTTATGAAATTGCGTTACGTAATAAAATTTAAGCAGATTAGAATTCAAAACGCTCCTGCAACAATTATTTCCTATCCGGATTGATCGACGGGGTAGTTTTCCTCGAATATGGTTTCGGAGAATGTCAAAGGGATTGATAATCGTATGGCGAATTATTACATATTTAAATTTTAAATTATTGGAAGCAATTGGTTCACGAGTCAGCGTAGACCCCACATAGCATATGTTAATTCATGTATAACTAGTTGCGTTATTTTTAGGCAACCGGTCTGTTTCTAGATATTTTGTTGTCGTCAAATACTTCCATAAGTTAATTGTTGCCAAAAAAGTACGGAAATCCACTTCATGAAAGTTAGAGCCTTACATTTATTTTTGAAACATAAAAATACAACAAAAAATGCTGCAGTATTTAGTTCATGGCTTCGAAATACCATGTCGCATTTCATACTCTAATGAAAATACATAAATAATTTAACATAAAACAAAAAAAAAATTTGTGTATATAAAAAAAATTTATTTTTTAATTATAAAAAAAAAACTTTATTTTCTTTATAATTTTTAAATAAAATAAAAATTAAAAAAAAAAAATCAAGCTTTCACTTTATTATAAGAGATATATATAGATATGGTGCTGCAAATCTATGCTTTAAGACTATTCTTGAAGTCCGAAAATCAGCAAATCTTATTTCACAGCAGCCGCTACAACGATCGTCTGTTGGCTCACAACAACCGATGTTCCCTTGGCCGTAGCTAGACCCACTCACCGCGTACGATGACGTAAATATTGTAACCCGCAGACGACATATCTTCACATTCCTCGAAGAGGCAGAAACGCGCCGGGTACCAGCTAGTATTCTATATATGTCCCTCCTTTATATGTTTGAACAATGCGATCTCGCAGACTATAAAAGGCACAAGCTCCAAAATTGGAGTATTAGATCCTACTGATATGTACAAATATCAAGTTTTGATCAAATTTTGGATGGCACTCCTACAACGCCCACAACACGGCTATATACCCGCTCTTCATACATTTAAATTATTCGTAAAAATGCGATGAATTGATTTTTTGGACATATTCAATTTCATTTCCACGTATCCCAATAAAGATGTCTGCTCTTTTTTGATGAATTCACGACTTATTTTAATGTTACTTTTAGTAACCATGGGTTTCGAAGCAAATGGATGTTCATCATCCTGTATGTTTTCTCCACCTTTCTTGAATCGCTTAAATCATTCATACACTCTGGTACTGGACAATCATTCATCAGCATAAACTTGGTTCATCAATTGCAACATTTCGATAAAAATGTTTAACAAGTTTAAATCAGAAAATACTAGTTGATCTTTGTTCGACGTTAATTTTTCGACCGATGGCACAAAAACCTTTTCACTTTTAGCTCGTTATCTCCGCTTGCAGTGGTCATGAAGGTTTTGATTGGAAGTTGGGGAGAGAAATTATTACTGAACAATAAAGAACGCTGCAATCCGATGAGCAACCCGAAGAGATTCTCAAACTACATTTAAATCCACAAAAATGCATCGTCAATAACGAGCGCTACCGCACCATGACAACGGACTTTTTGCTGGCTGAAATTGAAGCCCGTGATATCGGCGACATTTGGTTCCAAACGGAGAATTTCCCTCAGATAGACATAAGGACGGACAGACATGCCGACGGACCGACGGACATGGCTAGATCGATTCATCTTGTCGTGCTGAACACGAATATATATACATAAACCTTCGCTAAGTTACATACATTTTGACAGTTCAACAAGCCTGATACATAAATAAACAAACAAACAAGCGAACAAACGAATACAAAAACAAGCTGCTTCATTAGCCCGTTTTTCTTGATCTTGAGCTCGATTTGGGTTATAGGTCTCCCACGAGCCCTAATACCCCTTGGCGGTTGTTTTTTCAACTCCCTTTATTTCGGATTTAGGTGACACAATTTCATATGATATTTTCTGAACGTATGAACGTATGAACGTATCAAGATCTTTTTAATATTGTACAACACGTCTCGATTGGACTTATGATAAAAATCTCCATTATATTGCACATATAATTTAGTGTTCGTGCTGCAGCCACACTGAGTTGAGCTTTCGTCACATGAGTGGATCACCGTCCACAGTATACTTTTGCATGGCTTTTTCTTGTTGGTATAAAAATTATGAATATGGGTAACGATAGGTCAATGCCAAGTTTCAGATCACAAAAAATGAGAAAGTAATTGTCATCTATGCCCACAGAAACAAACAGATATGCCTTGATTGATTCGTCTTGTCAAAGTATATGAAGAATTTATGCCTTCTTTATGCAATGCAAAATCCGTGACAAAATTATAAAAAACTTTCATCTGTTGTAAAGTTCACTGTCCTATTATAAAACGATAATAACAGCAGGTTCAACTCTCACTTTCGTGCAACAACATAAATAAAATAACTAAGAAACCAAATCAAAATTATTCGAGTTGGAATGGAAGAAAGTCGAAAAGATTTGTGAAAAGAAAAGCAAATGGAGTGCGATTGTGCAATACAAAGGGCAATGACATCTCTGGAAAATGAGAGAGGGAAGCAAATTAAAACTTGTAACAACAATGAGAGCAGTTACTGTACGCCAACAGAAAGTTTGTTAAATAAAATATGTGAGAATGCAGTCATGAGTTTGCGACTTCGAAATACCCTGCACCTTCTTTAAGTAAACTTTAACTTGTTATGAATACGAAGCAAAAAAAGTTCATAAGGAGTTTCAAATTAAATATTTTTCAGTTATATAAAAAGAAACAAAATATTTGTAAAATATTAAAATTTGGGTGGTGAGGGGGTTACCCCTAAAACTGGACGTGACATGCCCCTCCTGATAAGAAGTCACTATATCAAATTTGTAGTTATTGACTGCAATAAACAAGTTTTTCGTATTCAAAAAGATAAAAATGTATGCTATGGTAAATTGTAAGTTTGTATGAAGGTTGCTCTAAAAAGTGGGCGTGGCATGTCAATATGGATACTCTATTAAACTGCAACAAAAATAAGTCTAAGTACCGAGTTTCTGCTAGATTTCTAAAAAAAATTATGCTCATTAATATATGTACATATATGAAAAGTCGTCTAAAAGAATACACCATATCGAATTTTAAGTTGATATTGATAGTAATAAAATTGTTCACCATATAAAAATCTTAATATGAGCATTGGGGCACCTTAGCATGCCACGCCCACTTATACAAATACTATGCATAAGCACATAAAAGCCTCCATCGTGCAATTAAAAACTTTTTAACAAAAACCCAATAGTGGAATGTGGATTTTTGTATGAATGACAACCCCAGAGATGGACAGAATAATGGGTAAATAAATATAGATAAATAAGAACAAGAAAAAACGGTCGGTTGAACCAAAGCTCTAATACTATTCACCCTAAATTTTACACCGTTTTTGTAAATTTTTAAAGTGATATTGGCAGCAATAAAAAAACAATTCCTTACAAAAGAGTCGAATTGAAGTTTGTATGGTGGCTACCCTAAAAAGTGGGCGTATCGTGTCAGTTTTTATACTCTATTAAAAAAAAACTTTGTACCGACTTACTACCGGATATCTTAAAAATTGGCACACAGACAGCTAGATCAAGAATATAGTACATACTTGTACATACTTTATGGGGTGTACGATGCCTTAAAAATGGGTAAATAAATATATCCTTTAATGCGTTACAACCTTTCAGACAAGCTGATAATACTATTCAAACTCTGTGTGAATAGTATAAAAATAAAAAAAAAATAAAACAAAACAAAACAAACTATGTGCCGGCTGTGATATCTTGAAAAGTGTGCATATAAGTTATACCTAGACTCATGCTGAGCATGGCACTTACTGAACTTGATCTGCGTTATCACTTTCTAATATCAAAAATATTACAATTTGTTGGATTTTCTGATAATAAAGGTCTGGTAAATAAACACGCAGTTTGATTGGCTTTAATATGTCGGTTTTATTTCCAATCACCGCTTTTTCATGGAATTTTGGATATTTATCTAGAAAACTTTAAAATTAAATTTCAAAGAAAACGTTCTATAATACTCGTATAAGTATGTGAAATTATTGCACACATAAAGTATGTGAAAATGCGATCGCGACCAAACTTCAGAGACACTCTCTGGCCAATATCGAAGATTGACTAAAAATTAACTCAATCTCAAACCATACAAGCAAATATGTATGTACATTCATTTTTATCTTTATATTAATACCAAATATACTATTCAAAATCGGTTGAATATTTTACAACGAATTAAACACGAATAGGTTTCAGATGCAATACAAACACACACAGCTGAAGATTACGTGATTTACTTTGTATGAGCTTCGCTATTATTTTGGTGAGTTTATGCGAGTTTATGTAAAAGATATAATAGCATTTTTCAACTTACGAATTTTTAAAATTGCGTGCTAATACAGTAAAAGCTAAGAAAGTTTAAGAACTCACGAAAATTAAGTATGAGTCGCAATTGCCTTAATCACGGTATAAATTCGTAAATTAAATATTGCATATACTCCATATATATTTTAAGATACAATATTCGATATAGAATTAAAATTCAAATCCGAAAAAAATTGTTCGGAAGCGATTTTGTTAAAATGGTCTAATTTATTGTATATATTCACTTTCAGAAAGACAACGAATTCGCATGGAGTTGGCAGAGTGAAATTTAGATTCTCACTGCCAAATGAATGCAAATCGCTACATCTTTCTGAAAATGAAAAGCAGGGGGATGCATTCTTTGAAACAGTTCTCAATACAGCTACTTAGATGTAGGGGGGGATTTTTATATGTATGGGGGCTTCTAAGTATACGGTGTACCTACAATACATTATGTGCGAATGATATAAAAAATATTAGTTGAATGCCTAAAACTGTCATACAAACTACCTATAGAGGGTATTAGAGATTCAGATTCGCCGAAACTATCGAATGCTCTCTTTTTTACTCTTTCTCCAATTGCTTTCTCTTGAAAAGAAAGTTAAGCTTCGCTGGGACAGTACATGTGTGCTTGATAAAGTTTGCGTGACTATTCACACGTGTATGTATGTGTGGCTACATACACATGTACACACATATATACATTGCACAACTTCCAACAAGTTAAATGTTGAAAGTAAAAAGCAGTTTCATTATTCTGTCTTTCCATTTTTGCTTCTAATTTGTTCCATAAGTTATACCGGTCGAAATATTAATCTCATAGATTGCAACGCGTTGAAAGAGCCATCGCAGACCCCATAATATACTGTGGCAATGAAATGCGAACAAACACTTATTTCTACATTAAAAACGGCACATTTACCTTATGACAGATGACAGTTAAAACTTCTTAAAAAAAAAAAAAGTGATTTGATCTGTTTTTACATCAAGTTAAAGTGAAAAACCAAACCTTGAAAATTTTCGGCATATTTTCATTTTTTAATTGACTTCAAAAAAGGAGGATGTTCTCAATCGTCTTTTTTTATAGGTCTTGCCATCTCTCACAACCCAATATACGAGTATAAGTAATGGATGGGACATTTTGTATGTTGAATTTTGAACTACGTCCTGTTAATGAAGCAACCCATTTGAACACCATGAATTGTTAACAGCGGTTTAAGTTTAACCTTCCGCTTCAGGCTTTAAACTAGTTGAACTATTATCTGATCTTACAAGAAAAATCTACTTTTCGAATGAGGCACACATCAGAAAGCAAAACTGTAGGATTTGGAGCAGATAATATCCAAACGTCGTCGTAGAGAATTTAATGCATCCAACTCGAGCCACTGTATGATGTGAATTTGGGAGTGGAGGTATATTTTGACCCTTATTATTTATTTACGGTTAATGGCGACCGCTATAGAAACATGATAACTGGCTCAACCATCAACCTTTTCCGCACAAAGTTTAATAATCGTGTAATTAGTTGTTTAGGAGATGTCAACTGTCTACCTCGGAGCTGCGCTTTATAAAGCTGAAAATGATAAAGTTTATGCAGACAATCCTCAATTCAACAACTGACCACTTGAAACAAAACATTCAAGCTCAAATTGCTCGAATCACTAACCATATAACGTATAGATAAACCAAATCCTATACGAAAACGACACTACAAATTTCTTATGCGACAGGTCCCATGCTCTCACGATTGTGAAAGAAAGAGAGCAATTGCTGACTCAACGAGCATTGCTGGTCCCAGGGAGAGTCGTGTGTGTTCGGATTTGTATTCGTCACATCACATACATACGTACGTACATATACTATGTATGTATGCATGTTTGTTTATTTATTTTCTTTACATGCGCTGGTCGGTCGCCGCTAACGCATTTTGTTTTCATTTCTTTAGCAAGAGTATGTATGTATGCATCCAACAGAATTTTTTTTGGACATTTATTTAATTATTAGCATCAGCGACTGGAAATAATGATAATAATAATAATAACTCAATATTTAGTTAAAAAATCATTATGGAATGATTTCTGGGAGAACAGATGGACCTTTATTCAATATTTATATTTATTGAAATAAAAGCAATTATATTTATTTTTGATTTTTAATTTAAGAGACCAAAATAAAAATTAGAAAACGATTTTTAAATTGATATAATTTTTTTTTTTTAGCTGGACTTTGATTCCACTGTCATAATATACCAATAATCATTGGTTTATCATACGACATAAATTTTCGACAAGGGTTGTAAGCTAATTTATCGCTGCACAAAAGAAATGCTTTTAAAAGGTATGACTTTTTAACAAGTTCTTTGATCATATATGTATGTACATACATGTGCTTACATTGAGTAGGATATTATTAGAATAATTAAATTCAAAGTCGCCGCTCGAATTCGCTTCCGATTCAATATGTTTAATCGGTACCCAGGGAACACCACGAGGAGGCCACCACAATTGTAATGGGGTCATAAATCAATATGACCTTCGAGTCGACTTGAAATCACAAAATTTCAAAAATTAAGGATTCTTGAAACTAAGTTATTTCCTTGTTCCCCAACTAAAACTACACTAAAATCACTTAAAATATACTTAAGTCGAAAAATATGGTTATGTATTTCGTTTTAAATTCTTAATTTTATTTTATAATCTGCCTAATTTTTTTGAGTTTGTCACGTGATATTCTGACTTTTTACTACCTACAATTTTACCTGTTACCCATTTACTATTCTTCCTTATTAAAAAGTCAGCAATTGCTCTCTTTCTTTCACAATCGTGAGAGCATGGGACCTGTCGCATAAGAAATTTGTTGTGACAAAATGTATATATGAGATGGTTTCTCTATTACACATTCTCTACTTAGTGCTCGAATAGAACAGAAATACAGTTGACAAAGTTCTCGAAAAACGATGTTCCAGGATGGGCTATTGCCAAGGTAAGCACTTCAATGAAATCATTTACATTGCGATTACAAATAGCATTTTATTTATTTATTTATTTTTTTTTTTTGTGTTGCTGGTATTGCTTCGTGCTAAGAAAAATCAGAGCACAAAGCAGTAGGCTAACAGTTCACATTTTGTGTTCCTACTACTGATACTACTCTGCAATTTGGAGCCGTATGTAAGAGTATAGCATGTTTAGTCACTTTTTCATACATCCACGGACATGGCTATATCGATTCAGCTTTCATTGCGGATTAAAAAGGCATAAATATAGTTTATGGGGTTTGGCACGCTTATTTTAGATATGTTAGATATTGTACAGATTTACATTCCCACAAACTCATTATAACCTTGTCCTTTTGGATTCAGGGTGTAAAATTGCGCACTAACTATTACACAGATGAACAGACAGACGGACAGATCGACTAGTCTCTTCGAACTGATCAAAAAATCATGAAGTTCATTTTCGCTAAATGACTCTGTCAATAAACAAAATATTCGTCATTGGACAACAACAGACTCCATTGTACCCACAAAAAGTGACCGTGTGGTGTAGATATAATACCGGATGTGTGATTGAACCTAAAATTGGAATACGAACTCTTAATGTTACGACCACCGACTCAGAATTTCGGTAGCAATTTTTAACAATTTCCAAACGTTGCTCTTTCTTGAACTACACCAAGATAAAAATGAAACCTTAACTATTTAAAAATCCTATATATTCTTTATGGGGACTACGATGTCTCCTTTAAACTAAAGTCAGATGCGGAAAACATTTGGATACAAAATGTCTACAGGGCAGCTCCTAGATAGCACATGTGCATTTCATTTGGCTTTTTAACATGATTTTCCAGTAAGACACATATAATTTGTTTGCAGAAACAAACGACCAAACGCGATAAAAAATTTGCGCTGACTAATAAGTATCTCGTGTTTTAATACGACACACCCTGTTGGTCGCTTTTATCCAAATAATTTGTTTGTATTTATTGTGTTACAAAAAAAACATTTGATATAATCTGCGCAACTCATTGTTTTCGTGTTACATGTAACATACATATTTACTTAGTGGGGCTCCGACAAATTTGTTAGTGTGTTACAAAAATTCCTACAAACTGTCAATGCCTTTTTACTTATTAATAAAGGGTGCACTGCTTAACATCAAATGGTGAAATAGCAATACAAACCAATTACATGGAACAAAGATTATAGAAATATGCGAAATGCATGAAAACATTAAACGTTGAAGCCCATTCTCGATGACGCAGTGAATTTCGCAGCCGAATAAAATGGTGACGCATAAACGGCGACGTATTAAGTTCTATGGAATTTTATTAAACAAAACAAAAAGAAAAAGCAACAAAAAACAAGCGCGCTACGAATCAACAAGTTTACTACGAACTTAGCAACAACAACAACAGGCACGTGGTGTACAGCAGCACAATATTAAAGCACCTGGAAAACAAAAGCAAAGAGAAAAAAAAAACAATTTTCGGAGCTGTTTATTGATTTTTGTTTTGCCTCATGTGCTGTGCTTCTCCAGCGAGATCTCGTTGCAAACGTTATAAATTCAAAACGAGAGACAGTTTTTTGTTTCGAATTCTACATTCAAAAATAACGAACCAATGCTAAATGTTCGCATGATCAGAACAGCAACAACAAAAACTACAGTAACGAGTTAATGATAAATGTGTGTGTGTATGGTATATACATATGTTCGTATGGATGTATGTATGCTTATATGTTGTTATTGGTGTTGGGAGTTATTTTCATCACATTGCTTGATTGTAGCTTTTATGACGGTTATTTTTTCGCGAAATTTCTCTCGATTACGAATATTCGAAAATTAAATGAAGAGCGACAGCATTGAAAACCAAAAATCTTAATTTTCCCTGAAAAATATCGCTAATTGTTGTATTTAATCAGAAGAAAGCAGCGATTTCAAAGAAACATACAAAAATCACCTTGCAACAGCTGCAACGCAGCAACAAATATATTTGTACATGTATGTATGTATGTACATATGTACAATGTACATATATATGTATGTATGTATATTAGAGGCTGCATCGTTATAATGCATCGGGCGGGGGTTGATAATGCATTAGTAGATGAAGAAAAAAATTGAGGAAATCTACCTGCAGAAACGACAACAACCCTTAGAATATACATACACATATACTTATATACATTCATTCATACATATGCATACATACATACATATGTATGTATCTGGATGCAAAACACACACTTATGCAAAAAAGCATCAAACTAATGTCTCAGAGTGTTTAAGTATCAAAGCCGGAAAAGATGATTAAATACCGCAACGCATAACTATACATATATATGAATCATAAAATCAAAATAATGAAAAATCTCGTATTTAGTATACATAACTCTCCGACAAATGAATTTCATTATTTGCAGACATTTACGCATTTTTCATTCACTTTTGAAATTTCAAATTCCAATGGAGTCCGTTAACTGACGCAACCAAGTTAAAATATATGAAATCACTTAATGGTAACTACATTCGCTACTTATTTTCATGCTTACGTGCATGCAGCAGCGGACTGTACTGAATGGCAAGAGTAAGAACTGCTATCGCGCTCACTCTCTCAACAGACAACGAGCAGTGTACGACCCAACAATACGTGCGAGCGAGATGCATAGATTGGAATTTAGTAAAGAGAAACCGCTCACAGTTCGTTTCGTTTACCTGCATAGACAGTGAAAAAAATTGTCTCACACGAGAACAGCACGACAAAGCGATTGGTCGCGTTCCTAGAGTGCGAAAGAAAAAAATTTATTTGAAAGATTTGTTTTAAAATCTACGTCATCGTGTAAATATTAAGTACTAAAGTCCGGCAACAAGAAAAAATCGTTTATTTCAAATTGAAAAGATTGGACGAGAAGATTGTCAACATAAAAATAATAATAAAAAAAACCCCGTCGCTGAGCGAAAAACGTTAATAATAAATAAATAAAAACACGCGTTGTGTATCTGTGCGCGAGTGTTGTCTTCTTTAAATGTCAAATTAAATAACGGGACATAAAATGTCAGTTAAGAAGAAGCAACACATAAAGAAGGATTAAATAGCAAATATATGAGCTTACAAAAAGTGTGAGAGAGGAGGAGAGACTGTGATAATTGCAATAAAACAAAATAGCATTAAAGTGAAAAGTTAAAATTAAAAAAAAAAAAATTCATCTTAGTAAAAAACACTCAAAATGGATACGACGCAAATTGGTGCTCCAGCAGCGAAAATCATCACCTACTCGCCTCCCGCCTCGCCTGCCACAACAACAACAGCTTCTGCTACAACAAACGTTCCAGTAGCCAACAATGGCAGCAATGGCAACGACGTGTTTTCCGTTTCCAACGTCCAACAACCTGCGCAACGGTTTAGCCTCCACCAGCACTCCTCTCCTGAATCAGGAAGCAATTTGGTGGCGGCACCTGCGATATCTACAACTACAGGCCGCACCTCATTTTCACCATCAGCCGCGTCGTCGTCCATCTTAACTCCAAAGAAAGATCTGCCGAACGCGCTCATGTTGCAGTCGATACGCGAGAAACTTTTGACGCCTGGCGGTGCATGCGAAGTACAGGCGCTCGCTTTCGAGGATCCCGACGCCGCAGAGCAAGCAATGCGTCTGGTCAAGGAACGTTATTTGATCAGCGCACAGCCTAGTCATATCTCGGCCGCAGCTGCGGCTAAAACGCCTGCCTCGTACCGCCACCTTATCGACTTGACATCGTCGAACCTTAAGTGCCTTGATGTCTACACCGGCCAAGAGTACCTATGCAAGATTATCAACGAACCATTGCACAAGGTCCAGCTCGCCTACTTCCAGCTACAGCAGGACGAAGAACTATGTCGTAGCACGATTTATGGTCATGCGCTGATCCGCGGTGTTCATGACATTGTGGCACTGTCTACGAATCGAACGTACATCATTGTAGCACCGACTCCAGAACGCGAGACGCGCGACTCTAGCGGCATTGCGTTGGGCGTCTATGAGAACCTCCATACGTACATTCGCAGCCAGAAACGAATTTGTGAGACAGAGGCACGCACCATCTTCCACCAGATCTGTCAAACGGTACAGGTGTGCCACCGGAACGGAATTATATTACGTGACCTGAAACTTAAGCGATTCTACTTCATCGATGAAGCGAGGTGAGTGTGACTTTGGAAGACGCTGCATATTATTCCTTAAATTTCCATGCATGTAGCGTTGGCTTCACGAGACCTAAATTATTTTATCTTATCCTGCATGTGTGGCTAAGATAATTTAGGACTCTATCTCATTTAATCCTTTTTGATCTGATTCGATTGGCGGGCAATATATACATGCTCGTATATCTGAAGTATTTAGAAACATTCTAATTTCGTAGTAGCCTACGTCGTCATCAACATTTCGCAATGAAACGTTTGCTCATTTCTTAACCAATTTTGCAATTTTCAATAAAAAAAAACCCACGATAAACTTGTTATGAGCAACAAGAAATACGAAAAATGTTGCCACAATTGGTGCTCTTGTTAGCATCAGCAGCCGCGGCAGCAAGAGCTGAAACAGCTGCGGCGGCAACCAAGTTTTTTGGTAGTAACATTGAACATTTCCAACAATTTTGTAATCTACGCTAGCTACACTAACTACAATTACAAACATACATACATGCATAGTCATACAGCAACAACGACAAGAGCAAGAAGTCTCTCTTCCTCACCTAACGCACACACAATTGTTTTCTTTCAGTCTCTCGTCTCATATTCAACGCAAGCAAAAACAACATGTGAGAGAGCAAATCATATTGAATAATTGTGCAACGCACACATGCAAAGACAGAAACAAATTTTATCATTGAAATGTATCATTGAATATAGTATATACTCGTATGTTTGTACATATGTAATTTTGATTGTCAAAAAAGGCGTGTTGGCTACGAAAGCAAAGCCGATCGCACCAAAATTTATGTATGCTCGCGAGCAACTGTGCTGCATATGTACATACATACATACATATGTAAGTGAAGAAACATTGTAAGAGCAAACTACTGATTTAGTACATATGTATGTATTTGCTTGCAACAGCAGCTCCGTCAGCAAAAGTTGCTGGGTACAATATTGCGACGCATTAAAAAAAAACTTGAATTCAAAAACACGCACGCACGCACACTTCTTCATTCTCACACAACACCTACAAACTCGCTTCTTGCTCTCATGCAAAGGCAATTTCAACACTCCATGTGCCAATATATGTATGCATATGCACATATACACACACACACACACACACACATATGCAAACGATTTTAACTATGTGTAGTACTAGCTTTTGTTGCTGTTTTTGACTTTGGAATTCTGCAATTATGTTTTATTGCAAAATAATGAAGCTAAAAAATCAAAAAATTATAATAGTAATAGTAATAAACAGCATAAAATCGTGTTAACGAGAATAAACCTTATTTTTATGCATGCGCCGCATCGCTCTCATTACTTTGTTCTTGTATGTATGTACATATGTAGTTATAGTTGATGCAGTTGTGTTTCAGTTGCGGTCTAGTACTACGAGTACAAATATTGCAATATTTTTTGCAGTTTTCATCATTTCTTATTTTCTTTCGTCAATTTATTTTGTATTTTGTTTGGTTTTGCTGTTTTTATTTGCCATTGCCAATGCAATTTGTAAATTTATTGCATTGACGTTTTCCGCTTTCGTGTGCGCTCTCATTGTAGTTTTTGTTGTTTGTGCTGTTTTTAGCTTTGAACATTTTGCAAGCTTTTATTGGCAACTGCAGAACTTAGTGCAAAAACAATAATAAAAAACCAGTGAGAATTCTGCAATCGAACTTGTCCGACGGTTAAATACCCTGTACCAATTTTAAGAGGGAGTCTACGTACTAAGCTTCATAAAGTCATAACTCTGTTTGGATATATGTACATACTTACATATATGTATGTATATAAATATCGCTAAGTGGCACTTAGCTCTTCTGTGTGTATACCAACATCTAGCAACAAGCGCTACATAGTGACATTGACAAGTGTGTATATATGTAAATGACAATTAGCCATATTGTGTTGATGACATCTAAGAATTGTATTAACTTGAATTTCATACATATCAAATATAAATATCAAAGTATGGTGCCTCTACCTCGTACTGTGAGACCTTTTTGTTCAGACAGACGCATACGTTACGCAAAAATAAATGCTGAAACTTACAGAAAAAATAAGAACATTAATTTCGGCGCCGGAGTTGTCAAATAATCAGAAAATTTAAGAAAATTTGTACAGCAACACATTTTTGTGAATTAGTAGAAATATAACTTTGGGTCTAGCACGCCATCTGGGTAAATATTTGTTTTCAAGGTATTTGCGAACGAATAATGTATTTCATTGACAGGTTATATCTTAAACAGTGTGGGTGTAATAGGCCAATAACTAATTGTTCGCATGATTTTTATATTTCTATGCCTATAACGCTAGACCCAGTTATTGGATCAAAACACTCTCTTCTTTGTTTTAAAAGCAGGTGAATTTAACTGGAAGTCAATATCTGAAAATTTGTGCGATTTTTAAGGCAGTATATCAAAATATATGTCGTGGGTGTAGATATTCGTCAAGCTGATACAGGATTTATATATATATATATATATATATGTATGTACATACACATATACCTACATATAGACACATAAGTTTGTACATGTTATCACTATCGACAGTAGTCCACGCAAGTGCCGAAAACCCACCTAAGTGTGGGTACTACACTATATTACAAGCGCAATAAAGATGTTTTACTGACAAGTCCTATCAAGACGAGTTATAAACCATTAAAATTATCTTATACTTTCAAAAAATAATAAAACATACAACCTCGGTTCACCTCACTCCGAAATATAGGTAATATACAAACCCCAAGAGGTATTATAGCTCGTGGATCTATCAGACCAAACAAATTTTTTATTAATTTTTGACGAGGCCAGGAGCAAAGAAATCAATCGATTTGTTCAAAATATGAATTTGTGATTTTTTTATGAGTTAATGAAAAAGTTTGTGTGTTTGGATTCATTAGAATGGGCTGGGCTACCACGGAAAGTGGATGTGGCATGTTAATATGGATTACTAGGGCTAAAATAAGTTTCCCTACCAGATTTGAACAGATATCTCAAAATTCTTTTTATAAACAAATGACGGGGGACAGTTTAAATCGACGCGTCCCGTTTAGCTGATCAAAAATATATACATACATAATATGTGCGGTGGCTCCTTTAATTTGCTGTTACAAACTTTCAGATAAAGTTAATATCATAACGGTTAGCTTGCAAAGGGTTCTTCGTTGCGAGGTATTTTGCACAAATTTAACTGATTTCTTTCCGATTTTACTGAGTTTCTCTTCGAGTTAATATTGCTTTGCGACATACATATGTATATACTACCGTTTTCGATCACTGAATAAGTTCGCAACATTTCGAACCCTCCACTAAATGATACAGTCAATCCCAAAAATACAATTTTTTAGTCGCAAAATTGATAGAAGTCTTGGGAGTCGCAATTCGAGTTTTTTTTATTTGATAATAATTACAACAAACACCAGTAGCACTGAAGATGACGTAGGCATTATTGAGGTCATTTTCCTTTTAATGTCAAGTATTTTTATTTGTATTAATTTTTTTTTGTATTATATATTTTATTATTGGTAATTTTTTTTTACGCAGCATTTTCATCCATTTTTTTCACATAGCATTTATAACTCTTGGCTTGCAACATTCTAACTTAAATCAGCTGGTGCAGAAATGTTGCCAACACTGTAGGGCTAGGGGTTGTTAGTAAATTGCTATTCGTTAGAGAGCAAGGGATGGTTTTTAACTCTGCGTAATTTACCTGCGCAATTTTATTTTTTTCTTCGAAGGACATTGTGTTATAATGGTTACCTTTGGTGTTCTTATGCAAATTGAGGATTTGAAAGTTTTTTGTTCAATCTTATTTTCCACCTTTCTAATTTTTTGTTTTTGAGAGAGAGTATCTACGCTTATAAACTGCGTAGATACTTTTTGTCAATTGTTGCTCATAATATTTTTCCATCTACTAAATGTTATCTTCTTCCTTTACTAAGGTCAACATGCTTGTACGACCCTGACTCTGATCTCTAGTTTTTTTTTATGATATCTAAAGTATATTTAAATACATAATAATACATAATTTAAATACATAATACATACCTATGTACATATATATGTATGTACATACATATATGAAAACTGCAAGCACTTTAAATAGTAAAAAAAAATACAAAATAAATTTTAAAATATGTATACATATGTATGTATGTATATGTTACATACCTATGTACATATGTTCAGAGGTGCAAATGAATAAAAAGATCACGAACAATAAAGTTTTTACAAAAACGATAAATGCAAACAATTCGGTTAGGCAGGCCTCTATTTGCCTTTTTGATCTAGCTCCCCACGTGAGTTGTATTTTGTTAAATTCGAACACACACATACACACGAGTACATACATATGTATGTAAGTACAATTTATAAAAGAAAAACCGAGATAAATACATATACACACATACATATGTAGACACAAATGCAAGCGAGGTCATTATTTGTTGTAATTTGCGATCACATTGGCGTTCTCTTTCTCTCTTTTTGTTTATCTATTGGCGCTTCTTCCAATACTCTGCTCTTTCATTGCTGCTGTTTGTCATTATTATTTTGTCTTTATACCCTTCACACATAGTTCAAAATGTATCAGTTTGTCTGAAGGTTTGTAGCGCATTGAAGTCATCGTAGACGACCCTATAAAGTATATTAATATATTCTTGATTAGCTCATCGAGACAAGTCGTTTTAGCTGCAAATTGTTTTAAAGTAGATTTTTTTTATGCACAACTCTAAACTTATTTTTATTGCTAGATAGATCCATAGCCATACAAATCTACCACAAAGTCCACTTATTAAAGTCAATGTCGTCTTGAAAATTGATATAGTGGCTTCTTATGGCCGAACGGTTCACAGATATATACATACATAGGTGCACAAATTCAACGCCCTTTTTGTAAGTTACGGCGTATCGATATGAAGAATATACATACAGTTAATAAAATATCATGCTAAAGTTGTATTTGTGCGACTATTTTCATTTTGCAAAGAATTATTTGACAAACTGTATGTATATATTTCTTGTGTTCAGACGATCATTTATACGTATGTGACACAATACTCATATTGCTTTGAAAATAAACCACTTCATATTTCAACTAGAAGTGACAGCAAACTCAATGACAATTAATTAAAATTCCGAATCTTTGCAACATATACGAGTATATGTATGATCGTCTTTACAGGGAACTAGAATTTTTTTTTTTTTTTAGGTTACGTATGCATATCTGACATTTCTAATTTCGTATGAAGGGTATTAAAACTTTAGTTTCACTGAAGTTTTATTTTTTTGTAGTTGTGTTAAATTTCATTGTCTTTTTTCTCGCTCAGGGTCAGTTCGAGGTTTTTTTTTTCGTTTTTGTTGTGGTGTAATATGGGAAAAAAAATGTTGCTACTGTTGTTTTTGTACAAAATGCACCTTTTTGCTTTTCAATTCATTCGTTGCTATTGCTGTGGGTGTTTTTGTTGCTGCAACTCTTAAAGAGTTAAGCGATATTTGCTCCTCCGTCTCATCTATACACCTCATTCAACAACCTCATTTTATTTATATTTTTTCGCATTGAAATGAATGTGGGTCAATGTTATCTGAGAGAAGAGTTTAAACTTTTCTCTCTCTCTCTCTCTTTTATATCCATACATGTCTATGTATGTATAAATATATACATATGTATGTTTGTTTGTATATATCGTATTACTATAATCGCTGAAGTTTGACAATTTGTTGTCATTTGATAAACCTTCCTAGGACGACATAAGTTTTGAATTCACTTCGCTTGGTTATTACTTTTGATTAAGATTGATTGAATTTACGAAAAATATTTCAATGTTGCCTATTATCAGTATATATATATGAAATATATAGAATATACATATATGAAATATGTATATAGAATTCAGCTCGATAAGTCGAGCTGATCCAGTCGTATTTATTGTAATTGGTTCGTTCCAAAGTTTTCATCGAGATGTTCTAAACATCGATAAGGAAATTTACAGGTACTGATCAAAGTTTAAAGTCCAAAGTCCATATGCAACGCCCTAATCTTCTATATATTGGTTTGAAAGTTGATATGAAGATTTTTTATAACCAAAAGCAATATAAGCATAAAAAAAAAACACTTAATTAGTACTTTATTTTATTGAAAATGTTCTATTTTATCCAATTATATTTTAAATTAATTGTTTTAAAATTGGTTCAATACATAGAAAAAGTTTATCTAAATAAATTTGTATTTAACAAAAGCTGATCATAACGCCTCTATAGAGGTCTCGAGTTCAAACTCTACTTATTCGTAATGTTCGTTAATTGATTCATTTTAAGTTTTTCGTACCCAAATTATCACTAATCCCAACCACAACCGCAGAAATACGCAATTCATGTCAACTACATATTTGAATATATTTTATAATATGTATTGAAAATATTTAATCTATCCAAAATTTAAAAAAAAAAAATTGAATCGAACTCGCCATTAAGATTACATTAACCTATGTATATTTTATTTCTTTATATGATTTGTGCTACAAAGAGAACAAGAAAGAACGCTGCAGTCGAGGATGCTCGACTTCGAGATACCCAGTACCTAATAAACCATATATTTGTATGTGGGACATTAATTAAACTTTATCTGAAGAGGGAATAGGATAGTTTAAATATCCAAACTTGAAGCCTTTATCTCATTCATATGCCTAATAATAGAGATTTGAAGCGTCCGCCCATAAAGCCATCATATCGAGTATCAAATTGATGATAAAAAAAAGTTTATATCAAAAATCTTAAAGTTCTGATAGTTAGTTTACGTCGCATTACTATGGCATTAACAGATCTAATATTTTTACAAAGACTATTGAAGTTTCGGTTTTACCGAAAATAACGTTTTCCCTAAAATTTATTATAATTTGGTTTCTTTTGTTTTTTCTATTTTTAGAACAAAGTTGCAATACGAATCTCTGGAAGGTTCGATGATCCTCGATGATCCTGAAAACGATACTCTGAGCGATAAGATAGGCTGTCCGCTTTACACAGCCCCAGAGTTACTTTGTCCACATCCTACGTACCAGGGCAAGCCAGCTGATATGTGGTCTATGGGTGTTATCCTGTACACAATGCTTGTCGGCCAGTATCCATTCTATGAGAAGGCTAACTGCAATTTGATTACGATTATACGACATGGCAATGTACAAATTCCCAATTCGCTTTCCAAGTCGGTGCGCTGGTTACTACTCGCGCTGTTGCGCAAGAACTATGCTGAACGTTTAACGGCATCGCACATATTCCAGGTACCGTGGCTGCGGGAACAGCGTCCTTTTTATATGTACCTGCCTGTAAATGTTGAAGTAATGGAAGACGACGAGGAGAGCGACTCAGAAAGCCACAACAACAGCATGGAGTATGCAACCCTTCAGAATGAAATGGAGATGGAGGAACAACCGCATATATTGGCTGAACGAATAACAAGTGCGGTTGCTGACGAGGATGAGAATCTGGACGACATTGGTGTTCAGCCGCTGGACTATACGCAGTCCACACTACAATTGATGGCGGCTGCTGCATCATTGCCGACGGCGCCTGTGTCGATGACTCGCAGCTCTAGAAATTTAGATGTGGACATGGGCTGATGCCCAGCATACAATTCGGCAAAAACGATGCGACCTCGTTTTTCCTCTTTCGGCTACGCTGGCGCGTATAGCTTGTTCTTTTACATGTGGCGCATATTTGCCTGGCCTCTAGTAGGCGTCATATTGATATCAAGAGTCAATCTTTGTCTCTAGAGGTACAGAGACTTTGTGCTTGTGGCGCTTGAAGCGCAGAACAGGCATTGCGCGTCAGCTGTCTAATATCCAGAATGGTGCATCTCATAAACCCCAGTATACCAATTGTTTCTAGAATATATTACCAATCGAACCACCCACCCACCCACACTCACACAACACCTCATATTCATAGTCAGCTGCTCGTTGGAGCTCGCGGTTAAATCAATCCATAAATAACCAGAAGATAAGAGAACTACTTTTTCTTTGTTTGCAAGGATGCACTGCACTGCCACTTAAAATAATGTTAAAGATAATAGTTTTTTGCTCTCAGATTTACAAGCAAACCGATCTGAATGTTCTTTAGTATTTCCCAATTATAAACGAAGGTAACTAATTTTTGATTTTGTTTAAACAATTTGCAAACAATTCTTCCTATTTATAAAACAATATGTACATAAAACAATATTAATAGTAACTTAGAAACGAGATATGGGTAAAAAAGAAATTATTTAAAATTTTTTTTTTATTAAAAAAGAATGCAATTTATTAATTTTTTTATGAAACTGAAGTCTTCGCAAATTATAAAAAAAAAAAAAAAAAATGAAAAATTATTAAAACAAAAAAAAAAAGAGTAAACTATTTTAATTAAATTGAAATTTGATCTCAATTGAAAATATAATGAAAAAATAATACAATTATAAAATATTTGCGTTTCATTTTGTTTGTTATTATTTATTACTTAAAATATCATTGGATATTTTAATTTAAAATTATTGTTTTCTGATGTTGGAATGAGGAATTTGTTGAGAATTACAAAAATGCATTGATTTAAATTGCAATTGTGGCACGCTGATATCTACTTGACAAGCTCAAAACTTGATACCACAAGGTACGTTTGTAGCCGTGTCATTTCATTTTTGCCACAGATATACATATCAAAATATATTTGGACTTGAACCGAATCCAAAATATTTTACGGTACTTTCTCGATGTTATGGTATAAACAGAAGAATCAGAATATATGATAAGGTTTGAGACCAAAAAGTTACTAAAAAAACCTCTTGAGAAATCTTATAAATTTTAAAAGGAATCCATTGGAAAAGGCCAGATGTCTTATTTATTATTAACTTAATCATTTCAATCGTATTTATAAAAAAAAAACTACCCAATTACGAGGATTTTTTTTTAAATTATTTACTTTTATTTTAAAATATGTTATATTTATTGTACCATTTCAACGTGGGACCTGTCTCTCCCAGGGCCAAGATACTACACTACGCCCTTCAATAATTCCTAATATTTATCGATTTTACTTTTTGGGAGGCACTATCAAATTTTTCGGGTCCTAACATAGCATACGATCTTCCTCTCGCGTCCAATGTGGAAGATCAAAATTGGTCGGCAAGTATCCGACTTCATAAGTAATGTACGAGAGTTGAAGTTTTCTACAATCCTGGTCGTGGCAAAAACAAATAGACAAGCAACTTCGTAAAGTTTGTATTTTGTAGCATAAAGGTACAGAAAATTTTTGTACTTAAAAATTTTATCTCGACGAAGAAATGGAATTTTTAGTTGAACATTTTTGTGCGAAAATTATTCATTTTTTAAGAGTGCATCGATCTACTTAATTCTTCATAAAGTACCAGTATATATCGGAGGTAAATCGCGGACATATTTCGTAAAGGTCGTCCAAAATGGGTTGTTATATCACGAAGCATCGATGCTGTGCTTTAACTATCGTAATAGTACAAGATATAACATATCGTGAGATTGAAGGATCCTTGGCCATTAGTATAACAAGCATCAACAAAATATTGCGTGAACATTTTTCCGTTAAAAACATTTCTTCACGCTGGATTTCACATAATTTGACAATTGCTATGGAAATTGCTTTAAAATTACTATGAGAAAGAGCTATGAAAATTGGTTCAAACGGCTGTGAAAGTGTATTATTCTTAATGGAGAATAATTGAGTATGGTTATATAATCCCGAAATATAAATAGACCCTCGTATACTCAGCCAACCAAATATATATTAAAAGTCTTTTAGTTACCATATCTATACACAGATTTAAATTTTTAATGTTTTAAAGCTAAATGTTACAAATTATATTACAATTGCAACTAAGAAAAAATGCAGGCATTTAAACATAAATTCATCCTTTTTCTTCCAGGCGGTGCAAAAAATTACGACGAATAGTTTTACACATTGATTTATTTACTATCATTCCATATTATATTAGTTTTTTGGTCATAATGTAAATATATACATACAAAACTTACCTTCGGGAGGATCGAAAGAAAAATCTTTTTTGCCATTTTTGACCCATGCCATTTGTGTTCACCCAAAAAAAAAAAAAATGCATTTGTCTATAGGTACAAATATAATTAAAAAATCGATACAATAAGAAATAACAAGCAAAATTTTATTTAAAATTTATTTTATTTGGTGCATGAAGATTGGAACTAAGGCTTATGTCTGTTATGGCATGATACCCAGAAACCTTTTTATACTCTTCACGCTTTATGTAAATAATATACAGGTAAATATCAATTTGTTATTGTCTCATAAACTTTCAAACATCATTTTTTTTTCCATATCATTCGGACATTATAAAAAGTCATGATAGTTTTCATATCAAAATCATGAAATGGTGTGAAAATGTTTCTAACTAATATTGTATATATGTACATATATTGGATCTGAATTCATTCATATCATTCGCCACTTCGAATATAAGAAAACCAATAGAGACGAAAATAAAAAAAGAACGAGTTGCTCAGTTTTTAAGATATCGATCGGGTATATAAATACATATAAATACATATAAAAATGGACGCTTTAAGGTACTTCCATACAAACTCCAGGCTTACTTTTATGCATTTGTATGAAAAACGTCAATAAAATTCTTATAGATGGTCGCTTCATACACATCTACTTGTGGGCGTGAACCACCCACGTTTATGTTTTGCAATACGATTTAAAATTTCGTGTGAATAGTATTGGAGCATCGGTTCAACCGAAGTTAACGCTTTTCTTGTTTTCTTATGCGCGTTGCTGCCTCTACCCATCCTTCCCAATGCCCCCTTACCCTACCTCTCATTTCCCTACCCTTCTTCTCCCTGACCCCTTTCCCTACCACGCCTTGCCCTACCTCCCATTGCCCTTCCAATAGTCTCCTGCCTCTTTCCACCTCTTTCTCTTCCGACCCTTTCCCTTCCACCTCTTCCCCAACACTCCCCTTTCCCTTCCCCTTTTCGATCCCATATACAACATTTTATCCTTCTATATTCAATTTTTTGGGCCAGGAACACTCGGACATTCACAGTGGATCGAATTGTGATTCTAAACCATTCTCGAATCCCAATGAACACACACAAAAATTGATTATACATCAAAATTGGTCCAGCCGTTTAGGAGGAGTTCAGTCACGTACACACGTACAGAAGATTTATATATATAAAGATTAGTTTATAAAAAAAAAACTTTTGCTTTTAATTTTTATTATTAAACAAAAACATTTTGGAGTATGAAAAGCAGCACGGTATTTTGAAATAGTGAACTCACGACTGCTGCATTCTTTCTTGTTTTGTATAATACCGCTCTTCTAGCCTTAGCTGAGGCGTATGTTTTTGTAACATCATCGAAAATTAATTTCATAGTCAATTCTGAATTTAAGTTTTAAAACTACCTTTTGTAGAACAAGATCGGTGAAAGTTTGTTATTGCACCTAATACTACCGCTATAAAATCATTTATTCTATTCTATACAATTGATTGAAATTTATTTCATAAATGTATTTAGTATGGATCATTTAACTTATTATGTTTTGGAATACTAAGTACCTCCATGTTCTGAAACTGCCTCAAAAATTAGGACATTTGATGCCGTAAACCTTTTGTTTATGCCAACAAATGACTGAATCTCTGTTGATGAAGAAAGTGTTCATTTCGCAATTGATTTTTTCCACCGTATATGTTTCATCAAGTAGCACACTTCCATAGTTTTATCTTTCTGCAGAGTGGTAATTCTGCTATCACTGCAAGTTAGTGCGCAAGATTTCAAAATGTTCGACTTCAATAATGGCGTTCATATTGACGAAAGCCCACCTCGGTGTGTTCAAAAATTCAACCTTATTTACACCGGAGATATAGTCTCGTTCAAGCTTAGCGTACCTCAAGAGTTCTTTGACATCATCTGTAGTGAAAAATTTTGGCCGGAACTGACTCTAGACAAAGAATGCCTGCCGAAAAAAAGTACAGCACCATTGCGTCGGACCGTGGACTTGTCGCGTCAACCTGCCGGAACTTCATCAGTATCAAATCCTTTAAACTAATTTTACCTCTTACTATTAATTAGCAGAGGCAAGACGAGTAAGTTAGTTTATTTATATCTAAGAAGTACTGCTATATATAAACCCTGATTTTGTTTTATTTACAGACATATTTTAAACTCGGAAATATTTTTTGATAGTTTCACACCATATCGTAAAGATCGTTGCATTCGTAAAGGTGAAGGAGAGCTGATTTCTGATACGACTACTATCACATCTGGAAAGTTTCAATGAATTATCCCTACTGACATTAAATTTGTTAGTGTTTTAACTTTTCAGAGCTGTAAATTTATTGTATTTGCTCCTACTTACCGCCAACATCTGATTGTAGCCTATATCACCAACATGCTGCTGCTATACAAAGCATTTCAAAATCTTTACGTGCAAGTGATTACCTCCTTGTATTAGGTGATATTAATTTGCCTAGAGTGTATTGGGTCAGCAGTAGTGATTCGATTTCAATGATTCCGTCTATTCAATTTGATTTTTTTTATTCTTGAGCCAATTTATCATTACAACAAATCAATAATATTAACAATGTTCCAACAGATTGTTAGTTCTAATTTTTAATTGACAGTGCTGTATATGCTTCTATTTCGATAATTTTGCACATAATTATACCTGAAGATAAATATCATCCAACACTTGAGTTGGCATTGTCAATGCCCAGTATCATAGGTTGCAAGCACATTGCGTATATAAATCGTCGCTCTTTTGCAAAAACCGATTTTGAAAGCTTAATCATCTTCTACATATGTAGTACTGATTGGTCATGTTTATTTACTTGTTACAGCATTGACAGATCTTGTGATATGTCTTACAGTGTTCTTTCAACGTATTTTGATGAATGTGTCCCTACTGAGGTGCTCTTCGAAGCCTCTGTGGTTTACAAATTACCTTTGTCTATTAAAACATATCAAATCACGATATTTTCTGCGGTTTAAAAAGTCAGGGAATGTCCAAAATTATGTGAAATATTCTGTTGCTCGTTCTAACTTTCATTTAGCCAATAGAAACCCCTATAAATTTTATTTGGTTAGAATGAAAAACAACTTCCGACTTGATCCAAGACCATTTCATAAAATTGTTATGGCCTGGTCACACGGTCTTATATTTTCGTGTCATGTTATCTGAGTTGTATTTCATGCAACTGTCAAAATATCAAACAAAAATTTTTCATGACTTGCCTATAACTTTACCGCTCATATTTTTCAGGCGATATGCTAGTTTTCAATGTCACGACTCTTATTAAGCCTATAACCGTATCGCCGAGGTCGGCGAGCCGATAAATTTATCAGAATTTTTTGCAAAGATACCTGCCAACTCGATCGATAAAAAACCAAAGAAAAATGAAAAGAAACAAAATTGAAAGGTATTTGACTGTATAAATCATTTTTGGTTTCATATTGTCGCTGCATCTGTGCTAAAAATAGCATCATGAGTAGCGTCGGCGGTATTGAAGCAGCTATGGATTGGCAAAGAATTGAGACAACAAAATCAAACAAACGGTCAATCTGCAGCTCGCCAATTTTTTCCAAAAAAAAACTGCTGTTAGACAAATCGTTTTGCTGAACTCGAGATTCTTGATAGCAGTGAGGAGACTGAGGAGGATAAAGAGGAAACTGGAAATGCTGCAGCGAAAATATGAAAAAACAAAGAGGAATCAACTGAGCGAAATACTACTCCGAAGCCTCCGTCAATAATACTGGCTAATGTTAATGACATAAATGGTATGATAAATTATATTACCAAAACTCTTTCGAAAGAAGATTTTACCTATAAGATCCAACGAAACGGTCAAATACGCGTTATGGTTAAATTTGTGGATAGTTATAGAAAGTTTATAACAACACTTAAGAGAGATAAGGTTTTGTTTCACACTTACCAGTTAAAACAAGAGCGTTCTTTTAGAGTTGTAGTTAAAAATCTACATTTTTCTACACCAATTGACTCAATTAAAAATGAAATTGAAGAGTTAGGTCATTGCGTTAGGAATATAAGCAATGTTAGGATCGTATTACCAAGCATCCATTGAACATATTCTTTATTGATCTGGAACCGAACAACAACAATGCAGAAATTTATGACCTGAAATACCTAAGCAATGCAGTAATTAAAGTAGAACCTCCCAGGAAAGTAACTGACATTGTACAATGCTTTCGATTCCAAGAGTTTGGACATACCAAGACGTTTTGTACAAAAACATTTAGATGCGTTAAGTGTTCAATGTGAAATCCTACTTCAGAGTGTCAGAAAGACAAGGATTTGCCTGCCAAATGTGTTAACTGCTTACAAGATCACGCTGCTAGCTACAAGGGATGCAAAATTTATCAAGAATTAGTTGCAAAGCAGAAGCCTAATAGCCATTCTTCTCGTCAGCATTCAAGCAAACCACCTCAGGAGCATAGCTTTTCATCTTCGCACAGACCAAATGAGTTTAATACTAGCGGAAACCGCACATCTTATGCGCAAGTACTAAGAGAAAACAGAAGTTCAAATGACGAAGACCCTTTCCAAAGAATCGAAGGTTTATTAGCCAAACAGTTTGAATTAACAAACAACCTTCTCAACATGATATCTCTGTTAATATCAAAAATATGAAAGTAGATCTTCAAATTGCTATATGGAATGCAAATGGCTTTCCAACCACACAGAAGAAGTAAAACTTTTCCTTAAATCTAATTACATTGATATCCTCTTGGTATCAGAAACTCATTTTACCAACAGGACACACTTTAAAATTCATGGATATGATCTAATAGTTGCAAATCATCCAGATAATAGAGCTCATGGCGGCTCTGCAATATTAATTAAAAGAGGGATTAAATATAATATCATGGAAATAGTTAAAGAAAATGCTATACAGGCTGCTTGCATTAATGTTGAATGTATGTCATTTGATATTACAGTTTGTGCAGTGTATTTTCCACCACGATTTTGTTTTAAAGAACAAGATTACTGTAACTTTTTCAAAAAACTTGGTTGTAAATTTATTGTTGGTGGAGATTATAATGCCAAGCACCCTTGGTGGGGATCAAGGTTAGCAAATCCCAAAGGAAAGGAGCTATGTAAATGCATAAATACCAATAATTTTTCAACACTGTCTACGGGAAAACCAACGTATTGGCCATCAGACCCCCGCAAATTACCGGATCTTTTGGATTTTGCAGTTTGTTTTGGAATACCACGGCATCATCTGGAAATTTCGGACAACTATGACCTAAGTTCAGACCATTCGCCAATTATAATTACATATGGCACTGCTCTTCCAGCACTATCAAATAAATGTAAAATTGTCACATCTAGGACAGATATTTTAGCATTTCAAGATTGGATAGATGCGAAACTAAATACTAATATATCTCTCAAAACTGGCTTAGAAGTGGATACGGCTGAGAATCATTTACAAACATTATACATGAAGCAGGTCTGTTGTGTACTGCACCAGCCAAAAGTGCTACAGCGAATACTGTTTTTATATCAGCTGAGCTTAGGAACCTTATAAATAATAAGCGAAAGCTTCGGAAAAATTGGCAAACCAGTAGATGTCCAGCAGATAAAACTGTGTACAATACAGCATCATTCCAACTTAAAAAACTCTTGCACGAAGTAAGAAATGAAGCAACTGCAGAGTTTTTCAAAAGTCTGGATCCTAACACGAAAAACTATGAATACAGCCTTTGGAGAGCTACCAAATATTTAAAACGACCTGCAAAACGTAATCATAATGGAGAATGGTGTAAAACCGCCAAAGCTAAGGTTGAGGCATTTGCACAACATTTACACTCAACATTTCAACCAAATTCATATCTTGCGCCTGAAGATACTGAAATAATAGAGTTTCTGGATGTACCTTGTCAAATGTGCATGCCAATTCGTAGAATTACTGTGTCTGAAATCAAAGAAGAATTCGCAAAACTGAATCAAAAAGGTCACCAGGCTATGATGAAATAGACGGAAGACTTACGAAAATGCTCTCTCAAAAGTGTATTAAATTTTTAGCACTAATTTACAATGCGATTTGGAGGCTGGATCACTTTCCTACACAATGGAAATGTGCGGAGGTGATAATGATTCCAAAACCAAACAAGCCTGAAAATATTCTCTCGTCCTACCGTCCTAGTAGCTTGCTGGTGACATTCTCCAAAGTATTCGAAAGAATACTTATGAATAGATTGTTACCAATTTTGGATGAATACAATATAATACCGGAACATCAGTTTGGGTTTAGGAGAGCAATGTCATCGTATAGTGGATATAATTACAAGTGGATTCGAGAAGAAACTGTATTCTGCGGCAGTATTTCTTGATATACAACAAGCATTTGACTGAGTCTGGCATCCAGGCATGTTATATAAAATGAAAAAACTGCTTCCTGCTTTTATGTTCTTTCTTTTATGTTCAAATGGAAGGAAAAACATCGAAACTATATAGTATCCATGCTGGTGTTCCACAGGGCAGTGTTCTGGCACCTGTCCTTTACACAATATTCACTGCCGATCTTCCTGTTGTCAGTGATGTTCAAGTAGCCACTTAAAAAATGTATTGGCTGCTTGGGACAAAATCGCAGCTTAGTTTGTAGAACAAAGTTCGGCTTTACAAGGCTATTTTAAAGCCTTTGTGGACATATGCTATCCAGTTATGGGGAACTGCAAGCCAATCAAATATTGAAATTCTTCAACGATATCAGTCCAAAACGCTTAGACTTATTGTTGACGCCCCCTGGTTTGTGGCTAATGACCAAATTCACAAAGATTTAAATATTCCATACATTAAAGATGAAATACGTAGAATAAGCACAAGGTATGTTGAGAGACTACACGATCATTTAAATGTTTTGGCAATAGGCCTACTAGATAATAGCGATACAACTCGAAGACTTAAAAGAAATCATGTGTTAGATTTACCTTTTAGTGATTAAATTTTGTATATATTGTAAATAAACTCTTAATTATAGAATTTTGAATATAATAGCTGTTCTCACTGGAGTACAGCTATTTCTGTTATATTATGAACTTTCAACTAACTTACTTATTGTCTTATTGATAGATTGTAAATTAATAATAATAAAAAAAAAAAATTATTGTCTGCTAAAATTGATTTCATCCTACTTATAGTATCCCACTAAAAGTGTTTCGTTTTTGCATACGTTGTCTAAGAAAATTAATGTCTTATCTGGTGTACCTCAAGGTAGTCATCTCATCTTTACTTTTTGTCTTATTTATAAATGATCTTCCTGAGGTTTTATCTCATTGTCATACATTGATGTATGCAGATGATGTAAAACACAATTGTTTAATATTGAACAGCGGTAAATGCAAGGCGATGACATTTTGTCGCAGAAATCCTTTAAATACTGTATAAACTATTAACAACACTGCACTAGAGCGAGTTTCGTTGTTCAGTGATTTAGGTGCTATGGGGTTATTAGGACTTATTAAACGATGGTCAAAAGAGTTTGATGATCGTTCCTACTTTTTTGATTTGATTTGCCCTATTCTTGAGTACGACTCTTGTGTATAGAGCCCACAATACAGTGTCGATAAGGCACATTTAGAATCTGTTCAGAAACAATTTTTTGTTTTTTTTTTATTTGCCTTGCGTAACCTACGATGGAACCCTAATGTTAATTTTCCTGCTCATATTTTTCTACCAACTCTTGAAAATCGCATATCGACGCTGGCCGTACTAGTTATTCAGAAACTTCTCTCCGTTGAAGTTTTATCTCCGTACCTATTACAAGAATTAAATTTTTAAGGGCCTCGTAGAAGAACTGAAAATTACAATTTATTCTACCTTAATACATTTACTACTAATTATGCATGCAATAATCCTTTTCGAGTTCTTTGCTCTATATATAATAAGTTTTACAGTTTTTATTCAATCTCTCCAGGGGTCTCCTTAAGTTCGTAAAACAATTATACTTTCTAATCTGCAGCAACTTAGCTTTCCATTTAATTTTTTTTGTTTTTTTTTTTTATTAATATTATTATAATTTTTTTTTAGTATTATTAACTTTAAGCAAAAGTCTTATTAATTGTATGTTCGTTGCTAAGAATTCAAAATAAATAAATATAAAATCGGATCACCCCAGTCCTAAATACATACCACCATAGAGGGGTATTAGGGCTCGTAGGGGACCTATTACCACAAACCTTAAATTTTGTAGTGATTCTACTACTCTATGGGGAAATTCTACTAAAAGTAAAACTTATTATTTTATGAAAATGAAAACAAAAATGCTGTTGGTGGGGAATAACATTCCCCAGTTGCCCCTTGGATCCGCCAATGGGTTTACTGAATTCCGTTGAACCGTAATACGAACGAGATTTTTCTCCATTTCGCAACTATGGACGAAACTTGGCTCCACCACAGCACACCAGAGACCAAAGAAACAAACGCCTATTTCGAGGACTTTGAGAAATCCTATTATTTTTAGGAGATTAAAAAATTTAAAAAACGCTGGACTAAATGTATTGAAAGACTAAAGCAGACTATGTCACCATATCAAATTTCATGTTGATATTACCTGTAACGAAAAAGTTCACATAAATATCAACGTGCAGCTACCGCCCACTTTTAGGGGTAGTCGCAATACAAACTTATCACTTACATTTAAGTTTCACAAATACTTTTTTCTTTATAGCTGAGGCATTATTCATGAAATGTACCAGGTGAAAAATAAAAATGTCCCATTTTGGTCTTGGTATCATTTTGAAGGGCAAGAAATCTACTTTTTTTTAAGACTATAGCATAATTTGTAAGTAGACAACCCGTCATGCAATATCCTTAAAACTTATGTTTTCTTATTTAATGACCAATAGTGACACAATATATAAAAACTTCAAATTGATTTGCAACATTTTTATTTTTCACCTACACTTCATGAATAATGCCTCAGCTGCTTCAAAGTCGTGTGAATGGTATTAAAGACTCGGTTGCACCGAAGTTAACGTTTTTCTTCTCTTGTATTTACTAATTTATAAGATATCTGGCTGCAAGCCGGTAATTAAGCTTATTTTGGTCCCAACTTTTCAGAAAACCCATATTGATATTTTACGCCTGCTTTTTGCAGTCGCCCCTTCACATACATATACCAATGGGCCTGTCCCGTCCTTTTTTAGTAAAGATTTAGTATAGACCCCATACCCACCGACCACTTTTCTGCATATTTATGAAAAACTTCTTTAGTTAAGTCTATGTCAGCTTCACATTCGATACGGTGCATTCTTATGGACGGCTACTTCATACACATATACTAATGGGTTGATCCTCCACTTTTTGGGATAACCCCCCATACAAAGCTACTGCCCACTATTGTGCTTTTGAATGACAATCTTCTTTAGTTAAGTCAACATTCTATATAGTGGCTTCTTAAAGATATACTAAAGGGCGTATCCCGGCCACTTTTTGGGGTAGATCCTTTACAAACCCACACAACAATACGATACGATTTTAATTTTCGTGTGAATGGTATTCGAGTTTTTCTTGTTCATCATACGAACACAGCACAATATAATAAATTATTTCAGAATACCAAATCTTCAATATTCATAATCAGATTGCCCAAATTTCGAAATTTCAAAAACAAAATTCCGTTTGCAATTCGAATAATTTTAACTTCATTGAACTTGAAGGGATAGAGCGACTTTAACGCCAGTGCTATCTTTGTGTTTGTGTGCTGAAAAACTTGGATACAAAGTTCAGTACAAAAAATGCAACAACAACAAGTATGTTATCGGATTTGTTTCAAAGACCAGCGACTGATAACGATAACTACTCTAGGCGAACTGTGTGATGGGGAGAGGGGAAGTGATCGGGATAGCGTAATTGAAATGTGTTTTTTCAAAGTCAGATTGTACAAAATGTTTGTGTCATTTTACAACTGTCGAAAATGGCTCGATGTTGCTCGATGTAAACTGTCAACGATACTATAGAATAAATAGTAGTACTTATAATTTGGAAGTACAAAGTATGTTCACACAACAATTAACAGCAACTTTGAAATATTCGATTTACGCATAAATCATTTATATTTCATTCTCATAACAAAATACTCGTATAATATAAATATTGGAGATCATGTTGCCGAAACTAAAAAAAAAATTTTTTTTTATCTACTAAGTAAAGGGATAATATATCATAATCTCATAGAATGTGTCTCATATAGCGAATTTTATCTATTGTGCTCTAACTTTGAAATTGAATAAAATTTGTTGTGTATAAAATATTAAGAAAATAGTTTCATTTTAAAGGTCATTTCATTATTTATGCTATCATCACAAACTGCGAGGAGGGAAAGAGTAATTGTTATAACTAATTCTAAACATGTCAGATACGCAAAAATGTTTGGTAAATGAGCTGTTTCAGTTTTTTAGGGAAGCTTGTAAATCAATACAACCATTATTTCTACAGAGTATTGCAATTTTCCTGAGGCACAAATAATAGGGTTTGTTGAACTATCAAAATGTAACATAGAGTAACAAACCCAATATAACGTCTACAACACTATTTTGTAAAGAATTCATATTGTACAATGTGTTCAGCAGATACACCAATTCGCACTTATGAAGCTTCAAAAAAGTTGACTTCAAATTCGTTAACATATTTACGTTACATCTTATATGCGAGGTGCGTTCCAATGTAAGCAGGACTGGAAGCGGAATTATGTTGTTGGCTGTGATGCCCTCCAGGATGTTGGTACAAGTCTTTTTGACTTTCCTTCCTTGAAGCGTAGTACGGTGCCAAACCAGGCAAATACTGGAAGTGTGTAATGGTTTAAATGAGATTTATATACATAAAAAACAGACAGGTGTATAAAAGGCAATATTGATCAGAATCAAAAGGTGAGTCGATATAAACATGTCTGTCTGACCGTCTGTTTGAACAAGATCTTGGAAGCTTTAAGAGATAGAACCTTGAAGTTTGGATATTTTTTCTCTCCTACTCCCTATTCCGATAAAGTGTATGAAAGTAATGAAAGGGCTAACCGCACTATAAGTGATATTCCCCATACAATCCTGCCACCAGCTTATCAGTTTTTGTATGAAAATTTTTTGTTTTTTTTTTTTTTTTGTTAGTTAACCTACAAACGCCGAATTTGCTGAACCTTGCGTTAATACTAATCAAAAATATCCCATATAGGTTCAGATCGGACCGCAATAAGGAGCAACCCTCGTTTAAACTTGCACCCAGTTTTGAGTTTTTGTACGAACATTTTTTTATTAATTATACTTGAAACGCCATATTTGATGTACTATCTTACGGCAATCGTAATAAAAAATCCCGCATAAATCCCGATATAGCCACCTTTCAAATCTATTGTTCCAATAAAGAGCCTAGGACAAGGTACAGTGTATAGTATATCGAAGTCTAGAATACTAGAATGAAGTGTTCATTCTTGTTTGATATGTAATAGGTGGCTATCAGAAAGGCTTAAATCCATATTTGTGCTCTCGTATATGGTTGGTTTACGCCGCCATATTGAAAAATGCAAATCGTTCAAAAAAGTTCACAGACCAAAGTTGTTGTTATGAAAGATAATTTTAATTTCTACTTCTGTAAACCTTCTTGCAAAAATTAATATTATAATTTTCGTATATCGCAAATCGCGTTTTCCAATATGTCGGCCCAAATCCTAAATCTGGACTTTCTGATAGGCCTTTATCACTTATAATAAAACTGGCACCCAAAATGCCTGGCTTTATTGAACGATAAAATTTTAGTGATCATGATCAGCAAATTTAGCGATCACAGAAACAATCATATTCACTAGAGTTATCAGGGATCGCAGATATGTATATCAGATCAAATGGATTCCATCGTACCTAAATCCGCTTCAATTCGTCAATGCACACATCGATAATGACGTTTGTTCTATGCGAAAACTTCACAAAATGCAATAATGAGATTCGCATTCCATAATATGTGGAAATTGATAAGAGAATCATACTTTGCTGTAGTGTGTGTTCGTAAACATGGCTGCGTAAATGGGGCTACGTGTCTAATAACCGGTAGTCTAAACTTTTCTCGAATTTCAAAAATGACGCTCACATGACAATTCCTACTTGATTTCATTGTTTATTCTTCAACCGCACACTCTCTTAACTTGCTCTATATATATACATATTGTATATACATATATACATTTCAAATATATATGTATATATATATATATATATATCTCTTTCTCTTCTATTATAATCGCAATATTTTAAATGCGAATTGCGAACGTGACTGTTCGTACGGAAATATTTTTGTGTTGACTTTACTTTACTCCACGAAAACAACAACAAACAAACCAAAAAGTACTGCAGTAAACCAAGAAAAAGTGCTACAGTCGATGTTGGGTTTGGCTTGTTTCCGATTAAATTATACCCTGCACAATTTTATGTGCGCGGTATGCAGAAAATCTTATTTCACAGAAATAATAAATTATAAAGATAAAACTCATAGATTACACAGTGTGGGGAGCACTGATCAGCACTGAAGCAGGTTTGCCAGCAGTTCAGATCATGAATTCTGGTGGGGTCAATAGGGGAGAAGGTGGGACGCATATAGGCAGCACATTGCAACCGTCATTGATGATTCTGTTGTACAAATCGTGTTTTTTGATATGTTCAAACTCATGTAACCTTTTACTGTTAAGTCTTGATAAATTATCAGAGAGGTCAAGCCATTTAGTCGATTTTTATCATCGTACATCGTAAGTAGCTTTTTAGCCGACGTAACGTTGAAAAATACGGTTCGTTTGTTGATGTCGTCACCAGTTGCACACCCATCACTATCAAAATTTTTGGAATGGTTAAAAAAAGTATTTTCGGTTTATTGGGAAATATACATCTGAAGTTCCATGGTATACAACAAAATATGATAAACCCAGTTGAGTACTATGTCTTCATTAAGGTGTAACAAACTTTCCATCAAACTAATATTAATCGACCACATTATATTATAGTGTATACACATTTGCGATGTGCTTACTCGCTCGCTGACGGGAAATACGTCAGATTATGAAATATACACAGAGAATATCATTCGACTACGACGCAAAATAAATATCTGTATGACGCTGACTTGTGATTTTTTTTCCGTTGAGCTGGCCCCTCTCTTTGCACACATTCACCAAATGAATACATTAAAACTAATTATTATCAATGGATGTTTTTTTATACTATTTAATTTTTAATTTTGTCATTGCGTTTGCCAAGTCTTAAATAATGAATAAAATACTCCGAAAAGTAGGTGTATTCAATACTGAGTACTTGATATACGGGGAAATTAACAAATGTCCGGTTAGTTGCTTAGAAAAAAACAAACAAACAAACATATGTATGTTCATATTTAATAAACTCGATTTGCGTATGGTCAGAGAGAATCTCAATGTCTAAGTTTGAAGTCTCCAACTCATTTGTTCGTGAGATCTGTTGTCTCATACATCCAAACGGACGGACGAACGGTTTAATATACTGATATAGAATATACTTGTATACACTATATGGGGTCTACCACGCCTCCATCTGCCTATTACATACAGTCGCACAAACTTATTATCTTGGCCCTTTGGGTACAGGATATGAATAAAGTGAACATAAAACATTTTTCGATCCTTCATTTCGTTTCGTGTACCAGAGCAAAACCATCTTTCAGTGCATTCTTGTCACTGATGGGCACGGTAAAACTATTACATTTTGTATATATTTGTAAGCAGGGTACATTTTGTTTATTGAAATGTCAAAATTAATGTACAATAACAAACCAAAGGAAGTATCGAATACTCCATGGGCTACCATACATTTCACGTTTTTAGCTTACATACAAAAGCTTAAAAACAGGGACAGGTTTGCATGGGGCTACTCCTTATAGAGGGGTTGGCTTGTTCGTTTACTGCACATTTTGTGAAGAGACAATTACATTTTTCCAGTGGTACCTTTTGTTCCCTGTGCTTTATTTATTTGAACAAAATACTATCTTAACTAGTTTTTGAGATTTACGATTTTATTTTGTGAGGGTGGCACCGCCCACTTTTCTTTCTCTTTTGATCTGTATATGTACGGATGCTGCCGATTGTGCAGTCGCTCATGAGCCACTTTGCTGCGGTCCTATGCATTAAATCCTAATAGTATATGATAATATGACTATATCGACTCTTCTCGTAGAGCTGATAGCGAATATACTCGTACATAATGGTATGGTACTTTATGTACACTCCGTTTTCTCCTTCACTATGTTATATAAATGTTGATATTTCAAAAAACCCAATATACTCGCTTACAAATTTTTTGAGCAGGGCGTAGTAATCAATCCGATCTTCTGCATCCAGAAATGTATGATTTTTAAAGATAAAATAAAAGTAATATATTTTTCCAATATTCCATCTATGTATATAAATAGCAAGAAAAAAGGTTACCAGTTCTTGTTAACATAAGCTTAAATACTCTTGACACTTCTCCTTTTTACTCAGGAACGCTGCTGGTTTACATGAGTTTTTAAATTTTTAAGGGATGCTTACAATTAAAAATACGTATTTTTAAATTTTTTATTCATTTGTAAATATTTTGCATGATTTTTGACGGTTGTATATGGGATAGAGGGTTGTGAATATTCTGTTTCGCCCAAAATTATTAGAATGAATTAGAAAGAATTAAATAAAAAATTAAAAAAAAAATAGATCCATTGTGGGTAGACCCCAAGTCGTCTCACGCTAGACAGTCCTCAAATGTTTACTGTTACAAATGTTGCAAACATTGTGACTAAATTATTGTACACACTCTGTGTGAATAGTATAAAAATGGAATACCGTTCGTTAGTAAGCGCATAACTTGAGAACGACTGGACCTTTTCATTTTAATTTTTTTTTAAGTTTTTTATTTTAGTTTTCATTGTTGTACAATAATAAATATAATAATCAATGCAAAGAATTTTCCACAAGTTGATTAGTATTGTTGTAAATTGATTTGACTCATTGTAAGGACAACCCGGTTAAAATTAATCTAATTGATGTCATTTAAGAGAATCGCCATGTACCAGCAACTCATTAATAGATGAGATTTGATACATACATATATACGTATGTATCTGACTAAAATTGTAAAAAAATTACTAATTACTATTTTGTGTATGGTAACATTGCGAATTGACAACAAAATTTGGGTTCATTTTAGAAAATGAATTTATATTTGGAAAATAAGATCCACTTGAAAATAAATGGTGGCTCGGGACCATATAAAAAAAACTAATGGGGGATACCTTTTCGCGCCAAGAACCCTAGGTGGATGAGATTTGATTCATCTGTAAAGGGCTCCGAAAAAAATAAGATTCACTTGAAAATATGCTGTGAATATAATAGAAAAACAATAGGGGGTGTAGCAACGCACACCGGGTACATGCTTAAAATATGTTCGATTTTATTAACTCTATTGTATTTATCGTCTGAAGCGTATACAAAATTTCTTTCCACAGAAGATCTTTTTTTTTTTGGATCGTTTTCAACTTTGAAAATACAATTTGATTGAATGATTTTGACTGTTCTTATCAAATTTTGGTTTTATTGTGCTTTTTGGCTGTATTTCTGATTTTTGATTTGATAAGCGTCAATTGGAACGCAATTTGGTGGGCGGTGCTGTGATGTAGTGTTGGGCCGAGGCGGGTTAATGCTTGAATGGCGTTTTAGTTCATAACTAAATTTATTTATTTCGCATTTGTGAATTTTTTTCAATGTCCTACATTGTGTTTGTTGTTTCGAACATTTATAAGAAATTTTTTTTTGCGCCACTAGAAGGTTTTCTTGAAAACCCAAATAAATCCCGTTTTTTTTCTTAATGGCTCTGAAACGTAAAAACATTCTAAATACTGATTGCGTCATTATAAACGTACTCGAACAAATTAAAATAAACAAGAGAACGTTCGGTCTCCAATGCAAAGATTAATGCATTGCATGTAAACTTCTATTAAGGGAGTTTGAACGAGAAAATCGACTAATAAGGTGTTACCGATCCATTCTAATAAAATGATTACGGTGGGGATATATCAAAATAGTAAGTATATACAAAACTTGGTATGCAATGTCACAATACTTGAATGTTATACATTTAAACAAATCGAATGAACATACATATAAATATATTATAATATATAAGATTTGAGGCCTCGATAGCTCAGATGCCTAAACTGCATTCTAACATCTCAGATGTCCTGACTTCAAACAGCATCCATTCGTAATTTTCTTTATTTAATAGCCAATTGTTTCTAATTCTGTCATACGCAATAAAATTATATCCAAACCTGTATCCTACCATAACCTCCAAAAAGTTTAATTCCTGTCAAATACATATATGAATAAATTTTATTTTGTTTATACATGGAATATTGTTAAATCTAAGCAACCATATCTAATATTGTGTTCTTTTTTTGTGCTCATTTTGGTTTGTCATTTTATCATGAATAGACTAACTCCTGAACAACGCTTGAAAATTTTGTAAAACTTATTTCGAAAATCAAGTCGAATTTTGATGCTGATCAAGAATATATACACTTTATGTGGTCTGCCACGCCTCCTTCTGCCTGTTACATATATTTGCACAATCTTAGTATACCCTTGACCCTCTAGACTAGCATTACATCTGATTAAAATCTAAAAATTGTGCAGCTAACTTAAATGCAGACATAGATAATCTGAGAGATGATACGCTTTATTGAAATAATATACTTAACTTCTAAAAAGGGGATCGTTTTAATGCTTTGATACACTTAAAAATCTTAATTACATATTTACGTGTCTAAACACTTTGCAGAGAGCGAACTACACAAAAGTATTGTGTGTTAATTGTACGAGTATAAAGACATACAAAAACAATTATCATGTGCCAAGCTTTCAAACCTCAAAAACGATAAACGGATCGAAGCCAAACCAGTAAGAAAAGAGTGAAATATTGAATCGGTGCAATCAGCTCATAAAATCAACTAAAGTCATTATCGAGTTCATTAAAACAATTTTGCAATAAGCTAAAACAACTAAAACCGGTTGTCCAGTAAGCAAATCTCGAGCCGAATTTCGCAATTTTAATTCTTGTCGATCTTGAAAAAATATAAAAGTGCAACAATCAAAACAAATGAAATATCATTACTTTTCCAATTAGTGTTTTTCAAACAACGCACTGTGCAGATTTGCGTTACCTCTAAATTCACCTTGGCAAACGGATTTAATACCCTCCACGTATGAAAAAAGTACAATGAGACCTTTTAGAATTTTTTGTACATTAGAATGTAACTAAGGCAGATAGAGTAGAAAGTACAAAGCAAGTCGAATAAAAACACCCTATTAACGAATATTTGAACGTGTTGATGTAATTTTATTTGTTTTGTTCCCTCTTACTTATACTTACTGAATTTTTAATATTGAGAGTTGCGCAGTGTAATATGGAGTCGGACAACTGGACTATAGAGATTTTACTTGGGGTATTACTTTTAGTTGCTTTACAAGAAATCATTCTGTGTGCAATGATGACCGGTTCTATTGTAGGTTTGATGTCAGCTTCATGGCCACCACCCCGCGTCCCTACCGACTCAGTGTAAACATTTGTTCCACTTCACATTCTTTATGACCTACATTCTCTATGACCTACACTTTCTCTAACTACTTTACAAATATATATTTCTTTCAGCTCTAGAGATACTCTTTGCTGGTCGCGACCTTCTCTTTTTGTTCCACTATCTCAGATATTATGCTGGTCAGTCGTACTCTTTGTTAGTAATTTGATTTTTCGCTACTTTAGACTTACAATCTTAAAGGTTAAGACGAACTTTACTGTTTTTAGTAACCCCCCTTAACAAAATTAGTTAGCCAGCATATCAAAAAAGAACGCTACGGTTGAGTGCGCTCTGCGAGGAGATACTCTGTATCCAGTCTAAGAATTTCTATTTGAACCATATACATCAATGGTCGATTAATTCTATAGATGTTTGATCTTAATCTATATGTTAGATTTCATCGGAATTAAAAAAACGCACAGAATAGCTATGGATCCAGAGAAGTAAACTGTGTAGGCTGTTGTCTGATCGATTACTGGACTCTGGTTGTTGTTGTTGTAACCACTTCGTTTGAGCTGCATCAGGAAATATATATACACAATTTATTATATTATGAATGTAATGTAATGCACAAGGAAATTTGTGCAGTCAAAGGTTGTCCAACTCAGCCCAAGTGGCTGCATCAGGTATATATGTATACTCTGGCTGGTGGGTGTCCCTACCTGCTTTCTAAAGAGAACTGTATTAGCTGCAGGGAGCAGGACGAGGATAAAACGGATTTTTTCATTTTCTCTGTTATTTACGAGCATTTAGCAGAGCCAGAATGAAATACTTGAATAATCCATTCGTTGCAGAAATCTCAGCCCTAGCCAGAGTTCAGCTCAATTAAAATTACTTCCGGCGTAAGTGGGTTTGGAGCTTAACCCAACGACCGTACTATCCTAACATAATGGGTACTACATATATGCTACCAAATATTGTATCAAATTTACATATTATAGCTTTAGAAAGTAAGTTTTCTTTTCAAAACATCGAAATTAGTTTTAGAATTAATCTATTTATGTATTCAGCTTTGCGAAAAGTCGTTGTAGTGTTCAACAGTGCTTCGATTATCTGCAGAACTTCTTTGAGCTAGTGACATGATGATGTGAAGATAGTGACCATCTAGGAGTCTAAAAATCAGTACAGAAAGGTCTTCCGCAAAGGTTTGGATGTAAATAGTCCACATAGTACCGTCAAACAACATAAATCTTACAGAGTCTTGTTGTCTCCAAAGGCGTCAGGTGTTACTCGAGGTTTGTACCCATTTTTTGTTTTTTTTTTTGTTTTAGAGTTTTTATGTTTTTATCTTAAAACCAGACACCGAATATGAGAGTTATTGCTTAGATTTTCAAATTAAAAACCACTGTTCAGCAGATACTGAATACCCTAGAGAATCGTCAGTTTTGTTCGGCTGCCTTTCTGGATGTTCGCCAAGCATTTGACCGAGTGTGATATTCTGGACTTTCAACGGCAATGGCATCCTAATCAGCACCAAAGTAACGTATCATGGCCTAACATTAGACAGATAGCTTATTTGTCAACCCCACATAAAGCTAAAAAGAAAGCCGAGTTTGAGGAACAAGATCATGTTGCACGGCTTCCAACTCTAATGTGAATATCCTGCAAAGTTTTCAGTCAAAGCTCCTGCGTAGACTCGTTGGTACCCTTTACTATGTCAGAAACTCAGTTATCCATCGTGATTTACTGATCCCAACTGTCAAGGCATAAATTGTAAGGTTTAGCAATAGGTACTGTACACGCCCAGAATCCCACGGCAACCATTACGAGTATGCGGTGAATCTGCTAGACAACAACCTGCACATGAGAAAACTGAATCGCCTCCATCCCCTGGATCTTTGCTTCAGAAGCCCAGAGGAGTGCTTTTCCATCTAGCCATGTCCGTCTGTCTGTCTCTCTCTCCGATCGTCAATCTCTGAAATGTAAACTTATTAAAACTAGAAGCAACCAAAGTTCAAAAATGACCGCGATTTATTCATAAGGTACAGCTCCCATTCAAAAACACTTTTTATTTACTTTGTTGTATCGAACATGTTTGAATAAATTGATTAACTGCATACAAAAGGTAAGAACAATTTATATTAGCAGATATTGTATAAATAGTGTAATGCATACACTACTAATGTGTGTACACTACTTATTTAAATGTGGCTACAATATTTCTGATTACTCGCTTAGAAAGTAATAAACTCGGAAACCCACAGTGTACCGGATATCCGAATTGATTTATAGACCAGTTATCATATTCAGGTGTGTGAGGTGAAATAGTTTAATTGTGCCAGTAAAATACCCCCACACACCCTATTAACAAATGAAGTGCATGATTAGGTCGACGCGTGTTTCGGCTTTCGATAATTTTATACGTAGGTAGAATTACATTTGAATTTGCATTACTAACAATTAAATACATAGTACGATCACAAAGAGTAAGCTGTTCTTAAAATATTTGCAGTGGAAATGTAACAATGACAAGTAAGAATTCAAAGGTCGTGAGTTCACAACTTGCTTATGCGGACTTTAAAATTTTATTTAAAAAATGTAAATAAAAAAAACAAATTTTCCGTCTGGTTAAGATACGTGTATACTAGACTTAATTTTTATTTCAGTAAAATAAAGTATCAATATTAACATGCCACGCCCACTTCTTAGAGAATCCCCCATGCAAACCACCCGCCCACTTTTGACTTTTTGTATAAACAAATTTTTATTGCAGCCAATATCAAGTTAAAAATGGGCATGGTGGCATCTTATGGACGGACGCTTCAAACCACCAGCAGCTGTTATTATTCAATGGAAGCGAGTGCACCCGTCAGATCTGTCATGTCCAAGGACATAGGTTAAGATTAGGTTAATATATGTTAATAATATAGTACCTCAGAAAATTTGATTATAGTTCCTGCATCGAACTGATGGCAAATAAAAAGATAAAAAAAAATTATTCCATGGAATAACAGGATATAGTATATCTAATCTTACGAATATCAACAAACAATATTTTTTCGGCACCTCGATTTTCAAAAATCAATATATCACCTACCGTGAATTGTATGAAAAACTTTTTTATTGTAGTCAATTTTAACAAGACGATATAAAATTTAGTTTAAATAGCATTATAGCTTCGGTGAAACCGAATTTATCGTTCCTTCTTGTTTATTTTTGCATACATTTTTATTATAGAATTGCTTTTTATTATTTTTTTTTTTTTAAATTAAAAAAAAAAAAATAGCTATGAGTATGAAATGTAGCAGGGTAATTCGAAGTCGTGAAATGAAGACGATAGCATTCTTTCTTTGTTTTACTAATTTATAAAATTTTCTTTCACTAATTTATTTTACTTATTTTAGTCACCTACACTTTTACCCCTCATAAGAGACATTTTAAGTTGTTATTGGTAGAAGTGGATCAAACCAGAATTGCCTACGACTTTTTTTAATTTTTTCATAAATTCCTTAATCTATAAGGTTATAGCTTTAAAACCATGAAGAGTGACTGAGCACAGGAAGTCTCATAGTCATGCACACTTCCTTATTGTATTCTTTCTTTTATATACATATATACTGTTGCGGGTAGGAAAACAGAAAATATTGTATGTAGTTGTCTAGTTCTTAACCTAGAGGGTATACAGCACAAATTTGATATCTTTGACTTTTATAGGCGACGACGAGATCTAAATGATCAGGACAAAACCCATGCCAAATTTTCATGCTATTGTCTTTGTAAAAAATATAAATATTTTTGTATTTTATATACATTTAGATTGAGAAAATCTATATAGAATTTCTTACAAAGACAAAACAAATTGCACTGGTCTGATTCATTATGTGTTTTTGGTTTGTTTTGCATTCCAACGTGCTCTAAAAATACGAGTATGTCGCTAGAAAGAAAAATTGTCTTTGAGGTGTGAAATGCCCCTTATCGCCAACGCATCTCAACGTCACATTGTAATTTAAAAGTTATTTAGAGCAAGTATTGCTCTCTTTTTTTTACTACAATTTTTGCGGTTGATTTAATTTAGACTCTGCATACATATTTGTGTGGTATAAATTAAGTTTCTTGAACGCCCAAAATGGAAGGCATGTAAAAAATACGAATATAGTTAGTAAATAGTTTGAGATCGAATAGAACATTAAAGAGCTATACTCATAATTGTACTCTGCACAGAGATTAAGAGTTTAGTAGACGAAAGATTAAATTTGAGAACTAGGATACCTATATTGCTAAAGCTAGTAAGCCTAAACAAAAATTCCATTTATTGCGTTCGAACAGTTCAAGTTGGAAGTAAATAATTAAAATATTCAGGTATACGCTAATTATTATTGTGAACAAACGGTTGAAAAAAAAAACACAACTAAGAACGCTGCGATTGTGAATTCATGATTTCGTCCGTCCGTCCTGTTGTATGAAAAACATATGTCATAGACGATAAGAGCACTAAGTAAAGAATAATACTATGGTTAGTGATAAGAGCTAAAGACTTCAAACACTTGGACAATTAGATTCTCCTTCCATATAACTTTATTACATTTTGTAGGTGCCATTGGGAACATTTTTCAGTGAAAACGAACACAATTCAGTAATAATTTTTTTATAAAAAAATCGCAGAATTTTACTTAAAAAATAGATATAGTTTACTTTTTTTGTATATAAATGAAAATCAGTAGATAATTGTGTTAAAATTCTAGTCTGCAAATAAACAAAAATGTAAAGTTTATTTACTGCCATATTGTTTTTCTTATAGATTTTTGTCTACTGAACTCAAAAATAACCAAAACAAATTTGATTGGATACGTTTCCGCGATATGAATTTCTCAAGTTTTTTTTTAAGGTAGGTCCACTATTTTAAATATATCTTGAGTTAGGAATGACCATTCATGTCAAAATAAAGATAATGAAATACGGAAAAACCGTGTATTTAGATTTTGGAAATCGGTGTGGACATAGTCAAGCGCATTAAATTCCAGCGGCTGCACTTGGCTGGTCACCAAATCCGGATGAACCCCGAAGCTCCAGCACTAAAGGTTTACGACTGAAACATGAACTTTACTGGTAGACGGCGTCAGAGAGGACGTCCGAGCTGAAGATGGATGATGACGATAACCTGAAGAAGCTCCGGGGATTGCCAGTGACTGGCACCGGCCACTAAACTACTCCGAATGGTGAGCTCTCCTACGTGCGGCCTTGACCGTTAGACGGTTGTAGAGCCACCTAAGTCAGTAAGTAGTAAGTTAATGGAAATTTGAAGATTATTTTTAATGTCGCACTACAAAATCTTTCGTATCGATTCAAAATTACTTATACGCTTCGTAATTATAAGATGAAAACTGAAAATTAGCAACAAAAATAATTGAATTTTAGTATTGTATTATTTTTGAAAATTCATAACTTTGGAACCTATTGAACACCTATTGTTGTATGCAAAACTGAGTAAACTTTAACGAATTAATTTTTTCCAAATTCTAAAAGTAAATTTATTGCGTTCTTTTTTGAAAAATAAAAAAATAAATAAGAGTTAGTTTCAATAAACCGTATACAAGTATATATATCGACAAGGATAATCAATATACTGGTACACTCGTTTAACGATATTTTTCTATTGTGCTCACCATACGATAGAAAAATATATTGAGCTTGTACAAATATATGAAAATTCAAAATAAACGTCTTCTTTTGAAGAAAAGGGAGAAGGAAAACTTTTCTATTAAAATGAATATCAATTTAAATTTTGGTATAGAGGCATCTTTTGGAATTTGCACATGTATGTATATTATTTGTGTCCATCTCATGTATATGTTTTCAGGTTTTACAAACAAATTTTTATTTATTTATTTATAGCTGCTGCGATTTGGTGTTCATGGGGTTTTAGTACCCGAATACAACTATAGTGTACAACATATCATGTACAATTGGATGCGACTTAAATGAAGATGGTTTTGCACTATATCTGTTGAATTTGATTTTAATTTAAAATATTTAACCAAATGCTCTGACATATGAAAATCATTCCCATCACTATCAGTTATGGGAGATTATTAAAATTTCTCTTTATTCACCACGCGGACTCTCATCACTAAGATCTGGACAGCTGATGTGCTGAAAATGAGTTTGTTTACCTTTTACCGCAAAATTAGTGATATTAGTTGCTCTGTTTCATATTCGCGTAATAATGCCTTCATATCGAGATTTAAAATAGCATAGTAAAGAAATAACTTGGCATTATGCAGCTAACAGATCTAAACGTAGACTGCCTCCTACGCGTTTTAAGTTACTGTTCCGAACATGATTTGCGAAATTTGTGCTACATCAGTAAACGTTTAAACGACATAATTGATGAGAACATATTTTATAAACAAACTTTAGATTTGCTTATGTGCGGACATCGAAACCGTCCAGTTATTCATGAGAGGTAGGGGCATGGTCTTGTATTTATTGTATTTTTCATTTTAAAGCTGTTAAAATTTGCATGTAAATTTATCTAATGGCAGAACACGAAACCACCTCTCCTACGGCGAACGAATTATTGTGGCCAATAACTGGATAGAAGGTCATTATCGCGATAGCTCATACTACCACCATACGCAAATGTTTCCAACCAAATTGCACCTGGAACGTGACCATCTTTACATAACACATGCCGCTTATTTGCGCAAATACTCACGTAGTCGAAAAGAGCCTCTTGAGAGGCGCTTTGAACTGGAGATAGCAACGTCCACTAAAAGTGACATTGCTGATTTTGTCAAAAAGCGGGAGACGGTATTTGCGGGTCGAGTGTGCGGAACGTGCTACATTTATGAGTCCGGAATCACAACCGAGCAGCGAATGCATCAACCGAAGGAATACTTGAACTGTGTTGACTTTCTAAAAGATTTGTATATAACCAGTACGGACAAGTGCTGTAAACTGTGGCGACGAGCAGACGAATTTGGACTCATTCATTTGGACTTGGCTGCACAGCTTCAAAGCGCTTTTAAATCAGTGAAGCTGAACACAGACGGACAGTGGCTTTTTGGTGGCTTGTACACGGATGTATATCGGAAAGCATTGCGCGCCATTAATGTCGAGAGGTTGTTTCCCAATGAACAGTTTTCTGCTATTTGCATATATATTTATATTATATACACAATCTAAGTTAAATATTCTTGATTTATCCACAGCGGGAAGGAGTCAGTTCTTAACTCAAATACAATTTCCATTTACGATCTAAAATTGAAGGACGAGCATGTCATCTTTACTGCCAATTTTGACACCACCTTCCGCATGTACGACCGTCGTTCTGATCGAGATGTTGCCATTTGGGAGGATCCGTTCGACTCTTCGTTTTACTGTATGGAATACGACGGCCTGTATGGCGTTTTGTGCGGCACTAAATACCACAGTCGTGTAAATCTGTATGATATCCGTGTGCCTGGCAAGTATGTCCAGCTTTACTTTCCCAGCCGAAGTCGACAGCACAACAGTAGCTCACCCGTCTACAGCATAGCATGTGATAGTCGTTTCCTATTTGTCGCCACCGATCATAATCTGCGAGTGTTTGATTTTAAAAACAGCGGCGCCGTCAGTCGAGATTATAGAAATATATTTAGTGAATACCGTACAGTTTAAAAAAGAAAACATTTAAGAATAGTAAGAAGTATGTTTAAACAATAATAAAAACATTTTGCGAATTGTTTGTAGTTGAAGCTTAAACTTTTTGTAGTTTATGTTAGCGAGTTATATACGAATTATATATGAGTATATATACATATATGAATATTTAGCTGGCTCAAGGTCATTTGACATTTGAGAAATATTTTTTTTTACAAACTTTTCCAATGCGAAAGAAGAAATAATGAACAACTATTTTTGTTATTTTGTTACAAAGTTTTCTACAACATTAAAGTTGAAATTCTCCATACTCACAGACAATGCAAGACGCGCTGATGGTCTGCGGGTGGCCACCAAGTGCTTCGTCTTGTAGTCGTTCACCACTATTTCTCAATTTCCGAGAACGCTCTGCTACCTCGGCGTTCGGTCGGGCCGATGGTGTCAATGTCATCAGAATACGCGAGTAGCATCACTTGCTATTGGAAGATTATGCTCGACCGATCTATATATGGGCATTGACTTTGGATGAACTCCATCACGCGATTAAAAATGTCTTACGATTAAGTATCACCCTGCCTGAAAGCTCCCTTGGTATCAAAGAGTTCGGAGAGGTTATTTCCTGACGAAGCTTTGTGTGTGTGACGAACGGTCTTTGCTTTGCTGGGCTACCAAGTTTAGATAAGGCGTTGAATAACTTCTTTCTTATCGACGTGTCGAAAGTGGCCTTATAATTGACCAATAGGTGGTATCTATCGTTGATGTACTCACAGGTTTTCTCCAGAATTTGTCGTACATTGAAAATTTGGATACTGGTCTGAAGCCACAGTGATACTGTCCTATCAGTGCATCCATGTATATCTCTAGCCACTTACACAGTACGCGGGATAGAATTTTATATCTAATTGAAAGGAGACTTATTACACGGTAAATCGCATAAACTGCGGGTATCTCGTTTCTGGAAGATAGAACAAAGAACTATGGGTTTAACTTATGGAAAGCGACACGTTGCGTAAAGAGGCAACATGACACGTGCCTATACAAGGCTTCAACAACTCCTGGTGCCGCACGGATAATTAGAAAGCATTTGCTTCATTTGCTTGAACTCGAAGGATGCTTCACACCTTTCGATCTAGCTGAATTAGATGATGCGAGAGACTCCTCTAATTTTCTGGAAGAGAGCTGCACAAATATGCAGTCTATCAAGCCTATCTATCCGCAAAAGGTTCGTCTGCAGATTAAAATACTTAAGATACTTAAGATAAGTTTACTGCCGACTTTCTCAAAAATATTTGAAAGAATTTTTCTTGCTAGAATGTTACCTGCTTTGGACATCACCATGGTACCCCAGAACAAGTGCACAGAGTTTTCCAACATATTCCTAAGGCCTATGAGAATAAGCAATATAGCTCTGCTGTTTTTCTTGATGTACAGCAAGCGTTTGATAGAGTCTGGATTGAAGGCCTTTTCTTCAAAATTAAATCAATTTTGCCTACACCGCAATTTCTTCTTTTGAAGTCGTACTTGCTTAACCGTGCCTTCACAGTCGAGGTGAAATATGTGCGCTCAGGGATCCGCCTCATTGCAGTTGGTGTACCAGAAGGCAGTGTGCTTGGCCCTGTCCTTTATACTTTGTATACTGCTGATATGCCATTTCCAGTAAATGAGAACATGCTTCTGGCTACATATGCTGACGAGACGGCCATACGTGCAAACTCAAATTGTCCACACGAAGCTTCCTCTAACATTCAAAACTACCTTGTAGATTTGCAACGTTGGGCCAATTGCTGAAATATAAAATAGTGAAAAGTTTAGTCACTGCACTTTTTCAATGAGGCAAGGAAACTGCCCGCCCGTTTTGCTGAACAATTTGGTCATACCTCATGTTGATCATGTATGCTACTTAGGTTTTAACTTTGAAAGGCGTGGCACCTACCGCAGCAGTTTGTTAAGCTAAACTCAAAGAGTTAAACTGGTTACTTCCTCCAAGTTGTAAACTCAGTCTCGAAAATAAACTGCTTGTTTACAAATGTATGGGCACTGCTGCTGCCACAAATATCAACCGAATACAAGTACTTTAAATAAGGTCTTGCGTAAAATAACTGATGCTCCTTGGTATATGCGCAATAAAGTTTTGCATCGAGATTTGAGAATACCAACAGTCATGGAGCAGTTACACTTTCACAGCAGCGATTGGCTCCACATGTTAATCATTTAGCAGCGACTCTGGTCGTAAATATATGTCGTAGACGGCTCCAAAGATTTCATCCAAACGATATTCAAAATTGGCATTAAGCCTTATTTATTTATTCAGGTTATGTCAATGTGCAAACTCTATGCTAAATGCCTTAATGTTAAAATGTTATGCAAATGTATTATAGTTTTTAACTAAACTGATTGACATTGACGTACGATAATGAAAAAAAAAATAAAAAAAAAAATAAACAAAGAACACTGAGACTCTAATCGTTGGGCATGCATGTATGTATGTCTTGAATAACTCAGCAGGCAGCTCATCGGAGCCTGCCGCTTTGTTATTCTTCAGCTTTTTAATTACTAAGTAGACCTTATAGTGCTCTACAAGAAAGCCATAATCAATTAGTGGTTGTTGTTGTTGTAGCAGCTCCTTCTTCTTGTGAACTATATCAGAAAAATCATATGTGTACAATTCATTATATATAGAACAAATATAGTGCAAGCAATGTTTGTGAAGGAGGAAGAAAAACCGAAACGCAAACCTCAAGTGTCAAGGTCTAGGAAACAGGCAACATCCTCTGGTCGTAACCAGAGGTCTAAAGGGCTTAATTGTGTAGGATGGGACGGGCAACTGAACAGGTGAAAGGTGTCATGCGGTGATTCACCGCAATCAGGGCAGCAATTTGTATTACTTATCCCAATTCTTTCCCTGTAGCACTCGAGCATAACGCTCCATCCGGATCTTAACTGTGCAAGTTTAGTCCTGGTGCTACGAGGGAGATGTTTTTCGCTCTCATGAATAGGTGGAGGTCTTCCACCTAATATTATGTTGTCCCTAAACGAGCGAATTGCATGCTCAGTTGCATCCTTATGTAATTGGGCCCTTCCGGAAGTATATTCATACTCCCCAATGTTGCTATCAGTGATAAAGCGATTTATGTTCGACTTATATATCCTGATATCTGATCTTATTCGGGTAGGCGCTGATGTAGTGAGGGTGCCATGGTTTGGATGATCAACTCTGTACGCACCTAACAAGAACTGCTTCGAAAGCAGCTCATTATGCTGATGAACAGGAAGTATCATCGTTTCACTGTGCAAATGATCCTCATGGGTCATTTGCAAACAACCAGTGGCAGTCCTCAGCGCACTGCTCTGACTTCTTTGCAGGCTTTGCCATTGAGTCTTACTTAGGAAAGGAGCAGCATAATTTAGGACAGAACGTCCAATAGCTTTATAAGTTGTTAAAATAGTCTCCTTGTCCTTACCCCAAGAAGATCCGGCAAGCGCTTTCAGCACTTTGTTTCTCGACTTAAGACGGTTATTTGTCTTGGTGGCATGAGCCGAGAATCTGAGCAATGGGTCAAATGTAGTTCCCAATATCATCGGGTACTGGACGGTAGGAACCCTTAGACGTCCAGCAAAGACATCTAGTTCCATTCTCACCTCCTTAGTCCAGGAAGTGAAAATGGAAGCAGATGACTTATGAGTTGAAAGTCCAAGGTTGCGAGCATTGAAAAAATTTAATAAATCATCCAAATAAGTGTTAATTCTCGCACATATGTCATCTACGTTCACACCCGACGATAAAACAGAACAATCATCTGCATAGGTCACTAGTTTTATATGGGGAGGGGGAAGGGGCATCTCAGCCAAATAAAGGTTGAACAGAAGAGGAGAGAGAACTCCACCCTGCGGAACACCCATCTTTAACTTACGATAACCCGACCTCACGCCCCTGAACTCAACATATGCCCTTCTACCATTAAGATAGTTCAATAGCCAGCGTTTCGTTTTATCGGGTAGTGAAGTGGAATCCAGGTCTTGAAACAAGATTGCATGATCAACAGTGTCAAATGCCTTGTTCAAGTCTAGAGCCACCATCACTGTACGTTCGCATGGCCTCGGCTTATTAAGTCCATCAGCTATAAAAGTAGTGATTTCGCTCAATGCTGAAGTCGTACCACGACCTTTCCTAAACCCGTGCTGATGATTTGCTAGAGGGCAGTGTTCTGTCATTGAAGGAAGTAATAATGACTCAAGAACTTTCACTATAGGTGAAAGAAGCGATATGGGCCTATAAGAGGAACCAAGATCAGCTTCACTGCCAGGTTTTAAGAGAGGTATAATCCTAGCTACCTTCCATACATCAGGGACAATTAACTGAGAAATGGAAAGATTTAACACGTGTGTGAGGTATGCTACCGCTATAGGTCCAAGGTGCTTCAGCATCAGCATAGAAATGCCGTCTGGGCCGAGTGCCTTGGATGATTTTGCTTTCCCTATAGCAGCAAGAACCTCCTCACATGTAAAATCTACCAAATCTTCATGTCCTTTTTTCCTTCTAATATGACGTATGGATTTACGCTTCAACCTATTCTGCTGAGAAGGGTGTTGCACGAACTGTCTGCAGAAATAGGTGGCACACTTTTTTGACGATCCTTTTTGTACTCCATCAAATGTGACAGATGAAAGAGCTCTATTCTTCGGTACACCAGATATTTTTTTAATGGTGTTCCACAGACTTCGCGAACCCGAGTCACAATTATTCAAGTGCTCCAGCCATTTTGCCTTCCTGTGTTCCGCAACGAGATTGTTCACATTGCGGGACAACAAGGCAATACGACTATCACCCGGATCATTGGCACGAATTTGATCACGCAAGGTCGCTAAGCGTGCAGCTTCCGCTGGAAAGCCTGGCCTAATATTAGGAAACCTACCAGCAGGAATATGCCTCTTTGCAGCCTTAGTGATCGCGTCTCTAAGAATTCTTTCACCTACCTTAACATCATTAGGAGGCAAAAGACCGCTGATTGATCGATCAATACAGCGTGTAAACCCAGTCCAGTCAGCCCTATTGTAGTTCACAAAGACTCGTCTATCCGATTCAACAAAATCTTCCGGACGAGTAATGTTTACCACAATAGGGATATGGTCCGAGCCCAACGCTATATCAATCGACCACTCAGAGTATGCAATAAGCGATTCACTGACGACAGTTAAATCAGGGGAGCTGGATGTGGTAGTGCTCATCCTGGTTGCACAATCCTCATTGATCGTACAAAAAGGAGAGCTATCTATCTGGTCCGCAATACTAATACCCCTAAGGTCATTACCTAATTCTGAAAACCACATCTCATGGTGTGCATTGAAATCACCAAGAATAACTCGGTGATCCCCTTGCAAGACATGGCTCAAAATCGGATTATATCCAGGGTCGCAGATGTTGACTGGTGGAAGATATAAGTTCACAAACTCTATCTCGACATCTCCGGACTTTACAGCCAGACATTGCGTCTCCAGAAATGAATTCTGTTGACCAACAGAAGGCAGTGAAAAAGGTCTGAAATTCACCGTTCGATGAACAATGAATGCCAGTCCTCCTCCACTGTTTCTGTCTCTGTCCTGCCTGACTATATTAAAGTCAGCAACAGATGCCAGCCGACAAGAGTCTGTGAGCTTGGTCTCTTGCACTGCTGCAATGAGGATGTCATGACGCACCATGTAGTCCACAATCTCAGCCACCTTCCCACGCAGACCATTACAGTTGAGTTGCATAACTCTAAAAGAGTTAAATCGCTGCTCAACCAATGGACTGCGAGCACGCATAATTTGTTGACGGGGCGGCGGAAGAATTGGCCAAGACTGTGTAGAACTACCGGAGCTACATGACGTCCTCACGGGTGACCGGGACACAGATGGGACAAGCATATTACTATGCGCAGATAGACAACACGACGCAAAGAAATCAGTACTCCAATCTCTATGAGATCTAAGAGCAGTGCACCTCCTCATATGACACCAATTGTGACAGCCATTACATCGCACAGATAAAACATTGCGATGCATCTGACTGCCACAAACGGAACATATCCAGCTAGCAACCGCAGTTGCTTGCGAGGCGGAGGTTGTTGCAGTTGCATTGGAAGTAGGTGCAACAGCTCTGCTATCATTGGTAGCAGAATTAGAGTTACCTAAGCAACAACTAGCAACAAATTGCTCTGACCAGTCTCTATGAGATTGGAGGCCCGAACAAGATCTAAGGTGGCACCATCTGCCACATCTAGAGCATTGGACCGAGGTCGCGTTTCTGAAAATCCTCCTCTCACAAACAGAGCAGAACCAGGGACCAGGTCCCGGGTTCCTCTCAATGCCGGCGCGGCACAGGAGTATCTTCAACAGTTGCGCCGACATAACTGTTGACTCCATATAAAAAATTGTACATATAGATACCTGATACACCCACTTGGGCTGAGTTGGACAACCTTTGGCTGCACAAAACTTCTTGTGCAGATCGGTCCGGGGCGTAAACCCAGTCGTCCTTGGGAACGTCAATTAGTGGTGGCATAGTTCTCTTTATCGCTTCCATATAGTTTAGAGAAGTAAGTTCTCATTAGTCTCAGTGATTCCTGTGCATCTGTAACCAGACTTCCATTATCATCCTTGCAGAAAGAACACCTTTAGACGCTTGACCTTTTGAACATATTTTCATTCTAGATTTCTATCATATAGCACATTAACATTCTTAAGGTCACGTCTTTCTTGTTCCTTCGACTATGATACCAGACCGCGTAGTTTCGTACTAACCACAGTGCTTCCTCGCATTGCAACTATAATAGATCATTGGATAATAGAAATTTGTATGATACAAAAGGCGCTTTTCAATAAGCATAATATGCAATCATTTGCAATGATCCCAAGGACGACTGGGTTTTCGCCCCGGACCGATCTATACAAAGAAATTTGTGCAGTCAAAGGTTGTCCAACCTAGCCCAAGTGGCTGCATCAGGTATATGTATATACAATTTTTTATATGGATTCAACAGTTTTTTCGGCGCAACTATTGAAAATACTCCTGTGCCGCGCCGGCATTGAGAGGAAACCGGGACCTGGTCCCTTGTTCTGCTCTGTTTGTGGGAGAAAGATTTTCAGGAATGTAACCTCGGTCCAATGTTCTAGATGTGGCAGATGGTGCCACCTGAGATCTTGTTCGGGCCTCCAATTTCGTAGGGACTGGACAGAGCAATTCGTTGCATATTGTTGCTTAGGCAACTCTAATTCTGATACCAGTGATAGCACAGTTGTTGTACCCACACCTAACACAACTGCAACAACTCACAAGTAGCTGCCGTTGCAAGCTGGGTATGCTCCGTTTGTGGCAATCAGATACATCGCAATGTTTTGTCTGTGCGATGTAACGGCTGTCACAATTGGTGTCATATGAGGAGGTGCACTGTTCTTAGATCTCATAGAGATTGGAGTGCTGACTTTTTAGCTTCCTGTATTTCCTGTTCTACGCAATCTTCGTTAATCCTCCCGCCGCCCCGTCAACAAATTATGCGTGCTCTCAGTCCATCAAATGAGCAGCGGTTTAACTCTTTTAGAGTTATGCAGCTCAATTGTAATTATCTGCGTGGGAAAGTGGCTGAGATTGTGGACACATGGAGCGTCATGACGTCTTAATTGCAGAAGTGCAAGAGATCAAGCTCACAAACTCATGTCGGTTGGCATCTGTCGCTGGCTTTAATATAGTCAGGCAGGACAGAGACAGGAACAGTCGAGGAGGACTGGCATTCATCGTTCATCGAACGGTGAATTTCAGACCTTTTTCACTGCCTTCTGTTGGTCAACAGAATTCATTTCTGGAGACACAATGTCTGGCTGTAAAGTCCGGAGATGCCGAGTTTGAGTTTGTGAACTTATATCTTCCACAAGTCAACAGATGCGATCCTGGGTATAATCCGATATTGAGCCATGTCCTGCAAGGGGATCATAGGGTTATTCTTGGTGATTTCAAAGCACACCATGAGATGTGGTTCTCGAAGCTATGAAACGACCTTAGGGATATAAGTATAGCGGATCAAATAGACAGCTATCCTTTTTGTACAATCAACGAAGAATAAGCAACCAGAATGAGTACTACCACATCCAGCTCCCCTCTTCTGTTTAACCTTTATTTGGCAAAGATGCCTCTTCCCCCTCCCCATAAAAACTAGTGCCCTATGCAGATGATTGTTCCATTTTATCCTCAGGCGTGAATGTCGATGATATCTGCGCGAGAATTAACATCTATTAAGAAAACTTATTAAATTTTTTCATTGCTCGCAACCTTAGGCTTTCAACTCATAAGTCATCTGCCTCCATTTTCACTTAATGGATGTTGTATTTGAGGTGTCCGAGTGAAACACGCGTGTTGTGCATTGCTTGAGCGTAACTTAACGACTGACTTTATTAATGCGTCCTTTGTGTATCTATAATAATTGGTATATATGTGTGTGGTATGTGTATGTGTGAAAGATATGAATGATAGTATGAGTGAACGAGAGTAGGTTAGTACATTTTTAAATTACACATATATAACACTGGACTTATGAGGTGAAGTTGGAACTGGATGTCTTTGTTGGAGGTCTACGGATTCCTACAGTGCATTACCTGATTATACTAGGAACTACATTTCACCCATTGTGCTGAAAGCGCTTGCGGGTCTTTTTGGGGTAAGGACAAGGAGACAATAATAACAACTTATAAAGCTATCGGAAGTTCTGTCCTAAATTACGCTGCTCCTGTCTGCACCCCTTTTCTAAGTAAGACTCAATGGCAATGCCTGCAAAGAAGTCAGAATAGTGCGCTGAGGACTGCCACTGGTTGTCTGCAGATGACCCATGAGTATCATTTGCATGATGAAGCGATGATACTACCTGGTCACCAACATAATGAGCTGCTTTCGAAGCAGTTCTTGTTGGGTGCGTACAGACGTGACCATCCGAACCATAGCACCCTCACTGCATCAGCGCCTACCCGAATCGCAAATCGCTTTATTAATGATAGCAACCTAGAAGAGTATGACTATACTTCTGGAAGCGCCCAATTGCATAAAGATGCAATTGAACAAGCTATATGCTCTTATAGGGACAATATTATATTAGGTGGAAGACCACCACCTATTAATAAGAGCGAAAAATATCTCCCTCGTAGCAACAGTACGAAACTTGCACAGTTAAGATCCGGATGGAGCAATATTCTCGAGTGCTACAGGAAAACAATTGGGATAAGCAATACTAATTGCTGCCCTGAATGCGGTCAATCACCGCACGATACAATTCAGTTGTTTAACTGTCCGTCCCATCCGATTCAATTGAGCTCTTTAGACCTCTGGTTACGACCAGTTGATGCTGCTTTTTTCCTGGACCTTGACACATAAAGTTGCATTTCGGTCTATCTTTCTCTTACATTCAAAAATCACTTTGCACAATTACATTCATTCATAATAAAATAAATTGTGTATATATGTATATTTCCTGATGCAGCTCAAACGAAGCTGTTACAACAACAACATCATTGCAATGTGCGGCCAAGCTAATTGATGATAGGTATTGACATACCTTGAAACATGTGTATTAGCAGCCTATCATTTTTTGTGTAACAAAAGACAAAATGTTCATTAAAATTTTAAAAAAATATTTGTCACCGTAAAATGGCCTTGAGCCTCGAAAAAATTTATATACTAATTTTTGTATTTATAATTTTAACACACCAGGAAACGAAATCGTGGAAATTTGATTATTTTGGAAAGTGGCATGCAATATTTCTAGTAACTTCGGTAAATAAGAGAACATGCATTCATTCTGGTTTTTTACGCTAGTAATCGAATGTAAAAATTCAACAGTTCAAACCATGGTAACCATCCATAATTTTTTGTCTTGTTTTTTGGGGTCGTTTGCAGAAGTGGAAAGCCATTATTATCTTGGGAATGAGCAATAACGTTTTTTTTTTCCAAACTGATTTAAGGACCACGATTTACGGATCTGCACCTGCAATGTCCTGTCTCTACTTAGAGCACAGACCAAAGCCTTTTCAGAGAGACTCTCCCAACTGGCTCGGGGAGTTCTCTCCGGCTTCCGAAGATATATGTGAGCAGTGGAAACATATCTCCTACTCCATGGATACGGCTGCCAAAGAGGTCAATTATTCAGTTGCAGAGGTGAACTCTTGGTATGACGAGGAGTGTCCCCAAACTACTGCGGAGTAATGCGTCGAAATCACTGTGGAGATTTCACTTCGCTAGCAAACTTGGAAGCAATGAAGAGAAGAACGCCGCAGATAGAGAAGTAATTCTAGAACCACTATTTGATGATCGCTTTCTTGTAGAGCAAGTGGACTATAACGAGGGCGTTTTTCAAGACCGGTGTCGAAGAGTTGGTAAGGTGTATGCACCAACTCTTATGCAAGATATGTTCCGATGAATGCATGCCCAACGATTGGAGTCTCACTGTTCTTTATCCTATATTCATGAAAGTAGACCCAGATGTCTGCGTGAACTAAGTATTCTTCTCAATTGGAGCCATACACGAATACATTAATAGAACAGTATTAGTGTGGCTTCAGGCCAAAGTCGACCAGTGACCAAATGTTCACTCTACGACAAATTCGGACTTTTTTATCTCCTGATGGAGTACATGGCGCCGGTTCGCACTAAACTACACCGAATGGTGCGCTTTCCTACGTGCGGCCTTGACCGATCAAAGGATGTAGTAAGATTGAGTACATCATATGCAAATACACATACGTAGGTCGGTCGTGCACGATATTTCATAAGGAAGTGATGCTACTCGCATATGCTGATGACATTGACATCATCGGCACGAACTAACGGCCTGTGAAGGTGGAGAATTTCACCTTCAGTGTTGTAGAAAACTTTGTTTAAGTGGGAACAAAGTTATCCACCAACAACAACGTCAGCCTGGAGATTAGATGAGGAATCACGCTTGCTAATCGCTGCTACTTTGGGCTCAGCAAGTAAATTAGAAGTAGAGCCCTCTCTTCAAGTACGAAAAAAATTTAAAGACGCTGATCATTGGCGGGAGAGCGATCTGGGGAACGTACGATCCGTGTGAACCACGATCTGTATGATGATATTGACGTAGCATGGGTCTAAATTTTCAACGGTTCTTAGGCAAGGGTATACTAAGTTTGCTGAAATGTACGTAACAGGCCGAAGGTGTCGTGCCAGACTCCATAAAGTATCTATATATACATGCTTTATCAGCATTAAAAGTCAACTCGTTATATCTATGTCCACCCTTCGTATGTTTAAACAACGAGATCTCGTAGAAAATGTACAATCTATGACTTTTATTTGCAAAAAACATAAAAACATAAACGTGGGTGGTGAGTTTGTATGGGTGCTACTCCTAAATGTGCGTGGGACTCGCGTTGGTCCATGGGAAATCACCATATCACATATTAAGCTGATATTGACTGTAGTTAAATAATTTAGCTTAAAAAAAGATAAAATTGGACAGGTGGTTTAATTGGGAATGACATGTCAGTGAGCATACTCTGTTTGACTGACAATCAAAATAATTATATGAACAAGGTTTTAGCTAGATATATAAAAAAATTAACCCAAAATTATACAACGACGAAACGGACAAACATGGATTGGATATGATATATTGACTCGTTTTATCGTGCTGATATGTATATACATTAGAGTGCATCAATTTGAATGGGCCCAAAAAAAAAAAAAAAAAAATTAAAAATGGTACCCCACATTCATAATCTACGGTCAATTCTAAGATGTTTTCACCGCGCTTTTTCAGTTGAAAAATTCATGTTTTTGAAATATTATTTTATTACAACTTTTGTGTTTTTGGTCCGATCCTGACAAAATTGGTACCAACACTCTTGTTAGGACCAGGACTTTCAAAATTCTATAGAATCAACGGACCAATTGTCCTTAAAACATAATTTTCGTTCTTGCAAGGACAATTTTATGAATCGATTCTGTTAAGATATCGTTAAAATCAACGCTATTTTATTGCCCAAAGGACATTTTGATTGTCCTCGAAAAACCTGTATTTTTTAAGAAATGTTCAAAATATGGATGTGGCATTAAAAACATTTTTTTTATTATTTTTTATTGTTGTAGTAATTTACTTTTGGTGGGTACAAATTACTTTCCTGTAACATAAAATGCACATCATATATTTTCTAATCCTGTTCTAATTAAGAAAGTCCTTTTTGCTGTTAATTCTTGGTATTCTCGTGCGACTCTCGATAGCAACTGTGAACTGTTGTGAAACAGTAGTTAGCAGCAGTACACAAAATTATACCATATTTTTATACTCTTTACACAGATTGTGAATTGTACCATACTATAATTTAGTAACAAATGTTTGGAACTCCTTAAAAGAAGCATCCGAGACCCAACAAAGTAGTAGCATATATTCGTGATCAGTAAGACAAGACAAGTTGACCTAGTCATGTCCGTCTGTGCTTGTGCTACAAGGTTTGAATTTTGGTCTGGTGACTGTTTAATCATAAGCACACAAGTGCTTTAAAATGTTCGCGGTTTACCCATTAAAATGTATAGCTCTCATACGAAAATCAAGCACAACTACGAAGCTTCGGCTACACAGAAGTTAACGCTTTTTCTTGTTTTAAAGTAAATATTTTTAAAGGCCTATACTTGGCCAATTGGTCAAGTTATATATATGTTACCTTTCAATCTTACTGCAAAACTAAAAAAATTTCCAATGAAAGTAACAGCTAAATTAATAAAATCTGACAATATTGTTCAATGAACTTCATTGTTTAAATATGTTTTAATTTCACGGTTGATCCAAAAATAACCCAACTTTTTAGCTATAAAATAAAACAAGCATGGTATTATGTTCCAAAGCAAGTATTTATTCAAAATACTATCCATTTAACTCAATACAAAGTTTGGAATGCTCAACCACTTTATCTACTTCTCGCTTTTTGGGATGTTCTTTAGCACCTATGTCACGGCTGCTAGTATGGCTGGAACTTCATCGTAAACAGCACGTTTATTTGCAGTTTTAATTTATGTATATTGTACAGTAAAATGAATTTAATTCTTCCACCAGAATTCTCACAGTGAAATTTGCATTGATAGCGATTATTGCACTTATTTTTTCCACTAACTCAGCACGATTAGATGTTTCGGGTCTTAGAAAAATACACCATCCTAACACTGCCAACAATATACGTGTTCTATGATTTAAATTAAAAGTTCGGTTAATTTTAGATTCTACCTTGTATACTATTTTTAATATGAGTAATTACTTTTACGAATTAGTAAAACGAAAAAACTCTATATTTATTGTATAACATGTTTATAAGTAGTTGGAGTCGACCCGCGGGATGGGCCATTTAGTTCCACACGTGTAAGTGGAGTATTCAATTTTTTTCACAATGTTTGCAAATCCTTAAATGAAGCGAAGGACACTTTATAAAGTATACATTATACATAGTATTCATGATCAAATCGACAAAAAGAATCAATTTAGCCATGTATGACTTGCGTTTATATTTATAACTAGCTGGTACCCGGCGCGTTGCTGCCCTTCCCCTTGCATCTCTTTTCCCCTACCACTCCTTCCCCCTGGCCCACCTTCCCCTGCCATTCCATCCCTTCGCATGAATACAACATTTCTTCCCTCTATCTTAAGTGGTACCCAGGGCGTTGCTGTCATTCCCACTGCCATTACCCCTCCTTCCCTATGATCCCTTACCCTAGCTAACATTCCCCTCTTCCCCTTCAACCCCATTCCCAACACTCACCTTTTCCTTCCCCCATTCCCCTCTACCTCTTCTTCATTTTTAAAAGGAAACCGGCGCTTTGTTGCCTTTTCCCCTACCACTCCTTCTCCTGGCCCTTTCCATACCTTTGTCGTTTTATCTCTTTAACCATTCGTCCAAACTATATGCAGTGAAAGGGAAAAGTCTTTTGTTTTAAAAACTTTTCCAATGCTATAAAATGCTTTTACCGCATTTAACTACAAATATACGTATACTTTCGTTCTTTCTCTTTGATCATGCACACATGACCATATGAGACAAACACATAAACGTTCTACAATCTGTGGCTTTCAACTATACATCATGTTCTAATTGTCGCCATCTCGCTCATACTAATCTGCTTACTTTACATTACATTTCATTTATTCATTACATTTATGTGTATATCGTCATATATTATAGCATATGACACTCACAAATAACGTGGCTTTCTATTGGTAAAAGAATTTTCAAAGCCGGTTCAGTAGATCCAGAGATTACCCCGTACAACCTCACAAACTTTACTTCTTATAATATTAGTATAAAAGTATATAGAATACGCGCCAAGAATATCTTTTTCAAAAATATGACATTATGTTTATGCACGTTTATTTTTGTCCCCTAAGGTGTACAATCCATTTAACATTAAAGAGAAAACATTTCCTTTTTTAATTGGTCTTAGTATTAATCATACATATGTAAGTATAAGAATATAAGAAAATTAAAAGCCATAATTATCTTTCCCATATTGACGTTTCATTTATTTACTTTTCAAGTATACTTATTGTTCTAATAACAATCATTTAAAAAACAAACATACAAATTCACACATTAAAATTGACCAAAATTAAACATTTAAATTTTTGGACAGACTAACTTAAATTCTAAGAAAAGAATTTATGTATTTGAAAATATGAAAAATGTTTTCTTACATTGTTGGTGCGTGTCTTCATTTATGTATTACATGTTAATTTTAATTAGCACTTTCTTTGATTACATTAATATAATAAAAATTAAATTGAAGGTGTGAATAATCTGTAATTAAATTATTTTCACAGATCTAAATTTTTTATTGTAGTTTCAAAATAGTTTGAAAGATTTAAAAGCTTAGGCACTTTTCCACTTAAAATATTCGGAGAAAAATATTAACTACATGTTCACATTTTAAATACATACATACTTGTGCTTTCTTTGCTCCAAGCCGAAATGACGACTGCGTCAATAGCAAATGAGAAAAAGAAGAAACCTTTACCTAAACATTATGTTTGTGTGTGTACGAGCTACAGGCTACGCATGGATGGTGTAACTGCTCTATTTTGATGCAACAAATTCAATATTAGACGACTATCTTTCCGTCGGTGCTGGATTCTCCGTGAAGGGCGATGGTGACGATGAAGTTTCTGCTGTCTCTAATTTCGAAGTGGATGTGGAGGGCGCAGAAGTTTGTGCGCATTCAATGGTGTCATTGAGTGCTGCAGCCAGTTCGCCGTTGAACTGAAGTAGACAGCCAAGAGCTCCAAAGTAACCTTCGTGCTCGAGAAACAGTCCCTTCAAAGTACCATTCGACCAAAATTCCATTGCATAGGCAAGTAACTTCATCGAGATGGGGTTAACGCGTAGAAAATTGCCGACAAAAACAACCTTAAGACGTTAGAATACAAATTTATATAAATATTTTAGATGTAAGTGTGGTTAAATTTGTGATATGGTTCTACCTTGTCGATTTTTTCATTTAATGCACACATTCGTGCAATTGAGCCTATATTGTTTGTTATAGTAACCAGAGTAGCGTTGGCTAAATCTTCGCGAGTAACCGATGTGCGTTTCTCCTTTATGTGCATTTGACCAAAGCTGATAACATGTTAAAACGAAAAAAAAAAACTAGACGATTAGTTTTACTCTAAAATTAAAGACACTAAAAATATCACACCTCGACGCCACCAGATCCCCTGGCAGGCCGAATCGGTTGTAGTCACCACCATATATATCCTTCACTAGTTTATCCACTTTTCTGTTATCGCCCATCGTAGCAAGTTGTATAGCTTCTTCAAAGGTTGAGCATCCGGTAAGAAGACAACACAAACCGAGGAATGTTCCGCCGCCCAAACTGGGAAGCAAAAAAGACAAAATATTGTAATACATACTTCTAATCTATTACATGACATACCTTGTGCCAGAAATACGTTTATAGTTGTCCGGTCCATACACGGCCAAAATTGAAACACCTGACCCGACATTCACCAAAATAAAAGGGAATGGTTGCGAAAAGTTGAATGCTCGTTTTTCACTTTTCCTGCAAAAATAATAAAAAGCCATTAAGACCCATGTCACTTGTACAAAATCATTGGTAAAATTACATAATATCGCGTGCATTTTCATAATAATAACACTCAGTGCGGTTGTGAAGGTCGGCGAAGAGAATTCCTTTGATAAGAGTATCCAGTTCGTCAAATTTGGCCAACTTCATGTTAACCTGATCACGAAAATCGTGCTCGAATTTAAAAGCACCACCTCCGGTCGCGCAAACTGTTGTCACTAATTCAGCCATACCTTTCTGTTTGGCTAGCGATAAAAAGTTGCCCATATCTGTAGTCTGGAAACGGATAAAGTGTAATGATCCTCGACGTTTCCGAATTTCGACATTATCCATCTAAAGAAAAGGAGTGTAAAGAGTTTTTAAGGTTTGAATGAATACGAATTCAGACTAAAGAAATGTAATTATTTCGATGCCTTTACATTTAGTAAGAAAATAACTATTATGGTTTTGAAGGAGAGTGAATTCAGCTTGACAAGACAATGACATGGTCTTCTTATTTTCAATATTGATATGGTTGTCTAATTTTGTTTGAGACAAGTTTAAAATTAGGTTTGGCAAAATTATAACTATATTTCACATTCTTCTTATTCAAGCTTGACGACTATTTGAATTTTTTTATTTAAACTTTTTATATTAAATAATTTTAATCGTCATCCGTGACAGTTAAACTTGATTGTTATTGCACAGGGTACACGTGTTGACACAACGAGTAAGTTCCAAATTGTAGTGTATTTTATGAAGGATGAAGACTAGCAGCTGAAGAGAAATGAAAATTGAAGATCAATATCAAAGAGCCAATTAAAGATCTATACGCACCAGTACCACCTTAAATGTCATTTAAAAAGCCCATCAATAAGACCAAAGAAAAAAGCTTTTCAAATAATAACAAGAGAGAACAGTGAAACAAACACTCTTCACAAATTGGTGGTCATATAAAAACTCTCCATATCAACTTTTAAACCAATTTTTCAAAGATTAAGGGAATAAGGCGCAGTGCTTCCTTTGAGGAGTTGCCAACATTGTAACTATATTATAATACTATTCACACTCTGTATGCTTTATACTTCAATACTTTCGACACGCATCCAACAAATAAATGTTAAATTTAATGATATTTTAAGCCTTTATTTCTTTGTAAAGGGAGTTAACTTAAATATTTTAACATTTTACCCGCAAAAGAAAAACACAGAGTAGGCGGTTGATCTAAATGGAGACTACCGGCGGCCATACATATTGACATATATGTATATGAAACAAAATGCATTCCTTTATATGAAACTAGTTGATCCCCGAAACGTTGTACGTGTATGGCACAATGTTGTATTCCAAGTCGTCCAAAGTTGCTGGTTTGTTCGTATAAATCCTTGCTGTCCAAAGCCTATTATTTTTTCATTTTCACACGCACAGAATGTGTGTGAAGTTCAGTGCATACATTCAAAAGTAAAAAACACATACATGTGCAAAGTAAACAAAACACGCACACAAACTTGCTGGACAGCACTGGTATAAACCAAACATTGACTGACAGAATAAGCCCAGATGTTAAATCGCACGATCTCGTTCGAGAAATAACGCGTTCGCTAATTGATTCCTTCATTAAGTCATTTGTTTGACAAACTGTAGGACATGTGACGCGGTCTTGTATGAAAAATATGTCTTCAATAAATTTCCTATTCAATTGGGACACGAAAAAATCGTTAACAATATCGTTCAAGCCGTTCCATTGACCCATCAACCGCACCAAATAATGAAATTTCTTGAGGATGTAACGGTGCCTCGAGAATCCCTCGTTGATTTTCTTCATTCCAAATGCGAAAATTTTGCTTATTACCATGCCATTGCGGCAAAAATGAGATTCATCACAATATTGCGCTAAAGCAGTGAGTTGACTTCCAGTTGATTTTTAGCCCATTGATCGAACGTTCGAATTAAACTACGGTCATTCGGCTTTAATTCTTGTACCTGACGTAACATTTTTCGTAAAGTGAATGCACACAGCTCCAATAGTTACGCGCGATGGCGAATCAATTTATTTGGGTCCTTCTCAAAACTATGCTCTATAACAGCAATTGTTTCTTTGGTGTGCACTTCTCGACCATTTTTCGGATGCGTATTATCATTTCGAGTATACGTGGTGCGAAAACAAAATATGGTTAATCGAATTAGTCGAAATAGTGTTGTACCGTTAGTATATTCATGATAAAATGGCAAACAAAACGGAGCACAAATGACTATACCGTTAGCAGATGTGACCTATTTTTATGATACTTTAATCAATGTCGGAAAATGAACCTATAAAAAAGAGAGTAAAAGGCAGAAGGTCGGTTAGATTCAGCATTAGCTGTTCGTCCTTATGAAAACCCAGATCTGAGATTCAATAAGACTTAGAAATGCCATACTTTGTATGTAGACGCCTTTTATACATACGCAAGATCAAGTTTATACCATGATCATACATTTGAAGCAGAAATGCGTAGTCCTGCGCCGCGTCGTACAATTACAAATCCAATGCCAATTTTTATACCATTCACAGATAGTGTGATATGGTATTATCAGTTTTTCTGAATGTTTGTAACGCATTAAACGAGCCATAGTAGGCCCCGAGACTAATCGCTCTAGCCACGTCTGTCTGTAGTTGTTGCGAATTTTTTGGGGATACATTTTTTTGATATCCAGCTGAGAACCGTCAGCTAAACTTATTTTTATTGCTGTCAAATAGAGTATCCACTTTTTGGGGTAGCCCCCATACAAACCCACCACCCGTTTTAAAAATAAAAAAGTTTTTTAATTCAGGCAACATCAACTTGAAATTAGAAATGATGGCTTGATATTACGGACACTTCACATATATGTATATGAAATTGTATGATCCCCCACTTTTAAGGGGCAGTACCCATATAAACTAACTTCGGATCTTAGGTTTTAGAACAAAAAATGTTTGCTTTACAGCTGCTAAGTAAACAATTTGAAACGTCTTATGAGTGGTATAAAAACATTGGTTGCACCGAAGTTACCGTTTTTTATCGGTTTTTTTTTTAATTTCCCAAAAAGAAACGTGAACACATAGACATGTCGTATATACAGGGTGTCTCAAAAGCAAGTTCACATTTGATTTGCTGATTGCTTGAACGTAACTATTCCGAGGGGCGCGGGGGTAAGTCAATCGGTAGCCTAGCTTTTGGGAATTTAGTCGTTATGGAGCGTTTCTCGGGAGCGGTCCGTGCGATGTGCGTACGTGAGTTTTACAAAAACGGTAATTCAGCGACTCTAGCGCATAGAAAATTCTGCAGTATACGACATGTTTGTGATTTATATGATGCGCCAAGCCCTCGACTCATTGGAAAATGGACATGAAATCGGCTCATTCAAAATCCGGGCGTCCAAGGTCTTCGAAAACGTAGATAGTGTTACTCAGTCTGTTCGTGACAACCCGGACCTTTCGATTCGGAAGCGTGCTATTGCTTTAAACGGGCATAGATCATCATTGTTCCGCATTTTTAGCAACTTCACACACGTCCAACAGGTCTCTACCACGAGATCATGAAATATTTGCTGGCAAATTGATCTCCAGGAGAGGTGACATAAATTGGCCTCCATGAAGTCCCGATTTAACTCCTATGGACTTCTTTTTATGTGGGGTTACGCCAAATATAAAGTTTACGGCAACAAACTGACTTCCGTGGCACAATTAAAAGGAAATATCCGTCACGAAATGGCAGCCATCACGGAGAATACCTGCCGAGCCGTCATAGGAAACTTTAGTGCTCGATTAAATGAATTCCGTGAACGCAACGGTTTACATTTGGACAATATCATTTTTAAGAAATAAATTCCCAAAGTGTGTATTTTAATATGCAATAAACATTTTTTCAATAAACTTCTTACATTTTTTTATCGATTTTTTAAATGTGAACTTTCTTTTGAGAAACCCTATATAACATTTTCAAGTAATTCATTAAGTTGCTTCTTCCACACTATCCAATTTTTTTTCTCTGGCGAGTCGGGTATACTAAGTTTGCGCAAATGTATGTAACAGAAGGAGACGTGACCGGCGCCATAAATTATATATATTCTTAATTCATTTATCTGTCAGTCCTTCGTATGTATCAGCAACGAAATCTTGGAGACTATAATTAAAAGAGGCATCGTAGAACCCATAAAGTATATATATTTTGATCAGCTTGTCAAGACTAGTCGATCTAGCTCTGTCCGTCTGACCGACTGATAGTTGCTGCGCTTTTTCTTTTTTTTATTAAGTCAATATTGGAAATCGTGACTTCTTATGGATGGTCTCTTCACACCCATACATAGTCGTGAAATTAAGACTGCAGCATTCCTGTTTTTAAATGTATATAGTGTGTTCCATTTAGACGTGTTGTTTTTAAATACAATGCTAACGGATTCGAAATATTCCAAATATTTTATTACGTTCGAAAAGCCATAAAATAGAATTATTTATGGATAAATATAACACGGATATGTTCACAGCGATAGTCCCTTAGGAACTCGAAACATTTTCGACATATCTCCGGTGAAATTTTGGATACAGCGACTGGAATAATCCGAATAAATGTTGTAATGTACCGTTTCAAAGGTGGAATCGTTTTTGGATTATTCTCGTAGATAAAGTTTATAATGCAAATTTCTGTCAATAAAGTACCACACGCCTAATTGGAACACCGTTTACATTATGGGAAAATATTAATTAAATAGTAATTAATTTCATGTTTTTTGTGTGCTTTTTTACAAGCTTTGGTTTTTCCGTTGGCTTTTTCTGCAATCAACCTTTCTGATGTTTCTTTCACTTGCACTCGAACTAGAGTCCTACAACGAACAAATAATAGTGTGAATAGTACATATAATAATTTTGTAACACCAAGAAAGAGTCGTCGAAGATTACAATACACATGACATGTTTGTATGCCTTAGTGTTAATTACTCTTCTTGTCTATCAGTTTTCATTAAATTGTTCTATGATAAAAGAAGACTGACTCTCTAGGGCCGAGTAATGTTCCAATTCAACAAGTCGGTCACAAACACTTTAAAGGGTTCAAACCCCATATTTGGGGTTTTATATTGAAAACTTTTTTAACCAATATAAACTTGAAATGTAGCGTGGATGCCTCTTACGGACGGACTCTTTACTTTTAGGTTAACTGGCTTGGTTCGACGATTATACCCAAAAACACTTTTATGATTTCTATGTGGATATCGTTTTATTACCTCCAATACCAAATTTAATTTCTGGAAGTGAAGGTATATATGTATACAATTTTTTTATATGGGTCAGTAGTTTTCTTTGCGCAACTGCTAAAAATACTCTTGTGCCGCGCCGGCATTGAGAGAAATCCGGGACCTGATACTTGGTTCAGATCAGTTTGTGGGAGAAAAATTTTCCGTACTGTGACATAGGTTCAGTGTTCCGGGTGTGGCGGATGATATCATCATAGATCCTGTTCGGGCCTCCTCTAATACTGTTGCCAGCTGTAGCACAGTTTCTTTTGTACCTATACCCGACATATCTGCAACAACAACCTCACAAACAGCTGCCGATGCTAGCTGAGTATGCTCTGTTTGTGGCAGTCCGGTACGTCACAATGTCATGTCTGTACGGTGTAACGGTTGTCACAATTGGTGTCATATAAGGAGATATACTGATCTGAGTTCTCATAGAGAGTGAAGTGTTGACTTCCTTGCATTGTTCTGTCAATCCATGAGGAGAAATGCAATACTTGTTTTACCAGATTCCCTGTCACCCGTGCGGGCGTCAAGTACAATACTATTCTACACAATCTTTACCAATCCTTCCGCCACCCCGTCAACAAATTGTGCGTGCTCGCAGTCCTTCAATTGAGCAGCGGTTGAACTCTTAGAGTTTTGCAGCTCAATTCTAATGGTCTGCGTGGGAAAGTGGTCGAGATTGTGGATTGTATGGTGCGTCATGATGTCTTAATTGCAGCAGTGCAAGGGACAAGCTCATGTCGTCTTGCACCTCTAGCTTACTTCAATATAGTCATGCAGGACAGAGAGAGGAACAGTGGATGAGATCTGACATTCTTCAATTTGGTTATCGGAGTTGGGTAATGATTTTAGGGGTATAAGTGTTGCGGACCAAATAGACTCACCTCCTTTTTGCACAATAATCGATGATGAGCACAACTACTGCCAGTTCCCCTAACTTTACTGTCGTCAGTGACTCTCTTTTTCCATACACTGAATGGTGGATTGATATAGCGTTGAGTTCAGACCATATTCTTATTGTGGTTCGCATTACTCGTCCGGAAGATTTTATTGCGTCGAATAGTCGAGCCTCTGTTAATTATAATAGGGCAGACTGTTCGGTTAAGGTGGGAAAGAGAATGCTTAGAGAGGCGATCGCCAAGGCTGCAAAGAGGCAAGAGGCAGAGGAAGGTTTCCTAGTATTTCCAGCGGAAGCTGCACGCTTAGCGGCCTTGCGTGATGTAACTCGTGGTAACAATCCAAGATCCGTATTGCCTGTTATCTCACAATGCGAATAATCTCGTTGAGAAGCATAGGAAGGCAAAATGGCTGGAACACTTTGATAATTGTGACTCGGGTTCTCGAGATCTGTGGAACGCTATTAAAATGCTCTCTGGTGTTACTCAGAATTGAGCTCTTTTTTTGGAATGGTTCAATCACACCTAATGAAGGGGGTAGTCCCATCGAAACTCACTGCGTGGAAAACTTTTTGTAGAGTATTATTAATCCATAACCCCACATGAGGTTTTTGTATGAATGGGTATTTTTATTACACAAGAAATAGGCTTTCTACATCCCTGGAGGAAAGAATTATCATACACACTGCGTATATTTATTGAGACTTAACTCAAAAAAGACATTGCTACCTAAATAGTATGTCTTTCGTTGAATAATTTTGAATTACACATTTTTCACACACATACACACATGTTAATTCACGAGGCTATTTACTCGTCAAATTTGTAGTGTAAATTTATGAATTACGCGTAAACTATGACCCATACAAATTTTGACACTTGTTTTACAAGGTTCGTAATTTGACGAGTTTATGTAATTTTCGATGCAGTTACTATTTGTTAGGAATACCTCTTAACTGTTTTAAGATGCGTTTGAAGAGTATTAAAGCTTATGTTCTAAAAAAAAAAAATTATTTTTTCTCTTGTTAATTCAGTTTGTTTTATTTAAAACCCTCATGAATATTTTGAATTAAGCTTAGGTCGGAAACAAAATGATGGCGTAATAATTGTCAGGGAAAGTACATCAATTGGAATACGTAAAAAAATTACAGTGGCGCGAATTAAAAAAAGATAATGAACAAGTCTCGCATTTAATATACAATTTCTAACAAAAGGGCGCCAAAAGTCAATGAATACACGTGAAACCAACGCGTCAGTCAAACCAGGCAAAATATATACGCAAAGAAGGAATAAAATTATACGATGCATACTTGACAACGGAATTTTAATGCAAATGCGAAGATCGGATAAATAAAGAGGGGCCAACAACAACAAATTAAAAGCTAAACAGATACTTGAGTGGTTGATCGTGCACCCTGCTTAACAGATTGTATTAACACGACGACAAAGGTTTCGAAGGGCACAGACTGAATGCCAAAAGATCAAAGGTGAGCAGTCTGAGATGATAACGACGACGCTCATTGGCAAACGTTTTAATCATCAGTAGCACATCACAATAATTGTACTGATCACGATTATTGCGACTAAGTTAGGCATGATCATTAATGTGTATTACCAAATCACCTGCCGCCATGAATCGGTTGATTTAGAGCTCTTACAAACAAAAACTCAAACGCGTCAAAACACTAGGCGTTGCTTTAAAGGATCTTTGCGTTTACCGATTGTGCTGCTTAATTTGCAAGCTGATGTATAATTTGGGACGTAAGCCGGATTGGGTTTTTAATATGTACAATACTTTGAATATATAAATAAGCGATTGACGCAGCCGATTGTTCGACGGTTTGATGGTTTTGAAACCCATTTCTTACCTGCAAATGTGTGTCTCGATGACCGGTTTTACCATATGCTGAGTTTTTTGTGAGATAGCGACGTATATTTCGAAGAATTCCAGCCTCTTGGTCCTGTTCGTCAGGTGTTATGTCCTTTGGCTCGAAATAAACAAGCTTCGTTAGAGTACCACCGATGTCCATACCAAACCAAGGCATAGCTAGAATGAAAAGAAAACGTTGTACAAAATTTCAAACTTTGAAGATGATAATAAAAAGAATCGAAAAAATAAAAAGACGCCAAGTCGCAACTTTTAGATATTGTTGCGCAATGTTGTACCCTTTTCACATAAAGGAAAAAGGATATTCTCAGTTGTCAGTCTCAGTTGTCACTATGTCCCCACCCCCACTACCGGTCAACAGTTTTTTTTTTTTTACATAATTCATAATAATTATCCAATGCTTTAACCAACGATATACAGTGTTGTCAATTTAGCGGATTTTTTATCTCTCAGGCACATTCAACTCGCGAGGGCGCATATTTTACTATATGTTTTTACTCGCGAGTTATACGGCTCTCAACGCTGCGTTAAACAACTAAATAATTTCAATTCACTAAAAAATAATAACTCACAATTATCTCTAAGTTTAAAGTATTTTTCGTAACTTAAACACTAGCAAAACCTTTATAAATCAAAGAAAACCGATCAAATTTATTAACTTTATTAATTGTGATTCGCAAATGAAAGAATATAGGAAAATAGTTAATTGATCAAAGTTTCTTTTGTAAAGACAAAATTTCGATATCATCAGTAGTTAACGAGATATCTGAACCTGCCTGTACTGTAATATTTTAATTCAGATTACTTTTCATGCATATGTATCTGAATTGTATTACAACTTTGGTACTACGGAATCTCTTTGTTTGTAGAAATAAGTGGATATTTAAATGACAACGATGAAAGGCTATACGCACCACTTTCGATGAGCAAATCAAAAATTACAGAAAAATCCAGAACTTGCATGTTGTTTTGCTTAAAATAGAAACACTTCTAAATACTATATGCTTTTTTTTTTTAATATATTAAAATATTAACACGCTGCCAAATATTAAACTCTATATTATACAATACAATATGAGGTCGTGCATGCACCACTTTTTATTATTCCGGACGCATTTTTAGCGAAGAGTTGACCCAACACAACACGCACCTTTGCACGACTGACGATGAAATACAATTTATTGAGTTTTAATGGTCTACCATTGGTTATTTCGAATACTTAAGTCAGAATGCTAGAAGCTAAGTAGATTTTCGCTTATCTTCACTGCTGGGCGCTTATCGGACGCAAAAGAAGCGCACTGTGCGCAATGACCAACTTATTGCAACGTAACCCGATCAAACTTAGAAAGCTACTTTCTATAATATGCGGTTCTACGTCCCGGAAGCACGCGACATATCTCAATTCGATCAAAGACCACTACACATTGTTACAGTATAATCTTTTAAGTGAGTTACAAAAATAAAAACAACTCCATGGCCTGCTATGAACTCATTCTGATGAGGCTATCGCCTTTCTCGACCCGTTTATCTTTATGTTTCTCCACAATCTACTTAGATTACAAATTGTTTAAAGTATATTCGGATATTTGTATTAATTAAAGATTTTACCTTTATGGATATATCACGACCCCCATTAGGCAGGGTACCATTCAAACCACAAACTACTTTAAATTCAGCATGATGTTTTTAATTTTGTATTTTCTTACATTTGCCGACTATTTCATACTTACGAAAACGCGTGCGATGTGTTTTTGAGGCTTCAGTTTATACAATTTAAAGTTTAGTGTGAAAGGTATAACAGATTCCGTTCCACCGAAGTTAAAGTTTTTTCTTGTTTTATTATTATTATTATTTTATTCTATTTTATTTCCTTTCTCGGTATCTTGCTCGGTATCTAATCTATTTCGGCTAATTGTATTTAGGCAGTCGCAAGTGTCTTTGGTGATCGACTAACATTCCGAGTATGCATACAAAGATTTTAAAATTCATTCTACTTAAAAATAATACAAGGCGATCGGCTATATTATATCCTGCACTCGCCTTAATCTTTTAGTAGGTTTCTACTAAAGGTTACTACTTGACAACATTATAAGTAATTTTTCGAAATAATTCCAAACTTTACCACTGCGGCAAAACGGTTATGAAATGTTATAATAACTTATAAGAGTGCGGCACATAGAGACATCAGACAACTTATTTCGCAGATGGAATGATAGAAATGGCTGCATCGACTCTTGTCTTGCTGATCACGAGTGCATATATATACTTTATGCGATATCCGATACATCCTGGGCTATACATTTAACAATTCAACAAACCCATTATTACCATGCTTACAATTATTTTTTTTGCAGGGTATTAACACAATTTTATGATAATGTACAGCCATTCTGTGAAAAAAAATTCAGTCTAATTTTAAACGAAAGATACTAATGAGAGTTTAGTATCGATTTCAGTCCAGAAGTCATATCTTCAATATTGTGGGAGTTATAGACCATTTTCATTATAGTAAGATAAATAAATTTTAAGACAACTTAATCCATAACTCGCGAGATAGACAATGAGCTCTCGCGACTCCAGAATGTTAGAACGGCAAAAACACGTTAAATTGACCACACAGCCTATCGCCTGCTTTGTATCCTGAATAAGGTGTGTCAAACTCTTAAAATTTCTGAAAAACAGCCCCTGATAGTTTGATGGATGGACTGCCAAGCCTAGATTGTTTCGTCTCTTTAAATTGAATCATATATTTCGTTTATACAACAGGGTTTTTCATGAAAACACATGTATTTATCTTTTTTTACATTTTTATACCATTCACACATAGTTTGAAATTGTATTATATTAAAGGAAACATTGTAGACCCCATAAAGTATATATATTCTTGATCAAATCGACGAGACGCGTTAATGTAGCCACTTCGTCTGACGCATTTTTTGGTAACCAATTAGTATAATAACCACTTGTGAATTGACGGACTTCTTTTTATTGCAGTCAAATAGAGTACCCACATAAACCCCTCCACCACTGACTTTTTTGTATGAAAAACTTGTTCATTGTAGTCAATAACAACTTAAAAATGGATAAGGTTGGTTCTTATGGACGGATGCTTCACAATAGGTGTGATCCCCATCCCAAAAATGGGAGGGTGGTTTGTATGGGGGATCACACCTATTGTGAAGCATCCATCCATAATTTTGACTTTTTGTAAGAAAAACTTCTTTAAGTATGTCAATATACGCTTTAAATTTGATACAGTGGCTTCTTATGGACAGCCGCGTCACATAAATATACTAATAGGCATGTCCTGCCCACTTATGGGATAGCCCCGATGAAAACCCACCGCACCCTTTTGTGCTTCTGTATGCAAAACTTCTTTATTTAAGTCAATATCAGCCTGAAATTTGATGTCTTCTCCCATATAAGCCCACGGGCCACTTTTGTGCTGTTGTACACAAAACTCCTTTATTAAGCCAATATCAGCTTCAAATTCGATATGCTGATCGCTTTAGACACATATACTAATGGGCCTGTCCCGCCCTTTTTTTTTTTTGGCGACCCATGTTTATGTTTTACAAGACCATTTGAATTTTCATGTGAATGGTATTAGAGCTTCGGTTCAACCAATGTGTAGAAAAAAAAAATAGTTATGAGCTGGTCACACGGTCTTATATTTTGGTGTCATATTATATGTCTTGGATTTCATGCAACTGTCAAAATATCACATGAAAATATTACTTTGTAGTCAAACGAGTGCGCAAGAAATTTGACAGCAGCATTGTTAGTGTTAACCAGTGGCAACAGAATCACTTTTACAACACTAGTCTGAAATGGATAAAACGGTGAACATTTTTGCTATATTAGCAATTTATGCAGCTAATAAAAAAAATGTAAATAAAAAAGCAAAAAACTGAAGAAAAAAGCGAAAAAGTCGTGCACGTAGCATTTGGTGTCGGAAATGGTTGGCTTAAAACTTAATAATAAACTTCGCTTAAAACATAATAGCACTTATAATTCACAAATATTGCTGTAAAAATGTTACCTCTACCTACTACCTCTAGTGCATGTGCTAAATCTTACTTTTTGTATTTTGTAAGGCTGCAATCGAAGTTCATTTTTTAATACGTGTCCCATGCTACGGAGCAGATACAAGTATGGTTTGAAGTTTTAAAAAATATTTCAACAGTGATGGATAGGTTCGATAGGAGTCGTACTCAAGTTTACACGTGGTTCACACGATTCAAAATCGGTTGTGATGATTTAAACGATTATCTAAGACTTTGACGACCCGAAGCGTCTAATCGTGCTGAGTTTATGGAAAAAGTAAGTGAAATAATAGCTACCGATGCAAATTTCACTGTGTGAATGCTGGCATCAGAATTAAATTTACTATAAAATCTAGAAAATAATAACTGAAGATTTGGGAAAAAGAAAGGTGTGTGCACGTTTTATTCCCCATCAGTTAAATTAAGATAATTTTTGATGGATGATAGTCAATGAATTTTTGATGGAAAAGCAGATTTGTCTCATCGACCACCCTTCATATTCGCCTGATCTATCACCGTGCGCTGGTTTCTTTTAAGATTTTTGAGATGACATTTCAGCCATACTAGCAGCCGTGACACAGGTGCTAAAGAACATCCCTAAAAGTGAGTTTAAAAAGTCTATGGATAAATTGGTTGAGGTAAATGGATCGAATTTTGAAGAAATATTAGCTTTCAAACATAATACCATGCTTGTTATATTTTATAACTGAAAGATTTTATTTATTTTAGATCACATCGTGTATGTACGTCCTTCGTAGGACTCTAACCGATCGTTATGAAATATTCACAGTATATTATTATCGATCAAAACCACCCTACTGTTAACACCGACCGATAGCTATATTATGATTTGTTTAATTTTCTTCAATTTAAATGTAAAAATTATTATGTTTCTATTTTGGATAAATTAAAATTAGGTATGAAATGTCAAGTCCATGCGTTGTAGCGTGCGACACACAAATTAAGGTTTTTTTATATAGTTAGTATAATGAATTTTTTTTTTTTTTAATTCGTCTATAATTTTAAATCATACATTTTACTTTTAAGTATATTAAAAATTAAAATTCCACAAAACAAAAATTATTTTGTTTTTACTTTTTATCTTGTTTGCTTATACACGTACTAGTGAGCAGAGCAGCAGTTTCGTAGATTTTGTTGGTACAGATGGGCGACTTTTACAATAATGATGATATATCAACGGAAACTGCCGGAAGGATATCAACATTATTAACGTAATCTGACCTACCAAAGGTTCATGGTTATGACCATTCAAGAGGCGTACGAATTATTTAAAACAACGTTTCTAGATAAACAAATTTTCATAAAAGCAGACCAAAACATGTTGTACTGTTAAGCAAGCTTCCTCATAATATGTGTGTTTGCCAGTATTACGCTAGTTTTTCATTTTTATTGCATAGCGCATGACATTATTCCTAAGTGTCCCATCAAACTTTGGCCACTTTTTAAAAAAGGTGTGCTGGTACGAAGTCAATGAAGTTTGTATGAGGAACGAGATGTCCCTGTAAATAATATTAATCGGGTCGAAGATGTTACTGAATGGAAGAATTGGCGAATCATTGATAAACGCATGGTGCTCAGCCAAACAAAAGGATCTGTTTATGATTTAATAAATTGCAATTGCAGTTGCCTAAATTTAAAATGCATACTTTTGTTAAGAGAATACAACAAAATTACTTTCAAAATCGCTAAATGACTATTGGAAAAGATGAAGTTCGGCACATTTTTCTTACACCCAAGTGACCATTTTTAATTGTGTCGCCTGGTTGCACAATGCCACAAAATCATTTGCAATCACGAGCAATCAGCTATCACACAATAAATTTGATGTATATTGATTCCTTAGTTGACGGTATATCTTTTAAAAACCCAAAAAAATTTTATATTTTAATATACAAAATCGTACGAATGACAGGAGAACGGCTTGGCCGATTTGGCTCAATTTTTTTTTCAGTTGTTCGTAATTGCCAGGAGAAGTTTTTTACCTTTTTTTAATTTTAAGAAAACCCTCCGGAAAAATCGGAAAATTCGAAATAGAAAATGGCTTTTTTGTATGGGATTTTGTGTGCAATCGTTCCGGAATGGCTTTTCGAAGAAAAAAATGTAAAATTCTGAGTGGAAAATTCGGAAATTTCTGGAAAAACCAGGAAAATGTAAATGTAAATTTTTTTTTCGATAAAATTTTAAATTTTTCTGCATGATTTCATGATTTTGGACGATGAGAAGGAAGAAAAATCTATGCAATGCTTAGAAGTACACGAAAAATCGTAAAATTTGTTGAGAAAAAAAGACATTTTGCGTGATTTTCTGATGGAGAAGTTATCGAGATAAATAACAGTTGGCACTGTGGTGCGATCAATGTCTCAAAATGAAAAGTTGTATACATGTTAATGGGATCGAAGGGGGCAGGGAAAAAGGGTAAAGTAAGGAGAGGTAGGTGAAAGGGAGCAGAGGAATGGCGGGAGCGTAAGGGATGGTTGGAGAAGGGGTGGAAGGGACAGAAGAGGGGTAGGAGAATTGGAGGTATAGTAAAGGGGCATGGGGAAGGATTTGCAGTGGGAAGGGGTGGCAAGGTCGAGGGCAGCGATGCGCACGGGTACTAGGTAATAAGAAATAAAAAGCGACCCATAAATGATCTAAAGAGACAAAGTTAAGAAAGAGTGCAGATGCTTCAACCAAACAAACTTTGTTTTCAGGCGCCAAACTCGTTATGAATTCGCTTAGGAATTGGATGAACGCAAAAACATTTCATAAAGAATTCGAAAAGTGGGCGGCGGGTTTGTATGGTGGCTACCCCGAAAAGTGTGCAGGACATGCTACTTGTGACATATGTTCACCTATGAACATAGGAAGGACTAGTTCTGATTCAGACAGAAAGAAGACAAGACGGACATGGCTAGTTCGATACGTCTCATTAAGCTGATCAAGAATATAAGCTATGTAGCAAAACTCTATGACACTTTTAAAATATTACTTTATTACTAAGAGACAACATGTGCGTTCTTTTTATGCTTTCTTCTAGAGAAGTACTGCTAGTTAAGCCTTCTATGATCGTCTTTATACGTATTAGCCGTTGTAACAAAACTTTTATTTTGAATTATAAGTATATTTTAATTTGCAAACAATCATTTATTTGTCAGAGGAAGAAAAAGAGAAGATAATCGCTTACAAAAACTCTAGTTATGACATCTACCAAATTTCGAAATTAATTGCGCGTACTTGCTGCGTAATTAATAGTTTTTTGTTACATCTGAAATATGGCATAAAAAATACACAACTGGTCGAAAACCAAAGCTAACCGATTCACACAAGAGCAAATTTAAAAAAAAAAGCCAGTAACTAAACGATATCTTGTCGGCAACTTACTGCCAATTCCAACATTCTAGTGTCAACGCGGCAAAACACATTGTGCGAGGGGTGAAGAAGATGTAAATTCTTCAATGTGTGGCATCAAAATATGGTCCGGATTAAATTTGCTTCTAAAAACCTTTCACTAACAACTTGCATGCTTTATAATTATCCATAATCCGTTTTTCTTCTAAATAGGATTATGGATAATCAGCTGAAAACAAGTTTAATTTAGATGGCTCAGATGGTTTTCGAACCTACTGGCGTGACGTGCACAAGAAACAAACCGAAGTTAACGTTTTTTCTTATTTTTATATAAGTTTAAATGCCTTTCGATTTTTTGATAAATCAAATTGATTTAATATATATTCCAAAAACAATAGTTTTTTAGTTACAAGTTTAATCAAATAAACAAAAAAGAAAAAAACAAGAAGTGCGGTGCTTCGTTTACGAACTCCGTGACAAAATTATAATACTATTCACTCTATATGTGACAAGTATAAATGTTTAAGGATCGTTCTCACGACTTACCGATAAATAAGAAAATACGAAACGGCAAGATATGCTATAGGCGGAATAATATTGAGTAGTGCATGTCACGACATCACAATTATAATAAATCAATTTTGAGTAGCCCTGGTGAATATTTGAAAAGGTGGACAGTCCAATTGCAAAAACGTAAACACAATAAAATTTTTAGCAGAAAAAATGGATGAGAGTGTGCGCCGCCGCTGTAGAAAAATACGAGCCAATCTATGAATATAATGTGCACGTTTGCATTTAAAATTTTAATACAAAATTTCAATTTTGTTGGTTTTCATTTTGCTTTGGTTTTCTATCGATCGAGTTGACAGGTACTTTGCAAAAAATTCTGATAAATTTATCGGCTCGCCGAACTAGACGTTACGGCTATAGGCTTAATAAGAGTCGTGACATTGAAAACTAGCATAACGCCTGAAAAATATGAGCAGTAATGTTATAGTCATGAAAATGGTCCTAAGTATGTTTGTATTTACTTACTCTTAAAACAAAATTCAAATAACATGTTATTAATTTGATATAAAGTTTTTGGAACGATGGCAATAGTAATTATTCTCTTTTTTTACAAAAATGTTAATATTTACCTTAGCGGTATACAGAAACTGAAATCCAAGACCCGTACCGAAACCGAACAAATTGGAGCCGGTACAGAACCTTATACAGAAATACACATTTCGGTACGTACCAAATCGAAACCAAAACTGAAATATATTTTCGGTTTTATTCCCTGGTACCAACAAAAAAGAAATCGTAGCTCGTTTTATTTGTATATGTATAAGAATAAAAAAATCCACATCGATTTTCATACAAAAACCCAAAAGTGGACGGTGGGTTTTTTTGGGAACTTTTCCAATAAGTAGTCGTGGCATATCAATATGGATATTCCATAAACTTGGGACAAAAAGAAGTTTAATTAGCGGAATTCAGTCAGATATCTAAAAAATTAAAAAATATCAATAAATAAAAAAAAAATGAGCAGCAACTATGAGTTGGACAGAGATCTAGAGCTAGATCGATTCGCCTGGACGAGCTGATCAAGAATATGTATACTTTATAGGGTCTACGATAACTCTTTCAATGCGTTACAAACTTTCAGACAAACAAATAGTACCATTTCACACTATGTCTTCATATTTACCAAATCTATGTAAAATGCTGAAATATAACGAATTTTGTTTTTCTTTTATATAGGGTCGTGGCTCCGTCCAATTTTCCCGCTTAAGAAATAATAATATTCATCCGTGTATATTCATGTCAGTAAAAGTCGCATCAAAATCGGTTTGTTACATGTTTTGGATTTACGTAACGTGCACATAAGATTTGGAAAAGCTTTTATTTCGAAATCGCAGACAAACATTTGAATTTTATATATATATATATATATATGTATAGATTGTAAGTCGATACAAATTCTCTTTAGTGTAATCAAAAAGTACAAATTCGAGCTTACAAGTCGAAAGACCATATCTTTAATATTATGGGATTTGTAGACCACTTACCATTGTACTATGGGGAAAATGTACTCGTCAATAAAATTATTTTTTAATTTAATCCCGCCTACTTCCACAAAATGATAAACAGACAAAGGGTCAATACCTAACGTACGATATTTGCACAGCTATGACCCTTTTGTTTTTATCTTATTCAATATGTGGGCATGGTACCGCCCACTTTTCTAGAGGGTATATATTTTCTCGGTTCCCTTCAAATATGTACCAAATCTCATTCTCAAATAGTTACAGAGATATGACTAATTTGTTTTTTCTCTTATATAGAACATGTGGCACAGCCCACTTTTCCAGTGGACCATATTTCTCCCGGTGCCCTTTACATATGTACCAAATCTTATCCGTCTGCCTCAAGTAATTATTATGTTATGATAAACACACATTTTTCTCTTATATGATGGGTCGTCAATAGGCTTTAGTTCATACTAATATCCCATAAAAATAAGTTTCAGTTTTTCCCGAATTTTCCAATTTTTCGGGTAACTTTTCCAATTTAAAAAAAATGTTTCCAAATCCATCGAGTCGAGTTTTTATTAAAACATTTTATGAGAAGTAAAAAAAATCCAGAAGATGTGACTATTAAAAAGATGTCACAGCCAAAAGTGAAGCCTGTACGTCGGTATCATCGCAGAAATATGTACCTGTTTCCAAAGCAACAAACTCTTTTCACTCCACAAATATATTCTAGATTGTTACAAATTAAAATCGATAATTACGAAATTTCAAATCGTATTATAAAACATAAACGTGGGGGTTTAAATAGGGATTACCCCAAAAAGTGGGTGGTATACGTCCACTAGTAGATGTGTATGAAGTGCATCTATTGTATACGATACCAACATATCGAACTTCAAGTTGATATTGAAGTTTTTCATACAAAGGCATAAAAGTGAGCCTTGGGTTTGAATCGGAGTACCTCAAAAAGTGGGCGGGAAACGTTCATTTGTATATGTATATGAAGGGGCTGGCTGTCCACTAAATCGCATTTGAACGTAATATTGACTTTAACAAAGAAATTTTTCATACAAAACAACAAAAGTGGGCGGTGGGTTTGTATGGGGCCATCCCAAAAAGTGGGTGGGTCCCATCCATTAATGTATATGTAAAGCATCCGTCCACTACAAGCTACCAAAAGTGAGCGGTTGGTTTAATGGGGGCTACCCCAAAAAGTGAACGTGACGGGATATTCTTGATACTCTATTAAACTGCAATACAAATAAGTGTATGTCCAAATTTTCAACAGGAAAGCATAAAAATTAGTCACCAAAAAATGCGTCGAGCTGAGCAAGAATACGTTATTGGGTCTACGATGCCTCCTTTAATGTGTTACAAACTTTCAGAGAAACTGATAATACTATTAAAACTCTGTGTGAATAGTATAAAAACAAAAAAAAAAAGGTAGCGATGGATACTGAGAAGCCCACTGTGTCTGAAACACTCATTAACACATTTTATTTAAACATCACTTAAACTTATTAGTGTCCAAGTTAAAAAGTGTGCATTTTCATCATAGTGCACTGTGATAAAATAGTTGCCAGGAAACTTGTACTAATACGTCACGCAGAGTCTATACCCCGAGTTTGATGTCTCTAAGTCTCGTACCGACGGGTGGACAACCGTGGCTAGATCGATGCATCTTATTGAGTTGATCATGAATATCTATAATTTGTGGAATCTCTGACCTCTCATTTACTATGTTACATACATTTTAAAAGATAGGTACTATTGTATTGGTTGAAGTGCCACATATTATTATGTGCAGGGTATATAAATGTCTTATCAGATATGTTTAACCTCCCAAAAAACTGTATGCATACATATTGAGCACAATATTTATGGACTTGTTCCCGACACTTACACATCAAGGCGTCGGATTTTCTCTCGATTCGAACGCCGTTGCTTGGCATGCGTTTTCTTATCGTGTTTGGAGAGTTTTTAAGATTGCGCTCTGCTACAAAACATTTCTCATCTGCACATTCATGGTAATCCTTAGTATCGTTTTCCAATTTATTTGCTTCCATAGATTGTGATTTTATAAATTCCGTGGTAGCGACTTTAGATTTGTTGCCATTGCCCAACGCTGCACGCCATGTCGCGCGCCACGAATATCGTTAGTTGAAACCACCGGCGTCGTCGAGGAGGTGGTTGGAGAGGCGGTGTAATCCGATGGCGAATTTGCGGCCGAGGTCAGCGTAGACTTTTTATCGTTTTGCAATTTTAATATTTTCAAATTGAACGAATATTTCGAATCTCGCGTTGGCACTTTCATCTTTGGATTTACGGCTTTGGATTTATGGTTTGTTTTAACATAAAGAAATCAAACTAATAAAATAGTAAATTGTATAAAAAATATAACAGCCCCAACATTGGTAAAACTACTTCGTTTCATTTATATTATACGTTACAAATACAAATTATTTATTTATTTATTTTTTTTTTTTTTGGTTTTTTTATTCTTCTGTTCACGATAGTTACAAAGCAGTCTGCCGTCCCTAAAAACTCTATACAACAGACGTTTCTGTTCGTGTTGGCGCGTATTGACCGTTCGAAAACGAGCGTAAAACGCGTTTGAATGAAATTTCACTGTCAGCAGCTAAAACTGAGCAAGGGACAGTATCGGATCGGATGAGATCGGATCGAATCGGCGGCGCTTAACAAATATGCTCTTCACATTATTGAGCACGGTCGTAAAGCTGAATAAACTTCATGATTATGATGCAAGTCGCACGTACAAAAAGAGAATACTAAGTAAATTTATAGAGAGCACGCACACCTATCTGAGCTATTGAGTATGTGTGCTATATAGGAGATACTTCGGGAAGTAAGAGCGTTTAAGAGCCATACTTATTTACCTCATGAAATTTTTTCATTTGTGTACTTTGGATGGCGCGATCATACAGAAAAAAGAAATTAAAACTCAATGCAAATTGGGCCCGGCAAGCTTAATAAACTGTACACTAAATAACAATTTTAAATTTAATCAATTTAACATACATATTTGGTCAGCTATAATCAAATTCTCCTAAATGTGTTTAAATTGAATACTAACTTAATAATATTATAAAAAACCGTTTAGGCGAGAGTATTATCTGACTTAAGATAAAAACCACTCCCATACAAAATTTCTGTTTAGCCCCCTTTATCCAATTCTAAATATTGGCTGATACCAAAATCAGTTAAATTGTTAAATAAAATGTAGCAATAGCAAAATTAAAATAACAATAATTAACGTTTGATATGGGGAAACCAAATGTAATGAAATAATTAAGGAACATGAGAAGGGCGCATTTCCCTGATAATAAAGAAAGCAAAACAAATTAACAAATATGATTGTAACAAACTCCCATACGACGACATGAGCGCCGATGACATTCATCTGTAATATTAATATTGACTTTGTTACGTCCCTGACGTTCGCTCGATGAGCTTGATTTCAAAACTGCTGCCTGCGAGCATCTGTAAAGAATCACGCCACTTCTGCTATAATTTTATTAAATCTCGTATGTCGTGTAAAGACTATTGAAACATGTGTGTATGAGTGTGGATACATGTGTACTCCGAACAATTTTCCGTTTTTAATAAAAAAAAAATGCAATATTTTAACTTCAATGAGGCCGAAGCTTTATTACCCTTCAATCCGAATTTCAAATAGTGTAGCAGTAGTATTTTCATTATGAAAGAAAAACAAAACATAGAATGAATGTAAGGTAAGCAGTCCAAAACAATGTACATATTGGCAGTATATCGGGCTTTCCAACATAATACCTTTGTCATGCTGAGTTTTAAAATGAAAATCGAATCATCAATTTTTTTCAGTCCGCTATAACACAGAAAATCTGGAGGAAAAGCCAAGTTCCTATTAAAGCCTGGCACAAATGCATTTGTTTCGTAAACCGAAGACATTCGTCCAAGGGTAAAATATTTCTTTCGTTCGCACTAATAAGCTACTCCGGTATGATGCAGATATGAGAAGACATTCGTTATATACTTAAAAAACATTAGTGCAAGACTTTAGTACCTACACTATTTTTCGAGTAAGTTGTTAGGTTATTTTGTAAATATGAATGCGAAACAAAGCTAAAGAGAAAAATTTCGTATAAATAAATCTAAACGAAAAAAAAATCTGAACGATTCATAAAAATTAAATTACAACAACGACCCCTAAATAACCCACAATACTGTATAAAAGCCAATGAAAAATTCCTGATTTTTCACTACTTCTTTATGAGAAAGAAAGCTGCAAGAAGTAAGCATTTCATGCAGTCAAGTCCGACATGCTTCCTTGTTTTACAATTGATACAAATTTTACTTGATTAAATTAAATTTAAATACACATAATAATAAGTAAGAACGGTACAATCGAACTTGACCGACTGTTTGATACCTTGTGTCCACAAAAAATAAGAATGTCGTCCCTTCACGACTTCGAAATACCTTACCGCATTTCATACTGTAATTCAAAAAATAAATTTTTTAGCATAAAAAACAAAAACAATAAAAGAAATGAAGCTGCTTTGGGTAAATTTGTTGTCAATCGATCGTCTTAAATTCGATTTGTATACTTTTCACAACGAATAATTCAATACGAAATTCTTCGATATAAGAAAATTTTTCCGCAAAGTTGGAAACGATCAATTATATATGAGGTAATTTTTTTTCATCCGATTCTCTTTGAACTAAGTTTGTTGGTCTACTCAAAAAATAGTTAAACGCGTATTTCGCCGATTTTGATAAATACCACCTATGACGGCGGAAATGGTTGTGATTAATTTTATTGAAAAATTTTCTCCATTCTGTCGTGTTCAAAATTGATTTTCATTTTTAACATTCTGCCCCAAACAACGTCGAGTAAAAATTTGCTGGTTAATAAATAAAAAACAAATCTAGGCTAAACTATATCGGCGTACATGTCGGGAGAATCTAAAAGTTGAAGATCTCATTGTTCAACACACGGACAAGCGGACATAGCTAAAATATATCGACTCGACTTTTGATGCTGATCTGCTGATATATACTTAATGAGATCTGCCACGCCGCCTCCTTCTACCTGTTACATACATTTGCACAACCTAACCATCCTTTTATACCCTGTGTAAAAAAGAATGTTTACCGACCTTAAAAAAATAAAATTAATAAATAATAAAATTAAGAAATATCGATGGAACCGAAGCTTTATACTCTTCACACTTCCTTTATGCTCGGCAACGCTGGTGTCTACTTCAGTTTTACAATTTTTAAAGGGATACTTAGATTTAACAATTTTTATAATACAAATTTTTTTAAACATGTATTTGACAAGGATTTTGCATTTTTTGATGGTTGTTACGGTGGGTTTGTACGGTGGGCGAGGCATATGGATTTCATAAACATCATATGCATATGGGTCAAATAAAATCTAAGTTTGGTGGCTTTACCTCTTATAGTCTGGGAGCTCTGTTTTTTTTTTCTCATACAACCGGACGGACATGGCTATACAACTCAACTTTCGTTGCTGATCAAGGATATACAAGCTTTGTGGGGCTCCTTCTGCCTGTTAAGTACATTCGTACAAACTTATTATAAGCTTGTTCCTCTAGGTAAATGATTTAAATTCAATCAAAACGTTATTTGATTAAATGTAAAAGTGGATTACTTTGGTAAACAAAAATAAACGTGTTCGAAACGACTCAGCAATTTTTAAATTTCTCGGGTACTATTATTGATTCAAATTAACAGGGCACATGCAATTTACAACATTTTCGTTACTTTGCCAAGAAATTTACAAGTACAGAAAAACTTTATATAAAAAATCATCAAGGGAAAAAATGTTTCATTACTTTTATATTCTTCACACAAAGTGTAAATCAGGTAGCCCATTGAGTATGTACTCATAAAGTATATGTATATATATTTAATATTTAAGTATGGGTACCACCCAAATCTAGCGTTTTTCTTGATTAATATGAAGTTTTTCTGTTACTTGAGGAATAAAACAAAATGTATTTTCGTTTTGGTTCCTGCTTGGGTACGTACCAGAGCCCTGCACGATTAAGTAAAAAAATACGGGAAAATATTCGTGGCAACGTTTGGAAATCGATGAAATGCCAAATTGACATCATGGTAGCGGAACATGGTCGCATCGTTTACCAAAGTATTTGTTTTCGAAACCATGCAATGCAAACCTGCCGTACTTTCATGGGTCTTTTTAGTTTTGGGAACAGGAAAAAGTCGCAGGGGGCCTGTTCGGTGAATACGGTGGCTGAGACATGAATACCGTGTTGTTTTTGGCCAAACAAATCACGAACAAGCAACGATGTGTGAGCAGGTGCATTATCGTGATACAAAAGTCCTGAATTATTTTGCACAAATTCGGGAGTTTTCTTCCTATTGCTTCACGGAAAAGGCGCATAGCTTCAAGGTAACATTCCTTGTTGATCGTAGTACGACCTTTTGGCAAGAATTCACGATGCTCCACGCCATTGTAATCGAAGAACGCAGTAAACAAAATCTTCACATTTCACGGAACTTGGCGTGCTTCATTCGGTCTTGGCTTTTCTGGCCGCTTCAATTGTTATGATTGGCTTTTGTACCAACGTCATAACCATATACCCATGATTCGTCGCCAGTAATGGCTCTTTTGCGCAAATGTGGATCGTTCTTGATACTCCTTTAATACTCCTCAATATTTACCAATTACGAACAAACTTCGCTTACATACGATTAATGCCCAACATATCCAAAAAAAAATTGCATTACATGAGTCAATCGATATGCCATCCTCAGAAACTTCTCTAATAGTGATTCGACATAACAATTTTCTTCACTAATTCAACGTTTTCATCAGTTGTGGGCAGGCATCATTATTAACATCTTCTCGTCCTTCTGTGAAGAGCTTGTACCACTTAAAAACATTTTTTTTTTCTCAAAGTAGACTCGCCAAAAGCCACAGACAACATTTTAAGTGTGTTGGTATACTTAATTTTAATTTTAACACAAAATTAAATAGATTCCAAGCACACCAAAATACATCGAACCTTTATATCTATTAAAAACAAGCTAAAAATGAAAATTGGGTGATCATCTCAACCTTTCTTTTGGGAACATGTGTACTAACCTGGGTAGAAAAAAAACCGGAACTGTTAACAGAAATTAACCGATACAAATTTAGATCCGAAATCAGAACCAGATCCGATATTATAATTTTATTAAAACCGAATCCTTTTACCGAAACAAAATAAAATGAAAGAACCATAGCGTAACAAAAAAAATTGTACCGGAATAGTTTCGGTTCTCATATTTTTTTTATACGAACAATATTTACTTATGCATAATGTTCGAAGGAAAACAAAAAAACAACTGATATGGTTGGAAAATTCCACAAAATTCCCAAAAACTATTCGGGTTGTCATAAGATATTCTCGCAGTTCCAGCTACTCAAGTAAAAGTAGAGTGTTTGTTTTCAGGCGTTAAGTTCGTTATAAATCTGCTTAGGAATTGGCTGGACGCAAAAACATTTCATATAAAATTCAAAAAGTGAGCAGTGCGTTTGTATGGTGGCCACCCCTAAAAGTGGTAGTGGCATGCTATGTCACAACTTTATATGTATATAAAAAAAAACAACAAGAAAAAACTTTAACTTCGGTAGAACCGAAGCTCTAATATCATTCACACGAAATTTTAGATCGTATTGTAAAATATAAACGTGGGATGTTGGGCAGTATATGTATAGTATAGTATAGTATATGTGTGTGAAGCGACCATCCAGTAGAAGAAATCGTATTGAATTTCAAGTTGATATTGATTTAACTGAAGAAGTTTTTCATACAAATGCATAAAACTGAGCGGCCTGTTTGTAAGGGGTCTACCTCATTGATGGGTATGTGAAGCGTCCGTCCATTAGAAGCTACCATACCAATAATTAAGTTTTAAAAACATACAAAAAGTCAATAGTGCGCGAGGGTTTATATGGGGACTACCCCAAAAAGGGGGCGTGGTGGGTCAATATTAATACTCTACTTAAAACTGGATACCATAAAAATTGTTTCCCAAAAAATACGCAAAAACATCCAGACGGACATACAGACGGATATACCAAGTTCGACTCGTCTCGTCGAGTTGATAAGAAATATATATAGTTTATGGGGTCTACGATGCCTCCAGTGAACTTTCGTCTGTATCCGCCAATGATATATAAATAGGCTAGCGCATTTTTTTTAACGTCTGCATCGCTAATATTATACAAACGATTGTGACAAAAAAAAAATACAATTTGAAAGGTATTCCTTTGCAGATATGCACAATCTATATTCCATCATAAATCGGTTGAATATTTTAGGCGTAAATAGTTAAATAATAGTTACTCATACAACGAATCAAACACACAAAGGCTTACATGAAATACAAACGCACACACCCAAATATTAAACGATAACATGCTACCAGCCAAGTTGATAAGACTTGCGAACGCAATAGAGATTACGTATTATACTTTTTATGAGCTTTGGTGATTGTCTCTCTGTTTGTAGTTGTTGTGATTGGCGAACGGTTAAATATCAAAAACATCATTCGCATAAATGCAATAATATACAAAACTATTCCTAGATTGCAGTCAATTGAGTCGGTCGTAGGCTGAACATATTAGAAGGTATTTAAAGTTATATGGGTTGTTTTTTTTTTAGAGGTGTAGAACTTTGTATTGAATTAAAATACTGAGGTTTACAAAAGATAATTTAATGCCATTAGTGTTTAAATATGTTTTCCGGCATGTGGTCGAGTCTGGCTAGGATGTGTCGCATTTTAGAAGTCCAATTTTCGAACACTTTTCATTTAGAATATACGTGGTGCGAAAATAATGCATGGATAATCCAATTAGTCGCTAGAATGGGCGATTATATCGACCCCAAAATGGACGTAACGCATGGTAATATCATTATTATCATTACTTTACAGCCCTGCATTAGATTACAGAACTTTACATTTCGACTCTACTTCTACTTATCTAAGGCAGTTATAATTAACAATTCATAAGTAAAAAAAAAAAAAATTTTATTATGCTTTTCTAATGAACAAACACGTGAAAAAGAAAATTTTTTAAATTTAAATTTTCTTATAGAACATATTTGTTTCAAAAGCTTGATATGACTCCTTACAAAAATTTTTTTATTATTACGATTTATTTTTTTTTTTTCATATTGGCTTTATAAAACAAAAACGAAGGCAAAACGACTTATAAGAAATAATAGGGAACATAAATCAATTCGTTCCGATATATTTTTTTCATCCTTTCCTCAGTTTTTTGTGTTTTTTTTTTAATGTTCTCAAACAAAATGCGTGCATGAAAATTTTTCAAAATATGGGGTTTTGAAGAACATAAAAAACCGTTGCGCATGTTACAGTTATATGATTAGATAGTCAGATATTCTCCGAATAGTGATTGTTTCTAGTCGGCCTTGCATGTATAGAGCTTTCCTTCGACTGGATGGATTGTCGTGAAATAGTGCAAAAATCTTTGTACAATTAAAATTTGATTCATATATTTGAAGAAATTATTTTTAAAAGCTTGAAAAAGAAACCCACAACAACTAACTAATACTAAAACAACGCTTCGTCGATGGAACCAAAGCTTTAATATTTTTCACAAGTACAGAAATACCCTATATTGACTTTTAGATCTATATTTCAAAAACTTTGGAATTTTTTTTTTTTTTTTTGATTTGCAGCTGACATACGAGATGTGGGATACACAGATAGCCAGACGAATCGCCTCGTCGAGCTGATCAAGAATATCTGCATACAGACATAAAAATATTTTTAATGGAGTCTCCTTTAAATTCCGTGAGAAAATTAAGTTATTATTTACACTACAAGTGGTGTGTACAAAATTTCATCTCGATATCCCAGAGATTAAATGTGTAATACGCAAAGAGCCAAACAGAAGCACACAGGATCGACTTACATATCTTGCTGAAGCAACAGCAAATATACATATGTACATACATATGTACTTACATAACCAATATGCATACGTATACTTGTATATGTACATATGTATGTACATACATATAAATATATACATATATGTATATTACTTTGTCTTCGACATTACAAATTGTTTACAGTTTACCTTGTTTTAATTTGATATTTTTTTGGAAAACAAATTTGAATTATTTATTAAGTGTTAATATGTACGTAATATGTACAAATATGAATTTAATACTAATTGTGAATAATTTAATGTAATTTCCGAAACATACCTTTAGCAAGCTGCGATTTTAAGAAAATATGATCTTCCTGCATTTTGCTTTCAATATTGTTCGCTTTTACCGCTATCTCTTTATATGTGTTCTCTTTACAAACTAAAGCAGATTTCGCACTCCAATGAGACTTAAACAAAACAGCTCCACACAACAACAGCAAAAATACAGCTATGTTACGGTGATCTTATCAATAGCAAGAACTGAAACGGGAGCGTGACTCAGCGCGTGTATTTTCGTTGACGATAGACTGCCCCGACCCCTAAGTCAGACAGCAATGTTGGCAACTTACGTTCGTACGTTCGAACAAAGCAATTACCTAGTGCAAAAATATAGCAATGACAACTGCACAGACTTTCCTTTAATTGCGGAATTCAGATGCAGAATAAATGGAAGCTTTCGTCGATTAGTGTGTAACAAGGAACACGCGTTATTTTTTCGCTAAGAATTGTCCAAAAATACGACAATCCTACGTTGTTTGTTTGTACTCGAAGTAAATAAATTTCATCAAATAATTAATGTCTTAATTTTTGCACTAGCAAATTGGTTCGTCAATATTGAGAGCAGTTGGAGAAAACTTTAAAAATTGCACCAGCACTGATGCAAACAATTTCAGTTCGCGGACTTTTGTTGACAATCAGCTGATCAGCATGTCAGTTTAGTGGCGTTACGATACCAGCATATAAAAGGAAGTAATTATATACTCAATATCCCAATGACCTGTTTCCACTGTTGTCAATTGTTTTGAACCTACAAAATATTAAGACAAAAATATTTATTATGAGCTGGTACCCGGCGTGTTGCCGCCCTTCTCCTTGCCACTCCTTTCACCCGTCACTCCTTCCCCCTACCCCACCTTCCCACTGCCAAACCACACATGCCCCTTTACACTACCACCAATTCTCCTACCCCTTTTCTCATGTCCCTTCCACCTCTTCTACAACCAACCCTCACGCTGCCAGCGCGTTGCTGTCATCCCCCCCTTCCATATGATCCCTTAACCTACCTTCCATTCCTCTACCCCTCTTCCCATGCCCATCATCCCCCTGCCCCTCTTCCAATTCTAACCCTTAAGCAACACTCACCATTTCCTTCCTCCATTGGCAGCTGGTTTCTAATATTTTGCTCTTCAAGCCGCTGCAAACGCACCGTACTCGACTCTCGCACGCGTACTTGGGAGGTTCTCAAATTTTGTTCAGAAAGCCGCTGCGAACGCTCGATACTTGACTCTTGCACGCGATTGCGACACGTATTCTCTCTGACTTGCAAGACGATTTTCAGTTTCTGATGAAGATTCTCCATTACGACGTATTTTTGATACCACCGCCTGGGAACTATTTCTAGAAAGTAGAGATCTTGATATGTTTGGCATTTCAAAATAATAATAAAAAAGATTCTAAACTTCCTTTTTACTAAAGTTTTTGCTTAGGTTGCTAGGTTTAGTTCTGAAAATAAATTTTGTTTAGTGTTAAAAAGAACTCCTTTGTTGGGACGCGCATAAAAAACAGTAAAATAAATTTGATTCTATGCAAATTTATGGATCAATTTCGTTGATTTCAAAACAATTAGTGCAAACAAATTATTTGATCGAATCACACTAATACAGAGTTGGCGTCATACGTTCTACTTGAATTACATGTTCACTTTAGCTGGGTAAATGTTAATTTTAAGATTTTTACTTATTAGTTTGATAATCTTGTTATCTATAATGAAAATAAAGAACATGTGCATGCACATATATTTACATCAATACTAATATTATAAAGCTGAAGAGTTTGTTTGTTTTGCTTGAACGCGCTAATCTCAGGAACTACTGGTCCGATTTGAAAAATTCTTTCAGTGTTAGATAGCCCATTTATCGAGGAAGGCTATATGCTAAGACCAATGGGAGCGGAGCACCAATATTAATATAAATCTAAAATCTATATATGTATGTATGTGAGAGGAGGACCTCACAATTTCACATAAGCGCTAGCAAGCGAACTAGATGTTGTTCAACTCAACGCTAGATGTCGCACCAGCTGGTCATGAGCTAAAGAGGTCAATGATCATGAGTTGGTGTTTTTAAAATTTTATTACTATTATATGTATTTAAAATTTATCTTCTATATATATATATATATAAATGGAAGTATGTACATATGTTCCCTATATACTCCGAAACCGCTCAACCGATCAAATTTTGTGGCAATATTTAAAATAGTCCCGTGGGTGATCCTGTGAAAATTCGTGGCGATTGGATAAACAGAAATTTTTTTTTAGATTTTTCTAATTTTAATAGAATTGGAGGTAGAGTAAAGGAGCATATGGAAAGTGGAAGGAGTGTCAGGGGGTAGGAGTGGCAGGGGAAAAAGGAGGGCCGCGTACAACGTCGCGGGGCTCTAGTATATTTTTATATCCCAAGCGGAAGAAATTCATTCCATGGTGTTTTTTGGGGCCACCCCTAAAAGTGGCTGGAACATGCCTTTGGTAATTATGTCAAGAGTCCGTTTATAAGAAGCCTCTATATCAAATTTTTTTTTGATTTTGCCTGTAATGAAAATGTTTTTCCCTTAAAATGGGAAGCACACCCATTTGTATAAATGTGAAGTGTTCGTCCATAAGAAGCCACCATATCGCATTAAAAATTGATATTCGGAGTAATAAATAATTTTTTCATACATTTAGGGCCATTCCCATAACTTTCCTATATCTTTATAGCTCATATTTTTAACGCTATATCCTAGTTTCCAATGTCACGGCTGTTATTATTTATTAAAAATTTATTTCAAAGATACCGCCAACTTGACCGATAAAAAATCAAAGCTAAATCAAAATGAAAACAAACAAAATTGAACTTTTGTATTAAAATTTGGAATGCAAACGTGCATATTATATTCATAGATTGGCTCATATTTTTCTACAGCGGCGGCGCTCACTTTCAACTTCAATGTTATAAAAACTTTGTCTATCTGGGAACAGAAATTACCAGCGACAACAATGTTAACCGAGAGATCAGACGAAGAATCACGCTTGCTAATCGCTGCTACTTTGGGCTCAGCTTCGAACTATGAAGATAAAAATCTATGACACTGATAATCCCGGTCCGGCTGTATGGCGCAGAAGCATGGACACTGACATCAACGGATACAGCGTCTTTAGGAGTGTTCGAGAGAAAGATTCGTCGTAGGATTTTTGGTCCCCTTAGAGTTGGCGTCGAGCTTAGGACCCGTATGAACCTTGAGCTGTATGATGAGGTTGACATAGTCCAGCGCATTAAATTCCAGCGGCTGCACTGGGCTGGTCACCTCATCTGGATGAACCCCGAAGCTCCAGGCTAAAGGTTTACGACGGAAACCTGAACTTGATTGGTGGACGGCGTCAGAGCTTAAGATGGCAAGATCAGGTCTCTGATGCGCCGGCGCGCACTAAACTACACCGAATGGTGCGCTTTCCTACGTGCGGCCTTGACCGACAGACGGTTGTAGAGCCACCTAAGTAAGTAAAGTAAGGCGGCGCTCACTCTCATCCAATTTTTTTTTTTAAATTTATAGTTCTAAGCGTTTACATTTGCGCAAATGAATGGACTGTCCACCTCTTCATCATTTTGCAGCTGACCGATAAATAAGACCAAAATAATCGATTTTAGACGAAAATAGTCGAATTTCAAAAATAACAGACAAAAAGTGACCGATTTTTGAACGATAACAGAAAAAAGTCGAAATATACTCCAGGGCTACTAAAAATGGATTTATTACAATTGTGAAGTCGTGACATGCATTATTCCGCCAATAGCATATCTTGCCAATTCGTATTCTCTAATGTATTTCTAAGTCAAGAGTCAGCTGAAATTCATATATACAAGTACATTATATAGGTCGGTAATAAAATTTACGTTATATTCATGTACGGCGCTAAATTTAATAGTAAATTAAAAAAATAATTATAAGTAGCATTCGTCTATGGTTATCTGATTCAATAATGACAAAACCTTCAAAACTTCCTAAAACGAGTATACATGTTTTATCTCTTATGTTTTGTGATGTTTTTCCATGCATATATTTCTTATCTGCTTTTAATCTATAGTCCCGTTAGGATTTTAAAAGAGACAAAGTCATGACTTTAATTGGTTGCACAAAGTTGATATTTGTGCAAAGTTCTTGATTTCAATTTTAAGTGTGACACATTAATTATCTCGCTGCAAAAAAGTAATGAGTGTATTAAAATATTGTCTACTAATTGATTATAATTAGTATTGTTGCAATTTTTTTTTTTTTAATTTGGACTATTTTTGGTTAAAAATGTCTCTCGCAGCCGAATTAAATAAAAAAAAAAAAAAAATTGAAACTTTGGCTGAATGTGGCATTAAAATATCAGAAATTGCCAAAAGATTAAAACGACACCGAAATACTATCGCGAATTATTTAAAAAATCCTCAGAAATATACACAAAACAACAGAAGAGGGGCAGTAGCAAAAGTTGATGAGCGCACTAAACGGCATATTAAGGCGATGTCAACGGCTAAAAACATGAGTTGAGCAAAATAAAGGCTGAATTGAAGTTACCAATAAGTAGGCAGAGGGTGCAACAGATTTTCCAAAAGGAGTGGCACCTCAAATATGAATCAAAGGTGCGGACACCAAAACTGTTACCCCGGCTTGCCTTCTATGAAAAATATAAGTTTTGGGGCAGCGAGTTCGAAAAGGTGATTTTCAGTGATGAAAAGTTGAAACTAGACGGGCCAGATGGAAATCAAAAGTATTGGCGGCACCCAAGACATCCCAGGAAGACGAGCTATAGGCGGAACCATGGTGGTTGGTTGCACAACAAAGAGGCGACTCCATTTCATAATCACTTAATTCCCTTAATTTGTTTGTTATTTCAATTTTTGCACAATTATCAACTTTACATGAAGATTTCTTAAAAAAAATGTTTCCTATTAATAAAATAAAAAATAATTGAAAAACACAAAAGTGGGCAATAAGTTTGCATAGGGCTTTAATCGTAGTTCATTTTTAATAAGTTTCCTACGCTACGAGAAGCCACATTGAGTTTTTCGCCAATTGAACTGCGCTTTGTCGTGGATTGAATTCTGGCCTTCACCTTTCTTACCATTTCTGCCGATGTTGCATGGGGTTTTTTTGATGCTACCAATATCATTGTAATGTGTAATGGTTAGATATACATACATTTTGTACACACGTAAATGACGTAGCTTATTAACAATGGCTGGTTGCGATTCTCCAGCCAAATACAAAGCAATAACACTATTGCGTTTGAATTCCATTTCGATAACTGTTTTATCTGCTACGTAAAACGATATCCTTCCGTAGGCTTGTAAACAACATAACAGTCTGACGCTTGACAAGATCGCGCTGTCATTAGCCGTTTGATTGCTACAGCAGCGGGAAGCTGGTAACACTTCGAGCGCCGACCCTGTAAAAATAAATTCAAGGTGTACATCGATTGTTTCTAATTATTTTATGCGCAATAATGCAGAGTTCATGACAAATACATGTATGAAGAAATTTTGTTATATTAAAAATTGTTAAACCTAAGTTTCCCTTTAAAAATATAAAAACTAAAGAAGACACAGCGGTGCCGATCAAACAGCGCAAGTGTGAAGAGTATTAAAGTTTCGTTTCCATCGAAGTTATTTTTTTTTCTTGTTTTATATCATTTACACGAAGAGTAAAAGGGTATTATTTGTATTAGTTTGTCTGATTTTTTTTTAACACATTGAATATGTCAACGGAGACATCACAATTAAAATTTTTAAAAATTCCACCGAATTAAACATTTTTCACTTCATTTATTTTACTATTTGTCTCGCTATGGTTCGTATTCCACTTGTTTAATGTCCTAAGCAAATTAGAGGGAGAACCAGTGACACCATAGAATATTCGGAAAAATCTTTGAATTGAAGCACTAACCATAGAATGTATCGATAAATCAAATCATATACGAAAACGACACTACAAATTGCTTCTGCGACAGGTCCCATGATCTCACAATTTTAAAGAAAGAGACAATTGCTGACTCAACGAGCATTGCTGGTCCTAGAGAGAGTCGTGTGTGTTCGGATTTGTATTTGTCACATCACATACATACGTAAGTACATATACTATGTATGTACGCATGTTTGTTTATTTATTTTCTTTACATGCGCTGGTCGGTCGCCGCTAACGCATTTTGTTTTCATTTTCAGTTTTTTTCACACTATATCCTAGTTTTCAATGTCATATCTGTCATTGAGCCTATAACCGTATTGCTCTTAGAGTGATACATGTAGAGAAAGTTGATCAAGTGGAAGCAAGAGAAAACGCACCATAAAGTATCGACTTAAATCAAATAAACTTTAGTTTTGAAAATAATTTTACTTGCTTACAACCAATACATTCGTATTCGAAACCAAAACAAAAATTCACATATGTGTAAAGTACATCTTCGCTGTGGTTATGTACATAAATGTAAGAATTTATTGCGCTCGGAAAGGTGCGCGAGGCAATTAAATAATTTTTTTGCGCAAATTGTTTTTGAATCAACGGATTTGTTCAGCCTGTTGGTATCGAATTCTGTTTATTTATAGTTTGTCTTGGTTGCACCATATCATTCTCTCTCCCTTACTTTGTTTAAGCCATTAAGCAAGTGGAATACGAACCTAATACGTTCTTATTGTCGAGTGTCATACGGACGGTAAAATAAAAAAATTTAATTCACGTATCGAGTACTTCTTTATTTTATCGCATACGATACAACTGCAGCTGTTCGAAGCTAATCATAATAAAACGCAAAAAAAGACGCGACGCCTTAATAGAAGAGCTAAGAACAAAAAAAAAATAACGATAAAGTTACTAGTGATGAGATGGAAAACAAAAAGGACTTTCCCTATCCATGCTGTTGGCGGGATGACGCCCAAATGCAAGTGTTGTTCTCCACTTTCCGCGCCCGCGACCTTAGCCCGGACAGTTTCGATTCGAAAATGAAGTTCTGGGAGGACATTATCGCACAGTACTGTTTGCACATAGGCAAACCCTTCTTCTGCAAGAGAGAACTGCAAATTAAATTTGCACGAGGTGAACGTGTACCAGCCTGCCTTGATACCGTGATCGCCAATATGCAGAGGTACAAAAAAATTCGCCTACGTTCAGAATATGAATACGATCCAGAAAACACTTGGAGAGGATGGGCCATGAACAATTTTGTAAAACGACCTCTTACATGGGGATGGCAAAAAGTGAAGAACTCAATTTTCGTCGAGGATACTAGCAAACAGGCCCTTGTAGACTGGGTGCATTCGCAAGTTGTGAAGGTAGATACACTTTTATGTATAGTCGGCAATTTAATATTTTTCCCTAATTTAATTTTTTTTTTGGATTAGGAACTTTGTACAGAAGTGGATAAAAAAGTTTTACAATTCCATCGTGGAAAACTTCTGCATTATGATGCCTTCAAATCAATTTGCACTGAATCTGTTGTGGTAGCCGATGAAGGGTTTTTGTTAGTGCTACACACACTGAACTGCCGGAGTATGATTGGCCTTGAGTACAAGCAAGAAAAAACCGGTCGTAGTATACATCTAATTAAAATTCCAAAATCAAATTTTGACGTTCAAATCACAGAGTCTGATAAGGCAATTCACAATCTTCAAATGACACAAAAAACTTTACTTAAGGAGATAGAAAATTTAGAGGAACAAATTAAGCAGAATGAAGAAAAAGCACGTCAATATGTACAAGAGAAAAAGAGGCAGCTCGCTAAGACATATCTTCGCAAAAAGAATTTATTAGAAAGGAATTATGGTCAGTTTGACAATATTAAATAATATTAATTAAGATCTAATTTCATAAATACACTTGAAATTATTTTAGAAAAGCGCAGTCTTGCACTGCATAACATAGAAGCCTTGCTCTCGAATGTTGATGAGGCTCAACACAGTGGCGTTGTCATTGACGCGTACAAGATTGGATCAAAAGCTCTTCAAACGGCTCTCAATGAGTCCGGTTTGAAGTATGATAATGTAGACGAAGTACTGGCTGATGTTCGAGAAACTATTGACCAACACAAAGAGATACAGGACACCATATCAAACGCTAACCTGTTTGACTCGCAAGCGAATAATACGGCGGAAGATGAGTTGGAGCGTGAGTTGCGTGATCTTATGGAAGATGTGGAAACGCCAAAACCATGTTTGACGGGTAACACAGTCGAACAGCAATCTGTTTGTAACAACAATGAGAATCAAAAAGTTACCATCACCGATGATGATTTACTAGAAATGCTAAATGGGCTAGAAGTCGAAGAAGGCTCCATTGCATTGGGAAATGAGTCGAATATAATCATTAATTAATTTTATAGTAATAAACCTATTTTCGTTGTATATGGATTGGCAACAACTTAGCCACTATACATCCGATATAAAAAGTTTACCTTTTGCTGGCAGCTCTTACACAAATCTTTTTATTTGTGTACTATAGTTATAGATTTGGCATCATGAACACAATTTAAGCAAAAGGAACTTACTTATCAACAGCTTAACCATCCAGAGGAGATAGTTTCGGCTCTACAAAGTGGGACCTATAGATATAGATGAAATGTCCGTAGAATTTAACAAAAGTTGTTGCCGTTCTTTCTATTTTTGGGGTATTAATATATTTTTTACCTGACGTAGGAAAGGTTTTTTTTTTTAATGTACGTATGACTGTATATTCTTTGGTACGCTCTGTCATATAAACGACATGATGGATTTTGACGTGTAAGATATCGTTAGATTCGTCCTGATTGCGTGTGTGCTACACGTTCCTTTTCGTTTTCAGTTTCCAAAAGCGGCAACAACAAAACAGCTGGCCTTATTCTGCCATTTTCTGTTTTATATTAGTACATATTTAATATATTTATATATCGCCAAACATATCTTTGAGGTTGCTACTTTTAGCTTATTTTATGATAATAAACGGTTTCCCATAGGGAGCTTTTATTTTAAAATTGAATAAAACAAGTTGTGTGTAAGATATCAACGAATTTTTTGTTTTATTTAAAGAAATATCAATAACATACTGTGTGGAATACATCGTTATTGTCAGCCTCGCTGGTTGGCGCGCATCTGAGAGGTTCAATTTTCGATGGCTGGCGTATAGATCAGGCTGAATTTGTGCACGGGTTATGTTGAGTTTGAAAGGACAGGACGCTTGCAGCTTATTGGCAAAGACCAGTGACTAAGAAAACCCCACAAAAATCGCTCATGCAGAATATTCATTGCGGTATCAGCTGTTGAAACCACATGTCGTTCACATCCACATCATCTAATTTGGGCTAAATTAATTATCGAAAGGTAGCCTTCTCTGTTGATGGCAATGCCATCATCTTTTTCGGGGAGAGTACAGACCTATGGTGATACAGGTCCACAATCCACACAAAATAGTGGATTCCTGTGGATTCTTGCCACTCGGTGGACTTTGTGTGGATTGGCATCGTCCCAAATAGACAATTTTGAAGCCAATGAGCACGAAATGATCGTTGCTGATTTTGGGGTTCACTTCCAAATACTCCAGAACCCAGTCATCGAACACACAGCGTTGGTTAAGGTCGTTTCCATTTAGCTTCTGGTTCAGTTGGATTTTGTACGGTATAAGTCCCCACATAAAATTCGCCAAGTTGTGACAAATTGCAAGTTCTGGAAAAGAGCTGTTATATATTTTTTTTTCACTTTAGGCTAGCATTTGTTTAAATTGAGACACATTTCTTACGCCAATTGAATAGATCATGCATTTAGTTTCATCGTTATCTTTGGCACGTGGACTTATCTTTTTGTTTGGTCGAACTGTTTTTTTGTGTGTTAATTTCGACTATTTAATTAAAAAAAAAAAATTAAAAAAGGTCGAGGAGAAGCCTTAACCGAGGACAAATCAAAGCGTGCAAGGATGCTGACCTATCTATTGCCAAAATTGCTAAGAAAATCGAGAGAAGCCGGCTAGCTATATTAATATTTTTAAGCATTGAGACTAAATATGGTAAAAACGTGAAATCCCTCACACTTACTAATACGGAAATGCGATTTATGTTAAGAAAACGTAAAACTCTCATGACTGGGAAAAATCAGGAAAAAAAGTGTTATTAAGGCAAGTCTCACAACTTTGTTTTATTTCGAATCCTAAGCATATAAAAAAAGTAAAAATCAAGAAAAAACCACCCCTTAACCCGGTTCGAAAAGCGCAACGCCTCTCTTTTTGTCGCGCACATGTACCCTGGAGTGGTCTTCGGAGTGGTCTTCTAAAACAAAAAAAAAAAAAAATATTTGGAATGCCCCGATGGCTATAGCTACTAGAGATGAGCTAATCAGTGATTTTCGAGACTGCTACTTTCAAATCACCGTGATTTTTAACTGCTACTGCGATCGCTGGAAAAAAAATGATAAGCAAAAAAAAAGGACTTTCTATCCACTTATTTTATGAAACAAAACTAATGTCTCCGTACATTCTTACTATTACTTTGTGAACATAGCTTTTCAGGTTTGGGTATTTATACCCATTACCATGCCATCACCACTTTCACGGGTCGGAGTTTCGTCTTCTCATTTGTGTTGACGGGATTTGGATGGAGTATAACAACGGCTGTAGTCCATTGTTTACGGCTGCTACCATCTTTTATTTTGCGTTTTCCATTAAGGTTGAATCGCTAAAAGCTATCACGCTTGGATACTAAGAACACATTTAAGGAAAATACTTGGTGTTGTGAAAATTATGCTTTGTAATTTCTGGAGAGCATTAGCTTAAAATGGTACAAAAAAACCATTCGAGAGTGTGGGAGATAATTGGAATCATTAGGCTCCCGCAACAGGATATGGGCTCCTTACAAAAAGCATGGTAATTGAGGCGGGAACAGGGTATTTTAGGTGGTCACCTGATTTGTATATATTCCAAGTGGCATAGCCTCCATACAGTTCTTTGAGACTAACTCCAAACTGCAGGAAACCGCCATCAGCTTCTGAAATATCTTCTTTTTTGCACCATTTTCTGGAGAGGATTAGCTTAAAATGGGATAAAAAACCATTCGAGAGTGTGGGATATAGTCGGAATCATTGGGCTCCAGCAACAGGATATTGGCTCCTTACAAAAATCATGGGAAGTGAGGCGGGAACATGGAATTGTAAGTAGTCAACAGATTTGTACATATTCTAGTGCCAAACATTACTGATTGCGGCGCCCATTCCAAAAACCCATTGGAACATGTATATACCGCGTAATCCATCCCGGGATTAACCAAGTGGCATATCCTCATTACAATTTTTTACCAATGATATCAGTTGCCACTTGATAACACAACCCCTCGAATTAGCTTGGAGCTCGACATCGCTAAATTATTTGGCCAACTTATTAAATGCATTCCTTTCAAACTGAATGGCTTTGACGTATAATGGTGAGCTGTGGTGAGTTTCTTAAATCTCTGAGCGCAAAAAAAACAGTGCTGAGGGGAATACGTCACCTTTAGTATAAATTCACCATGGTCCAACACACTATTCCAAATTTTTTTTTTAAGTTTAAAATTGTTGAATTACCTTAAATTTAAGTAATGTTTGTGTTAAAACAGATCAGAATTCTCTAAAATGTTTTTTCGTTAACGTGTGTTATTCAAAAGGCGCAAAAATTAGGTACCGCATTTTTGGTTAATAATTTTTTTAATATTTAAAGCTTATTCATTAAATCTTCGTTCTGGTCAAATTACAAAAATAAACTAACTTTAATTTAAAAAAAAAAAAAACAGACTTGAGGGGTGTCCTATTCAAGTAACAAGGTGTATGGTGTATATGTACTTTATACGGGGGTGCCACAGAAATCGCTAGCGAAATGGCCACTAGTGATTTGCCTTTTCGCTCAAAAAATTTCACCATGCAACAGAACTACGAGCGTTTTGATTTTTCTAGCATTTTCACAAACCTTTTCGAACTTAGCAGCATAGGGTAGACATCACGGACGAATAAATTAGTCTCTTAGTTCCGATTTATTATTCATATTTTTCAATAGAAAAATTGATATTTCATAATGATATTTAGTTAAATGCAAATTAATTGCATTTATGTGACATTATTTTTGTAGTTTCCAAGCAAAAGAGTTTGAATTTATTGCCCGCCAAACTAAAAAGTTTACCCGACAACACTAGCAGCTGTGCGCCACCTATACGGTAGTCCTTAAATATCAACAAAAAATGAAAACAAACGAATCGCGGGGAGTTGCCACCTAATTGAACTAAAATTGTAGCAAATTGTTTCGTTAAATGCACAATAAATACGTGATTGCATAAGGTTGTAATAATTGCGATTAAATTATTAACTATTAATTAATTATTTTCAGCTTTGTTTTAACATAAATAGCAGCATGCTATCTACTAAAAAACTAAGTTCGAAAAACTTTTTAAAAAAGTGGCAACATGTGCATGGAAAATTGAAATAGTGATTTGATAGTTGGTTTAGTAAAATGCCAATTTATTAATTAAAATATATTAAATTATTAATTGTTTAGATGTATATTAATCAGAAATTGTACCCCCTACCTGTAACGATAGGCCTTTTTATTTACAAAGTATATTTTAGAGGCGTATTCAGTCAAATCGCTAGCTCAATTACAGGCGAATTGCATTTCGCTAGTAAATGAGGTCTGTGTCATGGTGAATTGAAATTGAAGAGAAATTCGAGCGGAATGGATTCCATTGACACCCCTGATAGGCTATGTCACACCTCCATTTGCCTTTTGCATACATTTACACAAACTTAGCAGAAAACACTTGACCCTTCAGGGCAGGGCATAACTAGTGTTTATATTTTCCGCTTTAACCAGAGTGATTTACACAATAAATTTCCTCTTTATCTTCCCGCTTATACCAAAGGCAAAGCAAAAATAATTTCGTATGTTTTTGACACCTCTGTCTTAATTAATTCAAAAACATTACGAATGAGTGGGGTTTGAACCCTAGACTTGTAATTAGACAAATCAATAATAAGACCATACCTTTCAAAAAAAAAGGTCAAGATCTTTGCAATCGGTACACATGTTTCAGAAATTTGACATGCAGCACAATTTATTTTAAACACAATAAACTTTTACATATTGAGAACCTTGTTTCTCTGAAATCAACGTGGGCTGCCTCTTTAAATTAACTAAGAATCCATTGATTGAAAATTTGATTTATTCTATATTTTGTTGTACAAAATGCGTTCTTAATAAATTACACAAGTAATTAATGACGAATCTTACATGACTATGGCTAGACAAATAGTTTCCCTATGTTGGAATTCAATTACATGTAAATATATTGTATAATGTTATTTATTTTACAGATTATTTATATCTCTAATAATTGCATTACTTTATTTAATTAATTTTATTTTCATCGTCAGAGATTAAATAAATAGCAAGCAAGCTAATTGAAAAGAAAACACAGAAGATGTCCGTTTGACTTTTAATTCTTGCATTGTGCAAACTGGACTTAATTCGATTGTAGAATCCCTTCCCCTCTCCATCAGAAGTATAGTACCATACACATGCGCTCATCTGTTTTCACCGTCGTTGTTATTGGATTGTTTTTATGTGTCTGTTGTTATGTGTAAATTTGAAATAATATTAAAATACTTAAAATTGTACAAATAAAACAGATCAGAACGGGCAGAATCACTATAAAGCGCAGTGACCTGCAACACAAGAAAGAAAAAGATGAGTTACTTAAGTCAAGCAGGACGCAAATTTCAAAATTGCATTCTAACTGACCTTCGATGCCCCAACGCCGGATGTCAGAGGTTCAGGTCGACGTCCGCCTCCAAGTCAATGTGATTCATTGAATTCGCAGTGCTGTTGAACATCTGGTTATCGGCTGTACTGTCGCCGCTGTGCGCGTTACCCACGCCGCTAGTACCGCTCCGCTTTGATTTACCTAGTAGCCAAGAAAACGCTTTGTCCAAATATTGCAAATTAATAACATGGGTGGATGGTTGGATTGAATGAGTTGGTTTTGCGAAAGGGCAACGATAAAAAAGTAGACAAATTGTTTTTCTTTCATTTTGAAAATATTGTACAAACCGAAAAAGGCTGCACTTTAAATTCCTTTTTATCCTTTTTAATTACATTCTTAATTAAGAAGAGATTCAGAAAGCATTTATGTATCATTTAATGTAAATTCGATGAACGATTCTATGACCAGTGATGAATGTATTTATGAATTTAAAAATGATGTTCATGAGTTGCGATGCTTTGTGCATCTCATCGTCATTATCGGGACACTCCAAGCACTTACCTCCGGTGAAGCACAGACAACCCTCATCGTCGCTGGGTGAGTCGCGTCGCGAGCTTTTTAGTTCCTTCTTTAGTTCATTGCAACAGCGTTGATAATAGTCGTAGTCTTTCAGATACCAAACTGGTGGCCAGCGGTGTTCGCGCAGATATTCCTGATTATCCTGATGCAATCCCTTTAAACCCTTGAGGGAAAACTTACAAATCATATTGTAATTTACACACAAGTACGACATGCACCATTCGGCAAGCTGATGTGCATTGTGTAGCTGCAGTATGCCAAGAACAGGAAAGTTCGTGTCAAAAACCATTTTTTCATAAGCACTATTACACTCACTTTCACCGGTTCGAGCAGTTTGAGACAATGGTCGACTGTCTCGTTGGTTTCGCTTTGTGAAATCATCGTGAGATCCTCAATAACGCGGCACTCGACTAAATTGAGTAACCTCGGTAGACACAAACGGTTCGCCAGTTCTAATAGATTGAGACATTTGTCGGCCGAAATCGGCGGAATTTCGTCCATATACATATAGCAAAGCAACTTATGGAATGTATAAATCGTAACACCGGGGAAAACAATCTGAAAATTTTGTGGATAAGGAAATAGTAATAATTGGAAATATTATTAAATTCAATACAATTTGGCGTCAGTACTCACAACACTTGAGTGCGCCTCGCGGAAATCGCCCGCCAACATGGCACGCATTACATCGCAGCGTGCCACTAGGATAGCTCTGTGCGCTTTCATCTGACCGTCATCAAGCTCAAAAGTAACATCGCTGAAGCAGCCATCACCAATGCAATGTTTTTCCATGTTCTCTTTGATGCTCTACGAAAAATAAATTTTGTTTTATATGAAAATATTATGAATATATGATCAGAATACAAGCACATTTTAGTGCAAAGTGGTCCAATTAAAATCGAGTAGAATTGCACAAATTGATCAAAAGTTGAAATGAGGGGGAACCCCCAAACAAACCTTCCAATAATTTTGTTAAGCTTTATTCAGACTATTACATATTATTAGACACCATCAGGAAATTTCTAGAGATTTCACTAATTTCAATTCAATATGATAAATGTGTTACATTTAAATGATAGTCTCAACCTTAAAGAAAATTATTTTATTGGCGATAAGTTTAGGATGCGTATCAACCATTAGCTGTATGATGAGGTTGACATAGTCCAGTGCATAAAATTCCAACGCCTTCATTGAGGTAGTCATCTTATCCGGATGGACAGCAGGGTTCCAGCACAGAGGGTTTACGAAGGAAACCTAAACTTAATTGGGGGACAACGGTGATGTTGAGAGGGAAACCTCCGTAAATTTGATATTGGCAACGACTGGCACGATAGACGGATATACGGTTGTAGCGTCACATAATTCAGAATTATAATTAATTATTAAAAATCGTTCTAAAATTTCCAATAAATCAATCCTCTCAACAAATATTCTCCGAATACATTATTCAATAATAGTCCAGTCATTTGGGGCTCAAATAAGAGGTTACCTGGAAAGTTTCCGGGAGTTTTGGAAATTGGTGATTTTATATATTTCGACATGCTCTTTCCGAATTTCAACTTTGCCACCTCGGGTAAGCCACGGAAACTTCGTGGTGAGTGAATTGTGAGGAGGTAACTACTTCCTCTTTATTAGAGGTTGGTGCGCTCGATTTGGTTCCCGCCACCGCAAATAAAAATATTTCTAGTGAAAACAAATAGGAAAACTCGGATACTTTGATGACGACCACCGCAAACGATGCAAGGACCATGGTTTACGGATCTGCAACTGGAATGCCCTATCTCTCCATAGGGCTGGTGCAGATATCCAGCTGGTTGATGCCTGATACATCACCGCAATACAGGAAATGCGATTGGATAGTACAGGGCTGCTCAAAAAAGGTATCCTGTGAAGTCGCAGACAATGCGGCCAGGCCAACATGAATTTGCGAGCGTCTCGAACGTCTCTTTGAGCACTGCCCCAATCGCGATGTAAAAATCGAGCTTGGCGATGAAGGAAGGAATCTTTGGCCTAACATTCGCAAATTTAGGCTTTACGACGCTACATCCAGCAATGGAAAGAGACTAATCGATTTCGCCGCAGGTGTGAACATGGTAATCAGTAGCACCAGATTTCCACACCGTAACATACACAAGGCTACTTGGCGCAGTTTCTATTAAAACGCATGCAATCAACACTCAACGAAAGCTAGACGTCGGAAAGCTGCAATCACAACAGACCGCCGAAGCCTTTTCAGCCAGACTCTCCCAACTGTTCCGGGAGTCCTGACCAGCTTCTGAAGATATAAGTGAGCAGTGGAGACATATCTCCCACTTCATATACTATAATAATTACAACGAAACAAGCAACACAAAATTATTTTAAATTTTCTCCTTGCTCTACAAATCCAGTCCAGGGGAAATAACAAAATTTCCCTCTTTCCTACAGGTGTGCACATAGTTTAGCAGCTCACGAAACATATTGCTAAAAATAAACATTGGGATTATTATTACCCATTTTAAGCTCATTTCACGATTCTTTCGATTAAACTTCGAAAATCACTTCCTTTGTGAGCTTTGAGAGCATCTATAGCTGGGCGGTACATTTCATTCGAGGTGAGTAAATGATTGGGAGTGTATGAATACTCACGAGACATAGATGTGGACTGGGATCATCGTTTAGACTGGCTAAAACGCAATGTGGCTTGCATAGTAATAAAGTCAATAGGGGCAGTTCTAGATAGTCAGCAGCTTGTTTTATATCCTGAAAAATAGTCAAAACCAAATTCGATTATAAATATTAAAATATTTGTGGTTTGAGATATTGGCGACATTACACACTAACCTGCAGATTGTTATATTCTCGATCGATTGTGCCGGTGTAGATGAACCGCAGACACTGATGCAGAGCCTGTGGTGTGATTATCTTCGTCAGTGTAACTATAGTCTGTATAATGTTAACGCCCCGAAGGTTCTCCACTTGGACAAGGCGAATGTTTTGGAATACGGGATGATGCAACTCCTTGTACTGATCGTTGGGACGCTTTGAGTCGACCAGTGGTAGCGCCTGATAGCTGGACCGTCGCTTTAAGTGTTCCCACATTCTGAAAGCATTTTTAGTTTTACATATTAAATTTTCAATAATGCTGTTTTGCATATTTGTCAACCTTTGTGTGCGTGATTCGTAGCGTATTAAATATTCCGTGTCATCATTGAAATCGGCCGTAGTTGCCTCTCCAAAAGTGGAACTCACCTAGAGAAACAAAAGTCGGATATGAAGGCTTATATGCGAATAGAACACCGTAAATCATTTCCTCCTTCTTTTGTAGATAGGATACTGACCTACTTTGTAGATATATCTCAAAAATTATTTATAATTTTGCATTAATTAGTTGTATAACTACGCATTAATTTTTGGAAATAATTGCCACTCTCTTTCTTTACGGCCTTTAGAGCACGGCTGTCCAAAAGGACAGCTGTCAAAATAGCACATAAAAATATTAGTTTGTGGTCAAACGAGGCGCATGCAATTTGACAGCTAGTACATTTTCCGTTAACCAATGGCAGCAGAATCGCATAAAACCAGTGAAAAAATAAACTTTTCCCGTCTCTGTGGTCTTGAAATGTGTGCATATGCAGTTCAATTGACAGTATTAGGGGCGTTGTGGGCATGTCATCTACAATATTTAATATAATACATCTGCGTATGGCCAAGGAGAAGTCGCTAGTTTTTATAGTTCGTGAGATTTGTTGTTTCATACATCCAGACGGACGGAGGAACATAGCTCAATCGATTAATTTTCCAATTATGATTAAAAATATATATACTTTGTGGGGCGTTCCACGCCTCCTTCTGCCTGTTAACTGTAAAAAATTGTAATTTCATATTTTCATATTCCTAATATTTTGATATGTTATTGCGCCTGCTTGGACCAATTCCATTTCTGTGAGTCGAGGCACAGTGGGTTCTTCTACTAGTGATATGTGTGTTGTACTATAAAATATTCGAATATTATGGTAAAGGAACTCTAGCTTTTATCTAATTGGAAAAAGTAAATTAATAAAAAACTTGCCATGCTTGATTCGCTGCTGCTCCGACCGCCCATGTCAGACATGTCCGTGCTTAGTAGACGTTGGAACACGCTTGATGCGGCAGCAAGCATGAACCGGTGTGCGGGAAATTTCATAGCTCCCACAACGAGTATGAGATCCGTGTAGGTTTGTGAAAGGAACATATTGTACATATCCTGACGATAATTGCCTACCACAACGGTCACCTCGGGTGGTGGCGGCTTCGGCGGCCGAAAAGGTGCTTGTAGCAACGGCTTTTGAACTTTCTTTAAATTCGTCATCCAGAATCGTTGCTGACGACGTGCTATAAGCGCGGAACGGATCGCATTCTCAAATACTTCATTGACTCCGAAGTAGGTAAAGACACTAGTTTCATAGTACGCAACGCCAAGTTCTTTAGCAACCGCGCGTGCCTCATCTGGCATAACAAGGTCGCTCTTAAGAGCAGCTCTGATGATGAAAACCAAATAATTGAAGTCGATACTATACAATAATTAAACTTGCACTAACTCACCGCACGAATGTGCCCTTTTCACCAAAATAGGACAGATAAGTTTCATCTCGATACATGTAACGCAAATCATTCTTGCAGCCAACGAGTATAACAGGCACATCTGGACAGAAGCGACGAATTTCCGGATACCACATAGCCTTGCAGTTGCGCAACGAAATCGGACTGGCAATTGAGAAGCAGAGCAGGACCACGTCAGATCTGAGATAAATTTGGATTTGATGGGGGAATCAAATCATGTTAATTGTTGTGAACAATATAACTTTCCTTTACGATGCACTCACCGCCCATAAGCAAAGCGTCGATCCTTATCATGATCGCCAAATGTGTCCCATAAGCGCAGCGATACATTAACGCCATCAACCACCTCCCACGATCGTTCAAGCACCTAAGAGATAACATCCAAACAAAGACAGAGAGATGGATTAGGACATATTTTCCAGGTCTTTGATTTGTGCTGCTCTTCCTTACATCTTTATATATGCGGTACTGATCAATTGCCCACACAGTTGGTACATGCGTCGAAAGCAGCTGCGATAGCGAGACGTGCTTGTTACAGGCACGTGCACATATTAGGCGTGTCTTACCGACCGCCGTGTCGCCCACAAGTACGCATTTTACTAGTTCCTGGTGTGGCTGTTCGTTGTCCATTATATATGCATTACCTGGATATCGGAGAGATCCGCACTCTAATTAACTGGCAGAAAGCTAGCGTTGGCGTGGTTTAACTGAAATAAGTTAATAAAAAAAATCGCTGTTATATATTATTTTCGTTACATAAATAATAAAAATATTACTTTTATGGTCAGCTGAATTATATTTTGCATATAGATAAGGATAATACTAAATGGTCTTGCACTCCATTTTACGCGACCACTCTCACAAAAAGGCGAACACATCAATGTCCTCTTTTAAAATTCTCTTATAGGGGGCGTGGAAATGGCATTTTTCAAATGGATCTTGGTTTTACCGGTCCCCTTTACATACGTACTAGAGCTCTGCATGAATGAGCTAAAACGAAGTTCGAAGCATTCATACTCGAAATGAATTGAGTGAAGTCGAACGATTTTGATAGTTTATGTGCCCGTGTAAGACTCAGTCGAAGTGGGACGAAGTGAATGAGTGAGAATGCGAGAATTTCGATTTCATTTTTTCTTTTCTGCATGCGCATTTTCTAATGTTGTTTTCATGTGCGTAATGAATATAAGAAAGAAAACAATGAAGAGCAATATACAGCTTTTTATGAATTTTATTTATATTATTACTAAATCTAATTCTTAATATTAATAATATGTATAAATCAATTTTAAATCTGAAACAAGAAACATACACACAAAACATGGACAAACACGATTCACAAACATATGTATGTATACACATTCAAACATCTATGTATATTTATTGAACTAAACAAACACTTTGAACAAACAAATAACAAGTAAAAACAAAAAACCCTGCAAATACATAAATACATACATATATATGTAGAAATGAAGGTGTGCAAAGACCCTCTATTGTCCTCGCTCACTATCCCGACCACGAGGAAAAAATTCAAATTCATTTCTTTCGCAATGCACATTCCTTCATTCGCACTCATTTCTACAAGGTGCTGACACTTTCGAACTCAACGTCACTCGCACTCATGCAAATTCATTTCGATGTGTGCGTCGCATTCATTCAATTCGGCATCGTTCGAATTAATTCATTTGAGCTCAAATTTTGAGTGAAGCCATGCAGACCTCTAATACGTACCAAATCTCATTCATCTGCGGCGTCAAATAGACATGAGATATGACTAATTTTGTTTTTCTCTTTTTTGCATTTCAACGGACAAATTTTATTTTTGTAAAATGTATGCTCCTTTGACGCCTGTTGTAATTGGAAGTATGCAAAACTATTGAGTTTGTTGATGATTACCAGAGTATGTTGAAAGTCGAGGTAAGCACAAAATTAAACCTCAAAATTGTATATATTTTATTAATCTAAACGTTTTTAAAGCATTAAATGAGGTATCGTAGACTCCACAAAGTTTCTATAATCTTTATCAGCCAGATTTTTGTGGATCAATTTTATAGCTATCTAGCTCTGAAAGCCAGTATTTAAGCCTCTTTTGGTCTCAACTTTGTGGCACCGCCCAATTATGTGTTTTATTAAAAAATCTTGTTTATTTAAGTTAATATCAGATTGAAATTTTTTATGGTGACTTATGGAGGACATAAATATTGTTTGTTGTGTAACTTTTTGAGGTAGTTCTCATACAAACCTACCGCCCACTTGTTTCATTTTCTTCTTATAATAGTAAAATACAATTGAATCTTGACATGGTTGGCTGATATATGATTTGAAATTTCGAGTGAATGGTATCAGAGTTTCAGTTCAACCGAAATTAACGTTTGTTTTTATTTTTTGTACTTTATTAAGTTTTTGCCCTTAAATGGTGCAACTCGATTCGCCGAAGTTCAGCAGAGTTTTAATACCACACAAAATTGTATATTTGAATGTCTATTATTGAGTTTCTGCGAGAGAGATAATTGGGATGTTCATCTCACGAATTTTAAAAATTGCGTGCTTGTACAGTGATTATGCCACTTGAGGAACTCACGAATGTTGAGTATTTAAATATAAAATAAATATGTTAGTGAAAAAAAAAAAAATGTTTTTAAATCGAGCTTTCTTTTCATTGTTCTAATACGAGCAACTGCTTTTTTTTTTCCTAAAATGGTTGCTATGATAGATTTTCATTTTTTTTTCATTGATTTATTTTCGATTTTACAACATATTAGCTGCGCCGTTTTCAAGTTTCATAATATTCTATTGATATCAAGTCCACACGTTCATGTTCAACTGCAGCTCAATATGATCATCGAAGTTGTTAAAAATTGAATTTCGAAATTTGAACATAACAAACAGACATTGTAAGTTATAAAAATGATTCTAAATAAAATTATTTCTAAACAATTCTTATCAAAATTTTCCTAGTACTGCTGCTAGTAGAGAGATTGTATTCCTGATAGATGGACACTATTATGAAGTTCCGCGTTGTGTCTGTTGTGGTACTTCTAATTTTAAGCTTTACGATACTGCTGGTGCGCTTGACGGCATAGTATGTTTCAAAATCAATCTACTAGACCACTATGAAGACAATAATAAATTGCACTAAAATCATCGACAATGTTGCGTGTTATTGAATTTCAAAAACTAGACTTTACTACGCCAATAGTAAAGTTTTGCTGCCAAATTGTGAATCAAAAGATTCCATAAAGTCATTTCACCTTGGCGCGTATTCACAATAAAAAAATTTGTCCTATAATGCCAGAGTGTGCACATATTCGTTTGAAAGGACCGCTTTCGGTGCAACCGATGTGAAACAAGATAACATTCAATAGTTAAGTTATCAACTATTGGAATGTCACTGGAAGCGAAAAACTTTGAGAACGATCGACTAGTATTCATATAAAGATACTTAAAAATAAAATCATATGTGTAATAAAATTTGACTAGAGTGATACTTATGTACACATTGCATTTTACTAGAGCCAAGTGCATTTTTATTTGGAGTGGGTGCTCTACTCTACACCGAATGACGCCAGAGGTCATAAAAAATTTATTTTAATGCCGAATTCAGGCGGGCTAAACAACTCAACTAATCAAATTAAAATACGCCTTCCATTTTTTGTTTATACTCGAAGACGTCAATCGATTCGTTCAACAAATGTTGTGTTGTTGTAGATATTTTTACAGTCATTGATAATATCGTTGATGGTTCAATTGTACGGGTTTTTGTAAGACAGTAAGAACAGCACAAAAACAAGAAAAAAAGTGCATCAATCAAGTGTCACTGACTACGAGCTACTCGTTCCCAAGGACGACTGGGTTTACGCCCCGGACCGATATGCAGAAGGAAATTTGTGCAGTCAAAGACTGTTGAACTCAGCCCAAGTTGCTGCATCAGGTATATATATATACAACTTTTTATATGGCTTCAAAAGTTTTTTCGGCGCAACTGTTGAAAATACTCCTGTGTCGAGCCGGCATTGAGAGGAACTCGGGACCTGGTACCGGGTTCTGCTCTGTTTGTGGGAGAAAGATTTTCCGGAATGTAACTTCGGTCCAATGTTCTAGATGTGGCAGATGGTGCCATGTTCTAAGATCTCATAGCGATTGGAGTGCTGACTTCTTAGCATCATGCTTTCAATCCGTACATAGAAATATTATGCTTGTCGCACCTGTGTCCCGGTCACCCGTGCGAGCATCATGTAGTTCCGGTTCTACGCAATCTTCGCCAATCCCCGACGCCCGTCAACAAATTATGCGTGCTCTCAGTCCATCAAATGAGCAGCGGTTTAACTCTTTTAGAGTTATGCAGCTCAATTATCCAAGCTCACAAACTCATGTCGGCTGGCATCTGTTGCTGGCTTCAATATAGTCAGGCAGGACAGAGACAGGAACAGTGGAGGAGGACTGGCGTTCATCGATAATCCGATATTGAGCCATGTCCTGCAAAGGTATCATAGGGTTATTCTTGGTGATTTCAATGCACACCATGACATGTGGTTCTCGGAGCCAGGAAATGACCTTAGGTAAGTATAGCGGTTCAAATAGACAGCTCTCCTTTTTGTACAATCAACGAAGACTGTGCAACCAGGATGAGTACTACCACATCCAGCTCCCCTGACTTAACTGTCGTCAGTGAATCGCTTATTCCATACTCTGAGTGGTCGATTGATATTGCGTTGAGCTCGGACCATATCCCTTTTGTGGTTGGCATTTCTCGTCCGGAAGATTTTGTTGAATCGGATCGTCGAGTCTTTGTTAACTACAATAGGGCTGACTGGAATGAATTCACACGTTGTATTGATCAATCAATCAGCGGTCTCTTGCCTCCCAATGATGTTAGGGTAGGTGAAAGAATTCTTAGAGACGCGATCACCAAGGCTACAAAGAGGCATATTCCTGCTGGTAGGTTTCCTAATATTAGGCCAGGCTTTCCAGCTGGAGCTGCACACTTAGCGACTTTAAGTGATCAAATTCGTGCCAATGATCCAGGTGACAGTCGTATTGCCTTGTTGTCTCACAATGTGAATAATCTCGTTGCGGAACATAGGAAGGCAAAATGGCTAGAGCACTTGGATAATTGTGACTTGGGTTCGCGAAGTTTGTGGAACACTATTAAAAAGATATCTAGAGTACCGCAGAATAGAGCTCTTTCATCTATCACATTTGAGGGAGTGCAAATAGGATCGTCAAAAAAGCAACCTATTTCTGCAGACAGTTCGTGCAACACCCTTCTCAGCAGAATAGGTTAAAGCGTAAATCGATACGTCACATTAGGAAGAAAAAAGGACATGAAGATTTGGTGGATTTTACATATGAGGAGGTTTCGGCTGCTATAGGAAAAGCAAAATCATCCAAGACATTCGGCCCAGACGTCATTTTTTTTTGCTGATGCTGAAGCACCTTAGGCCGATAGCGGTAGTATACCTCACGCATGTGTTAAACCTATCCATTTCCCAACTAATTGTCCCTGACGTATGGAAGGTAGCAAGGATTGTACCTCTCTTAAAACCTGGCAGTGAAGCTGAACTTGGTTCTTCTTATAGGCCCATACCTCTTCTTTCACCTGTGGTGAAAGTTCTTGAGTCATTATTACTTCCCTCAATGACAGAACACTGCCTTCTAGCAGATCATTAGCACGGTTTCAGGAAAGGTCGTGGTACGACTTCAGCACTAAGCGAAATCACAACTTTTATAGCTGATGGACTTAATAAGCCGAGACCATGCGAACACTTAGTGATGGTGGCTCTAGACTTGAACAAGGCATTTGACACAGTTGATCATGCAATCTTGTTTCAAGACCTGGACTCCACCTCACTACCCGACAAAACATAAACGCTGGCTATTGAACTATCTTAACGGTACAAGGGCATACGTTGAGTTCAGGGGTGTGAGGTCGGGTTATCGTAAGTTAAAGATAGGTGTTCCGCAGGGCGGGGTTCTCTCTCCTCTTCTGTTTAACCTTTATTTGGCAACGATGCCTCTTCCCCCTCCCCAAATAAATCTAGTGACCTATGCAGATGATTGTTCCATTTTACCCTCAGGCGTGAATGTCGATAATACCTGCGCAGAATTAACATCTATTTAGAAAACTTATTAAATTTTTCAATGCTCGCAACCTTAGGCTTTCAACTCATAAGTCATCTGCCTCCATTTTCACTTCCTGGACTAAAGAGGTGAAGATGGAACTGGTGGTCTCAGGATTCATACAGTGCATTACCCGATTATACTAGGAACTACATTTCACCCATTGCTTAGATTCTCGGCTCATGCCGATAAATCGAACCATAGCTTATATATCAGGACATATAAGGCGAGTATAAATCGCTTTATTACTGATAGCAACATAGAAGAGTATGACTATACTTCTGGAAGAGCCCAATTGCATAAGATGCAATTGAACAAGCTATATGCTTTTATAGGGACAATATTATATTAGGTTGAAGAACACCACCTATTAATGAGAGCGAAAAACATTTACTTCGTAGCACCAGGACGAAACTTGCACAGTTAAGATCCGGATGGAGCAATATGCTCGAGTACTACAGGGAAAGAATTGGGATAAAAATACTAATTGCTGCCCCGAATGCGGTCAATCACCGCATGCTTCAATTCATTTGTTTAACTGCCCGTCCCATCCGACTCAATTGAGCACTTTAGACATCTGGTTACGACCAGTTGATGTTGCTTTTTTCCTGGACCTTGACACCTAAGGTTGCATTTCAGTCTATATTTCTCTTACATTCAAAAAATCGCTTTGCACAATAATTCATAATATAATAAATTGTGTTTATATATTTCCTGATGCAGCCCAAACGAAGCTGTTACAACAACAACAAAAACGAGCTACTCTGTACCCAATCGAAAAACTTCTTTATCTGAGAAATACATTTGCTTGGAGGCTGTATTACAATATACAAGGTGTCCCAGAAGATTGTTTCTTTTTCGTATAGTAATATAAAATTGAGACGTCCAAGTGTAACATTTAGATTCTAAACTATAATAGCACTCATCTAAACGAACAGAAAAATTTATTACGGTTCCCGCCACTTCAAAACAACATTTACTAGACTCGCCTTGGATACAATTCTCCTTTGATGACGACCCCCGCACACGATTTAAGGACCATGATTTACGGATATGCACCAGGAATGTCCCGACCCGCCTTAGTGCTGGTGCAGGCATCCAGCTGGTTGATACCCTCGACAAATTCAAGGTTGACTTCACCCCGCAATACAGTCGATGGAAGTCGCAGAAGATGCGGCCAAAGATTTTACGAGCGTCTCGAACGTCTCTACGAGCGCTACCCCATTTACGATGTATAAATCGTGCTAGAATCTGATTTCCACACCTTATCAATAAGGCTACTTGGCGCAGTCCCGATCAAAACACACGTAATGAAATTGATCATGTTGTGATCGACAGAAGGCACGTATCGAGCGTGCTGGATTTGCAAACGCAATGAGGTCCCAACATCGAATCAGACCACTACCTTGTGGCAGCTAAGGTAAGCAACAGGCTCAGCATAGTGCATGCCGCACGACCCAACACTCAACGAAAGCTAGACGTCGAAAAGCAGCAGAGCGCCGAAGCCTTTTCAGCAAGACTCTCCCAACTGCTCCAGGAGTCCACTTCGGCTTCTGAAGACTCGAGCTTTTTGAGAGCGACATCGATAGAAAGGGGGAAAGAGAAAACCCTATTCAGACGCAAAAAAAAAAGGAACAAGAAAGGCGTGAGCTTGAGGATGTTGGTGCTATGTGATAGAAATGAAGCTTGAAAGTTTTATCAAAAGGTCAAGCGTCTGATCGAAGGTTTTTAGCACAGGAATCAAAGGGTTCGGAGAGGTCCTTTTCTACTCTGACGACGCTTTGGGTGTGTGATGGCGTCATCATGCAGACGAACGATCTTTGCTGGAATACCAAGTTCATATAGCCCGTTGAAGAGCTTCGTTCTTATCGGCGCGTGGAAAGCGGCCTTATAATCAATAATTAGGTGGTGTGTGTCTTCGTTGTACTCACGAATCTTCTCTCTCAGCAGTTTTGTTGGCGCAACTGCTGAAACTAACATAGCAGATGCTCCTTGGTATATGTCCAATTATGATATCCACAAAGATCTCCCCCTGGTCAAAGACGAAATAAATTAAAAAGCAGTAAGTTACATAAATAGGCTACACGACCATGACAACGTTTTAGCACTAGGTCTTTTACACAACACATACTCTCGAAGACGACTAAAAAGATTTCACGTCCTGGACTTCCCATATAGATTAACAAATATATAGTTAAAAACATGTAAATATGTAAATATATGGATTGGGCTCACTCGAGCTCAAACCATCCGGCTAGTCAATTTTAATTGTTAATAAATTTGTTTATTGTTTTGTATAAGACAGATTGCAAATAAAAATTAATAATAAAAAAAAAAAAATTGCTGAAAATACTCCGCGCCGGCATTGAGAGGAAATCGGGACCTACTCATTTGTTCTGCTGTTTGTTGAAAAAGGATTTTCCATACTGCGACCTCGATTCAGTGCTCCAGGTTTCCAGGATATTGGACAGTACAATTTGATTGCTCAGCTAATACTATTGCCAGCTATGCAGTTTCTTTTGCTAAAACACCTGATATAACTGCAACAACAACCTCACAAACAGCTGGGTATGCTCCGTTTGAGGCAGTCCGATACATCGCAATGTCATGTCTGTGAGATGTAACGGCTGTCAAAATTGGTGTCATATTAGGAGAAGTACTGACTGGTTCTCGGAGTTGGGTAATGATTCAGGGGGAATAATATTGAGGACCAAATAGAAGGCTCTCCTCTTTGCACAATCAATGATGATTGTGCAGCAAGGTGTAGTACAACTACATCTAGATCCTCTGTGAGTCCATACAATGAGTGATGGATTGATACAGCATTGAGTTCAGACCATTTCTTAATGTGGTTAATATTACCCATCGTTGAGTCTTTGTTAACTAAAATAAGACAGACAGGTCTGAGTTTACGCACTGTATTGAACAATCACTCAGCGGTCTCTTACCTCCTAATGACGTTAGGGTGGGTGAGAGAATTCTTAGAGATGCGATCTGCAAGGCTGCAAAGAGGCGTATTCCTGCTGGAAGGTTTTCTAGTATTAGGACAGGCTTTCCAGCAGAAGCTACACGCTTAGCGACCCTGCTTTACAAAATTAAAGGTTAAAGCGAAAATCAATAGGTCGTATTCGAATGAAAAAAGGACATGAGGATTTAGAAGACTGTTACATGTGAGGAGATATCTGTTGCTTTTGGGAAAGCAAAATAATCCAAGGCACCCGGCCCTGACGGCATTTCAATGCTGAACCAGAATTTAATATGTACGTGTTGAATTTCTCTATTTCCCAACTAATTGTCCCAGAAATATGGAATTCTATCTCTTTTGAAACTTGACAGTGAAGCTGAACTTGAGTCCTCTTATTTGGAATCATTATGACATGATTATGATCCTAGCGGATCACCAGCATGGCTTCAGAAGAAATCACCACTTTTATCGCTGATGGACTCAACAAGCCGAGACCATGTGAACGTACGGTACGGTGGCTCTAGACTTGAAGAATTTAATACTGTTCATCATGCAATCTTGTTTTAAGACCTGGACTCCACCTGACTACCTGACAAAGCAAAACGCTGACTATTAAACTATCTTTTTTTTTTATTATTATTAATTTACAATCTATCAATAAGACAATAAGTAAATTAGTTGACAGTTCATAATATAACAGAAATAGCTGTACTCCAGTGAGAACAGCTATTATATTCAAAATTCTATAATTAAGAGTTTATTTACAATATATACAAAATTTAATCTCTAAAAGGTAAATCTAACACATGATTTCTTTTAAGTCTTCGAGTTGTATCGCTATTATCTAGTAGGCCTATTGCCAAAACATTTAAATGATCATGTAGTCTCTCAACATACCTTGTGCTTATTCTACGTATTTCATCTTTAATGTATGGAATATTTAAATCTTTGTGAATTTGGTCGTTAGCCACAAACCAGGGGGCGTCAACAATAAGTCTAAGCGTTTTGGACTGATATCGTTGAAGAATTTCAATATTTGATTGGCTTGCAGTTCCCCATAATTGGATAGCATATGTTCACACAGGCTTTAAAATAGCCTTGTAACGCCGAACTTTGTTCTCCAAACTAAGCTGCGATTTTCTCCCAAGCAGCCAATACATTTTTTTTGTTTTTATGTTGAGTTTCTTTGTCTTGCCTTTAATATGACTTTTCCAAGTTACTCTCCTATTTATATCGAGTCCAAGATAATTTGCGGAATCACTATTAGGAATTTGTGAATTATTTAAAAATACTGACGGACAATCTCCTCTTCTCAGAGCAAATGTGACATGTTTCGACTTCTCAGTATTAACCTTTATTTTCCATTTCTTAAGCCATCGCTCTATTTCAACTATTTCATTTTGAATATCTTGAGATACTTCTGCCGCAGTGTCTTTAGATGCAATTATAGCTGTATCATCAGCATAAGTGGCTACTTGAACATCACTGACAACAGGAAGATCGGCAGTGAATATTGTGTAAAGGACAGGTCCCAAAACTATCTTAATGGTAGAAAATACTTTGAGTTGAGAAGGGTTAGGTCGGGGTATCGAAAGCTAAAGTTGGGTGTACCACAGGGTAGAGTTCTCTCTACCCTGTGGTACACCCAAGGATGGAACAAGATGTCATTGTTGGCGGTTTAAGTATTCCGACAGTTCAGTATCCTACGATACTTGTTACAACTTTCGATCCCCTGCTTATATTCGCGGCTAATTTTAACAAATAGGGATAATCGGATTAACTCAAGAAACAAAGATGGGTCTTCTTACCCCAGACAAAGAGACAATTATTACTACCTATAAAGCAATTGGGCGCTCTGTCCTAAATTATGCTGCTTCTGTCTGGACGCCCTACGTAAATCATAATAAAATATGCAGCATAGGTCTAGAGTGGCCCCTATAAGGGGTAGCTCTTTTACAAAGTTGCTTTTTTGTTTCTAATTATGCTAGAAAGGATATAATTGGCGTATCTTACGTCAATCTCAACAAAATATTTCATATAGGCCCAGATCGGAACAATTTATAGGTAGTCCCATGCAAATCTCTCCAATTTTTACGTTTTTGAATGAAATTTTTGGTTTTTATTATACTCTTCATAAGGAGTGCTAATAATAGTATTATAATTTGGTCACAATGTTTGCAGCGCATTAAAAGAAGTGTCGGATACCCCGTAAAGTATCGCAATCAGCGCGACAAGACGAATCGATCTTGCCATATCTACCTTCCTTACAATTTTTGATATGGTATTGGTTTGCAAGTAGGTATGGAGACTTTTTATAATCAGAAACAACTCAAGTATCAAGTTCCGTACAAAAAAAAATTTGTATTGATTTTGTTTCATCGAAAATGTTGGAATTAAGCATTTATTTGTAAAATAAAAATTGTGTTGAAATTGGTACACTACATACAAAATGGAGACATTGTATAAACTGTATTCTTATATATAACAGCAAATATAAGAGGCATCGATAGCTCAACCGTCCAGCGTGCGAATCAGTTAATTTTTAATATGATTCCTTCTAACTACTTTATGAGCAACAAAACTGTCAATAACCTTCATAAATGCAAAATTCATGCATATATGAACAACTAAAATATTACTATATTAAAAATTGTTAAATCTAAGTACCCCTTCAAAAATTTAAAAACTGAAGTAGACACCAGCGTTGCCGAGCAAAAAGGGCAAGTGTGAAGAATAGTATTTAAACTTCAGTTACAATGATGTTAACTTTTTTTTCTTAATAAATTTTTTTTTTGTTATACCCTGCATTAGGAGGCGTGATAGACCCCATAAAATATATATATTCTTGATCAGCATCGAAAGCTGAGTCGATATACTAGTATCTCCGTTTGGCCGTTGAACATCGAATTTAACGTTCGAGATCTGAGCTACATAAAAGATGGAACATATTTATCGATTCTTCAGACAAAGTGAACGTGCTAACCCTCCATACAGACCCTCAACCCACTTATGAATTTTTCTATGAACGTTATGTTAATTAAGCTAGAAACGCCAAATATTGTGCAACTTACGTAAATATCCCACATAGATCCAGATGGGAATAGCCATAATATAGCCAATATGCAAACCTATTGTTCAAATAAAGAGTCTTAGAGAAATTACAGGTTATTTAGAAACCGAGGACACTCATTATAGTCAATATCAAATTGATATTCGATATGAATGTTTTTGTGGACATAAGCTTCATATATATTTTAATGGGCATATCCCGTCAAATTGTAGAGCTAGACCTCATAGTAACTAACCACCCACTACATAGCTGCTATACGATTTGAAATTTCGTAGAATGAACTGAAGTTAACGTTTTTCTTTCTTGTTAATTTATTTATATTTCAGAGAACTGTGTGAGCGATCAATAACTGAACGCGAGGGGATTGCACGATTACGAATATGTTGAATTTGCATGCCATTGTAGAGAATTGCATCTTATCTAGAATGTATATGTACTCATTCGTTATCGGATGCAGTCTCGACTGCATTGATAAATGTGCTTGGCTAAAAATAGACATTTAATTGCTTTCTGCATTCAGTTCACTCAATTTCCTTTCAATGGCCACCCAAGTATCTCGAATTTTTTTTAACGTTGAATAGTGGAATTTTTATACTAAAACGCAAATATAATTCAACCTCTCAACGGTCAGACGAACATATAGACGCATAAAGAGTAAAATGGCTGCTATACACTATACCCACAGGGTAAAAGGGGGTCTTGTAAGTTTATGCAAATGTATGTAACAGACCCCCTGAAGTAAATATAGGCTTAATTAACAACGAAATTCGAGTGGATATAGCCATAGCCGTCCCTCCACATCTATGAACGACATCTCTTATAGATTAAAAAATATAAGCGACTGTTTTATTAAACTGCTTACTTCTAAATGTTGCCTTATACAAGTAATTAAACACATATTCAAATTGTTAGGTCTGTATAGGGCTTGATTATATTTTAATATCCTGTACCCGAAGGGACAATGGTATAATAAGTTTGTGCGAACGTACATATGTAACAGGCAGATGGAGGCATCGTAGACCCCATAAACTATATATTCTTGTTTAGCATCGGAAAATGATACGATTTGGCCATTCCCGTCCGTCACTTAGATTGTCCTTGACCATACGCAAATTAAGTATATTAAATTTTGTAGATACCACGCATCGTCGACCCCATAAGTATATTCTTGATCAGCTCGTCAAAAAGAGTGCCCTAGCCATATCCGTTCGTCTGTTAGTTGCTGTGCTTTCTTTTTTGTAACTTTTTTGGCATCTGGCTAAATTCCGGTATTCTTTTGGTCCCAAGCTTTTGGAGTATCCATATTGTCATGCCACGCCCTCCTTTTAGGGTAACCCCATAGAAATGAAAAGCCCTTTTTTGTGTTTTTTATTGCAATTTTTTTTTATTTAATTCAAAAATATTTTCAAAACCTTTTTTGATGGTTTTTATTCATATACATGTACCAGTGGGCGTGTCCCGTCCACTTTTGAAGGTAGGTCCCATATATGCTGACTTCTTATGGTTTGTCGCTTCACACACATTTAAGTACTAATACGATTAAAATTTCGTGTGAAGGTATTAGAGCTTCGGTTCAACGGAGATAACGATTTTTCTTGTTTTTTTTATATTTTTAACTAGTAGAACCCCGCGACTTTGTACGCGGCCCTCCCCTTTCCCCAGCCACTTCTTTCCCTTCCCCTCCCTCTTATTGAAAAAAAATGGAAGGAAAATCTAAAAAAACCACCAAACAATTTTCTGTTTACCCAATCCAACGGAACTTCACAGGATAACCCACGGAACCATTTTGAATATTGGCACAAAATTTGATCAAAATCGGTTGTGCAGTTTCGGAGTCTATAGGGAACGTACATACATACTTCCATTTTTATATATATAGACTAGCTGGTACCCGGCGCGTTCCCTCTGTTACTCCTTCTCTCTGTCACACCTTCCCAATGCACTTTTACTCTATTACCAATTCTCCCACCCCTCTTCTAATGTCACTTCCACCCCTTCTCCAACCACCCCTTAGGCTCCTCCATTCCTCTTCCCCTGCCACTCCTTACATTTCCACCTCTTTTCCCCTGCCCCCTTCGATCCCATTAACACGTATACAACATTTCATCCCTCTATCTAAAATGGTACCCAGTGCGTTTCTGCCACTTCTACCCCCAACTACCTTTCTTTGACGCCAACTTCTCCCTGCCCACTTTCCATGCTCTCATCGACCCCATTAATATGTATATTCAATGTGGATGCCTTTTCGCGCATTTGCCGAAGCCGTGACTCCTGTTCTGGTTCCGTTTCTGTGGCTCTAGATGTGGATGTCCTTTCGCGCGTTTGTTGAAGCCGCGACTCCTGTTCTTGCTCAGTTTCTGTGGCTCTAGATGTAGATGCCCATTCGCAAAGATTTTGCAAACGTGATTCGCGTTCATCGGCATTTTCAGCTGCTCTTTTTTCGCTCATATTTTTTGATTTTGAGGTTTTTTAACCAATGGATGATTTTACTGGTGGCATTTTTTTGAATTCGAATGAATTGAAAAACAAATGAAAATAATAAGCGATAAGTCGATCGATCGCTTACAATTTTATTTATTTACGAATGACAAAGAAAGAATAAGTGAATGTAAATGTAGTAAATGTAGTTGCTGTACTCTATCGTCATTAGAAAAATCTAAAAAAAAAAATTCTGTTTATCCAATCGCCACGAAACTTCACAGGATATCCCACGGTTTTTTTTTTAAATTTTAAAGTCTACATAGAGCATATTTCGTAGTCGTGAAAACACGACAGCTCCATTCGTACTTGTTCTGGTATTTCCGCAAATGTATATGCTAAAAATTCTGTATGAATGTCTCACTAACACTCACTGCTTTTTCTATGAATTTTTGTTCGTGGTTTCCGTCTGGCAGTAACCGTCTAGTTTAATAAAAGTTTCACAGTAATTAGCTAAAGCATAGAAGCATAGTGGCCAGGCTAATTTTCATAACAACGGTTAGTGGAAATACTAACAAGATAAATCGTTAACTTCGGTTGAATCGAAGCTCCAATACCATTCACACGAAATTTTAAATGGTATTGTAAAACATAAACTTGGGTGGTGGGTTTGTATAGTGGATACAAAAAAAAAAGTTGATGGGACACGCCCACTAGTATATGCGTGTGAAGCGACCATACACAAGAAATCACTATATCGAATTTCGAGCATACAGGTGTATGGGTGCTACCCCAAAAAGTAAGCGTGGCATATCAATAAAGATACTCCATAAACTTGGGACCGAGAAAAACTTAAATCGAGATTCAACATCCTAAAAAATTTTCAACAATAAAAAAAAAAAATGGGCAGCAACTATCAGACGGGCAGACGGCAGACATGGTTAGATCGTCTGGTCTTGACGAGCCCATTAAGAATGTATGTACCTTATGGAGTCTCCGATGACTCCATTAATGCGCTACAAGCTTTCAGACAAACTGTTAATACCATTTCACACTTGGTGTGAATGGTATAAAAGAAAAAGTACCAGTTGCGGGGAATATATCGTTGTTGAAATACGATGAGCAATAATCACAATATCATACTTTTATAGTTACTGTAGTTAAAACCAAAATACGAATTGCAACGCACATTGTTCGATACATTCACTAACAAAATGCACAAGTGTGTGATATTTTTTAGTTTTAAACAAGCATACAATTTTCATTGCAAATGTATGTAAAAGAAGGAGGTGTGGCAGTCGCAATAACGTATTGGTATAAAGTATAAAAGATTGGTGCCATATGCAATTAGAGCCGATTCATGTAAAACTTTTTTCGATAAATTCTTTGTGTTACAAAAATTATTTTAGTGGGAATATAGTCCAATTACGTGGGTAGTAAATTTGTATCGGGGCTACCCCAAAAGGTGGGCGGAGCACGCCAAAGTTTACTTTGAAGTTTTTTTTTTTATAACACTATTTTTTAGGATTACATATCGCTGTCACTCTGACTCTTCTAGCGTTGCTTATCTAGTACTGCGTATCGCCTCTAGCACGTACTCTGAAGTCAACCTAATTGATGTAACAGCCAATAGTATGACTGCTTAGGACAAATAGCTAAACTTGCGCAATATAATATTTGCTTTGCTACATCTCAGCTCACAGGTTCTTCACAGAAAATCTCACAACATATTGTCACTCACGAAAATTTGTTCTCAATTTTCAGCAAATCACCAAAATTAACTTTTCAAAACTTATTTTGACATATATTTTTTTAAGTAGAGATGGTACTACGCCAACTAAACATTCATTTGAAAGGTATTTAATGGTATTTTTTTTTTTAATTTTCCGCATCAGATTCCGTTATTTTGAAGTGTAACACAAAAGTTTCTTAATTTGTGGTGTTGTAAAATCCCGTATCACAAAATTTAAGTTTTCTGAAGGATTCAAAAACGAAACACGCAAACAAAGAATTTCATTAACTCGAAAAAATTTTCAAAAATTCATAACATTTGAACGGGTGGACCGATTTTCTTGACCTTGAGTTCGTTGAACTCGTCTCGGTGCCAAAAATTGAGGGCGATAAGTTCTACACAAGCCACAGAACCCCTTGCGGATGGGTCAACATCTTGTATTTCCGAATGGGGTGATCCGATTTGTATATCTTAACATTTAATATCATATAAATACATCTCGATCGGACTTATCTTACGAATAATATAGTATAATATATTAGACCATTCATCGATGCAAATAGATCTTATTTTAAATAATTAATTATTATAATTAAATTTGGTCGAATTTCATAATTCATACAACCCACCGTTTTGTAGCTGTGTTAACCTCCTCTCACATAAGATAAAGTGCAACAAATCATTGACCCTATAGAAGTCTAAATGAGTATTTACGAATTACATACATGACTACGTGTTGTACTGTGCAGCGAAGAAGCAAGAAACAAGAATGAACGCTGCAGTCGAGTATACTCGACTTTTAGATACCCTGTAGCTTGCTTAAGGACGATAGAGTGTATTTTTTAGTGGTCTGATTGATGATCTGATGAAAAATTATAATTAATTAAACGCGGGAGGTTTTGCTTAAGTAGTCCTATCTGGGCCTATAGATAATATTTTGTAAAGATTTACGCCAAATTTGGCATTTCTACCTTAAGAACAAAAATTTGTTTTTATACAAAATGTTAAAAATAAAGTACAAGTTTGTCTGGAGGCTACCCCTTGTAGTGGGCCTATCTAGACCTATGCAGTATGTTTTATTAGAATTAGCGTACATAACAAACTCAAAATCAAGGGGGCAGGTTTCTGTGAACGGACGGACAGACAGACATGTCTATATCGACTTGTCTTTCGATGCTGATCAAATATATATATACTTTATGCATACATTTTGCACTAAATTAATATACCTTTCTACAGGGCTAAAATCTAATAAAAAAATGCGAAACAACTATCAGACAAACGTACATGTCTAAATCAACTCGTCTCGTCGATTTCATTGAAAATATGTATATGTTTGTGAGGTCTTCGATGGTTCCACCAATACGTTGTAATCTTTCAGACATACGGATAACCTTTCACAGTATATCTGAAGGGTATAAACATGTCAAAATGAGAAACTTTTTACTGAGTTTTGCGTTTCTCTGATGTTGACAATTGAAATCAATTGAAATTGCAACCACTCACAAGAGAAAATTAGCAGCAAAATACCTACGATTCCCTGGGAATCTGGACGGACACGAGCTACGCGTTGTCTATTTTTAAATGACGTACTCAAAACAACACTAATCCATACAAAAAAAAAAAGAAGCTCAAGTTCTTTAAATAAAGGAAGTGCGTAATTTGCGAATCACAGTACACATATATATCGAACAAAGCATGTTAACGAATTAATGTATTGCAGAATACAATTAGGTTCCGCTATTTATAGATGAATCTGTCTGACAAACTGACTGAGTAAAGCCGATGACGTGTTATTGTTGCGAACAAAGCTGTCCGGGCTCTTTTGATTCGTCATTTAATTTTACCGCTCCTGTGAAGATTTTTTTAACCATATGGCTTAAAAGCAATGCAGTTAAAAAACACAAAAATGTTTCTATACGACAAATTTTGCAAACATTGCGACCATATTATAATATTATTCACACTATACTATTCACATACTCTATAAAAATACATTATATATATATATATATATATATATATATATATATATATATATATATATATATATATATATATATATATATATATATATATATATATATATATATATATATATATATATATATATAAAAAATTAAAATATCAACACAATAATATGTCACAGCAATTTTCACTTCTTTCATTATTCAGCTTATAAATAGTTTCCATACCAACTTTCAAACCAATAGCTCAAAAATTGGGAATATATAGTATACGAACACACAAAAAACGGACGAATATTTCTATATCGAGTTGCGTTGTCGAGCTGATCTTGAATAAATATACATTTTATGGCGCTACTTATGCTTCCTTTTAAGCAGTCATGTAATTTGTTACGAACATAATGCCATGCATTAATGGAGTGAAACTATTTAAGACATATTACCAAATTGAATGAAATAGAATGCAAAAACTTATGTGCGGTGTCGCACACCAAGCCGAGAAACAATCTCAACGAGTATATAAGTAAGTACTTAAATCCATTTAGTGTTGGTCAAACATTTCTCTCAGTGCATAAAATTGACATACGCGCATGACCTCCACGTTTGAAGTATCAGCGTCAAATCGACTGGATTAACTTGGCAAACATTGTGACTAAAGAAAAATACTATATAGACTGTGTGTAGAGTATAAAAAGAAAAGAAAAATGGTTGAAATAAAACTATCATGATGGCGTATGAAATCAAATATTTTATTGCGTATTGTAAGTGGTCAGCTCAACAAATAATAAAGCTTTACTTAGTAAATCGACAAAGTGAGCGGTGATTTAAAATTGAGATGTAGTTCTGCCCAAAAGAAACCACCATGTCAAATTCTAAGTTCATATCTTTTGAAATACATTTTTTTTCCATATAAAAACATTCAAATGGGTCCTCCCCTTATCAAGGGGAGTTCATGCCCATTCAGTATGGCTTAAATTTTGTACTTGCGGAAACGATGTACATTGCTGGGCTCTTGGCTCTCGGGCAACTGGACAATCGTCGCATGTAAAAATACAAAGCAAAATAGAAAAACAAAATAGTTTCTTACTTCGTTGCGTGCACCAGTGCATATCACACGCATAATATTGCAATATAGTTGCCAACCTGTGGTTCAAGCTGTTCTGAAATATCAAGAGGGCAGTGTAGAGAATGTGAGCCGGAGTTCGTTTCTCTTTCTTTGCTTTAACATAGTCACATGAAAAACAGTAAACACTCACACACACACACACTCACACACTCTATTCTCTTCTATTATCCATTTTAATATATTTTTTAGCTACTTCCTTAGTTTCAAAAAACTTGGTTGTAAATTTATTGTTGGTGGAGATTATAATGCCAAACATCCTTGGTGGGGATCAAGGTTAGCAAATCCCAAAGGAAAGGAGCTATACAAATGCATAAATACCAATAATTCTTCAACACTGTCTACGGGAAAATCAACGTATTGGCCATCAGACCCCCGCAAAATACTGGATCTTTTGGATTTTGCTGTTTATTTTGGAATACCACGGCATCATCTGGAAATTTCGGACAACTATGACCTAAGTTCAGACCATTCGCCAATTATAATTACATATGGCACTGCTCTTCCAGCACTATCAAATAAATATAAAATTGTCACATCTAGCACAGATATTTTAGATTTCAAGATTGGATAGATGCGAAACTAAATACTAATATATCTCTCAAAACTGGTTTAGAAGTGGATACGGCTGTGGAATCATTTACAAACATTATACATGTAGCAGGTCTGTTGTGTACTGCACCAGCCAAAAGTACTATAGCGAATACTGTTTTTATATCAGCTGAGCTTAGTAACCTTATAAATAATAAGCGAAAGCTCCGGAAAAATTGGCAAACCAGTAGATGTCCAGCAGATAAAACTAGGTACAATACAGTATCATTCCAACTTAAAAAACGCTTGCACGAAGTAAGAAATGAAGCAACTGCAGAGTTTTTCAAAAGTCTGGATCCTAACACGAAAGACTATGAATACAGCCTTTGGAGAGCTACCAAATATTTAAAACGACCTGCAAAACGAAATGTTGCTATACGTAATCATGATGGAGGATGGTGTAAAACCGCCAAAGCTAAGGTTGAGGCATGAGTTTCTGGATGTACCTTGTCAAATGTGCATGCCAATTCGTAGAATTACTGTGTCTGAAATCAAAGAAGAATTCGCAAAACTGAATCAAAAAAGGTCACCAGGCTATGATAAAATCGACGGAAGAGTTACGAAAATGCTCTCTCAAAAGTGTATACAATTTTTAGCACTAATTTACAATGCGATTTTGAGGCTGGATCACTTTCCTACACAATGGAAATGTGCGGAGGTGATAATGATTCCAAAACCAAACAAGCCTAAAAATATTCTCTCGTCCTACCGACCTATTAGCTTGCTGGTGACATTCTCCAAAGTATTCGAAAGAATACTTATGAGTAGATTGTTACCAATTTTGGATGAATACAATATAATACCGGAACATCAGTTTGGGTTTAGGAGAGGTCATGGGACTCCAGAGCAATGTCATCGTATAGTGGATATAATTACAAGTGGATTCGAGAAGAAACTGTATTCTGCGGCAGTATTTCTTGATATACAACAATCATTTGACTGAGTCTGGCATCCAGGCATGTTATATAAAATGAAAAAACTGCTTCCTGCTCCATTTTTCCTCTTATTGAAATCGTATCTAAGCAATCGACACTTTTATGTTCAAATGGAAGGAAAAACATCGAAACTATATAGTATCCATGCTGGTGTCCCAGTGCAGGACAGTGTTCTGGGACCTGTCGTTTACACAATATTCACTGCCAGTCTTCCTGTTGTCAGTGATGTTCAAGTAGCCACTTATGCTGATGATACAGCTATAGTTGCATCTAAAGACACTGCGGCAGAAGTATCTAAAGATATTCAAAATTAAATAGTTGAAATAGAGCGATGGCTTAAGAAATGGAAAATAAAGGTTAATACTGAGAAGTCGAAACATGTCACATTTGCTCTGAGAAGAGGAGATTGTCCGTCAGTATTTTTAAATAATTCACAATTTCCTCATAGTGACTCCGCAAATTATCTTGGACTCGATATAAATCGGAGATTAACTTGGAAAATTCATATTAAAGGCAAGACAAAGAAACTCAACATAAAAACAAAAAAAAATGTATTGGCTGCTTGGGAGAAAATCGCAGCCTAGTTTGGAGAACAAAGTTCGGCGTTACAAGGCTATTTTAAAGCCTGTGTGAACATATGCTATCCAATTATGGGGAACTGCAAGCCAATCAAATATTGAAATTCTTCAACGATATCAGTCCAAAACGCTTAGACTTATTGTTGACGCCCCCTGGTTTGTGGCTAACGACCAAATTCACAAAGATTTAAATATTCCATACATTAAAGATGAAATTCGTAGAATAAGCACAAGGTATGTTGAGAGACTACATGATCATTTAAATGTTTTGGCAATAGGCCTACTAGATAATAGCGATACAACTCGAAGACTTTAAAGAAATCATGTGTTAGATTTACCTTTTAGAGATTAAATTTTGTATATATTGTAAATAAACTCTTAATTATAGAATTTTGAATATAATAGCTGTTCTCACTGGAGTACAGCTATTTCTGTTATATTATGAACTTTCAACTAATTTACTTATTATTATTTGTCTTATTGATAGATTGTAAATTAATAATAATAAAAAAAAAAACTTAGCGATTGGGTTTTGTTGCAAACGCTCGACAAAAGTCAAAACTGCAGTTGTGTTATATATAATACATATGTCACATTTTTAAAGTCGCTGATTATGTATCTGATATCCAAATATCTGAAAACCAAAAGACAGAACCAAATTGGTGAACTTATTCTTTTTTAGGAATTGAATCGAAACGAAATTTAAAATTACATTGATTTTAAAGTCAATAATTACGAATCTGAAGTCAAAAATGCGAAAATCAGTATGGCGATGCCGAACATACATTGCACACGGCGCAATAACAGCCGCTTTTAGCACGTGCACATTGCACTGATTTTGGGGAAAAAATCGATAAAAATGAAAGCCACACAATTTTATTCAGTTTTACCCCACCCACAAGAACGGTTAAGATACATAATTTAATACTTTTGACACTACGTGTGAAGAGCATAAAAATATGGAGAAGTACCAGGGCACTCCGAGTATGCTATGTAAAAATATAAAAACCGAACTTTTACATTGTTTATAGATCTTTTCATCAAGTGGTTTTCTACGTTCATTTAAGTGGTAAATTAGAAATAGAAACAATCGTATTTTTGTTGGTGCTATATGAAATTATAGAAACTTTTTGGCAACGCAGCAATATTCATGTGTAATTTTTTTAAAGGACTCTCACTTTTGTTACGGGATATATACCGACTCAATAATGCATGTAATCAGTTAAAAAAGAGGGAGAGGAAAGAAAAAAACTAATTTTTCAATTTTTGATAAATTGATTCAAAACTTCTACGCAAACTCTAAGTAAACCTTAACAGATCGTTCATGTAAAACTCATTCGGTCACATTTATAAAAAATATAAGCAATCCTATAGAAATATGTTTCGAATAATCTAAACGACAGTAGATTAGATCAGAACAATTATCATACATGTGTGAAGTGAAATCGAACAAAAGGAATAGGTTTTGTATATTAATGCCAGTTCAGTCACATTTGATCGCATCACAAAATGCTTCAAGTCAACTGCATTTTATGTATATCAATTTCACGGACAATTTATATCTATGGAAGGTGTATTCCACGCAATTTGACCAAAATTCGCTTCGAACTCGATTAGACGGTTTTCATATAGAGTACTAGAAGGGAAAGAGTAATGTGAACTACCAGTTCCTTAAGTGTTTACATTGAAGTCACAAGCAAGTCACAACAGCAAAACGGAATTATTGAACAGCTTATTTTGTAAACATGTTCAATTTTTCTTTGAACAAAGCTGTCGAAATGTTAAAAGTTATAATATTTAATTAAATAATAATGAATTGAATGAGAAATATAGTATTCTTGTTATCAAACAGCACCAAGAAGATGGAAATGTGCAACGACAAGATTAATCAAGCTCTGGCCTTACACCTGCATGCTGTATTTTAATTGAATAACTTAAATTTCTCAATGAAACCTCGTAAAAAAATCTAGTTCAAATGATTGCGACCGGAATAGTGGCTAAAAATTCAAACTTAACTCACATGTTATTCTATGGATTGTAGCCGACTTGTGGCCTGCTATTGAGTTTTTTTTGTTCTCTGTATGTAAACGGGCTATAACAAGCAGTAAGCATTAACCAAAGCTCTTTCTGGTTAAGGATTTAACAAACGTTAAAAACAAAACCCTTATCAACTGTTGAATAATATGATTTTTTTTTTTTTTTTTTTTTGGTTTAAGTTACTTCTTAACTTTCTAAAAACACAATAGAAAGGTCAGAGAATTATTTGGCCTATAATAACGCCATACAGCTATGATTTTCTTGTCAGATTTTAAGTTTGGTTTCATATTCTTATCAGATTTTCATCGTTTTGTTGCAGTGTTTTTTTTGCAGCTCGATATTTTAACCGTAGTATTTACATATAAGAAAATCAAATTATTAACCAACTATTTTAACAATCGTTAAATTGATGTGCCGATTAGTTAAACACCATTTAGCAATATTTTAAGAAATTGGCTCTAAACATGTTATAGAGAACTCTTTTTTTTTGTTTTGTTTTTTTCTTTACACACAGAATTAATAAATTTTGTAATAAAGTCGAATAAAGGCGAATATTATATATGAGTATGTACATCCATACATAATACACAT
>JAWNNQ010001101.1:0-174927 GCA_035044765.1 Leucophenga montana | reverse complement strand
AATAAATATTCTCAAGAATATTGCGCTTGGTTACTTCCATTTGTTCTCATTATAACTTGAAATCTTCATATCCATTTTTTATATACATACATATATGCTTACTTTGTTTTATTTGGTAAAATGAATACATACGAAACACCCGACGCCATGCAACTTTATAAATGCATTGTATGCAACACTCATGCATCAATCTTGATTAAAACTCAAATTCAATATCAATGTCACCACATTGTCTCATAACACATTTGACGATTAACTGTTTGAGTAGTTACTCATTGGATCTAAATGGCGGCTGAGTAAAATTAGTATATGTTTTAGAATGGCGCAGAAATATTGGTGTGGGTGTAATTTAGCACGGAGTTTCGCTCATTCAACGTATGATCAGAAAAAGTATGAGTATTTTGTTTTTGCTACCTAAATGGCACTCTGTGAAATGCGTTGCCGGTACCACCGCATTTTTCTAATCATTTAAATACCGAGGTACTACTCACAATCAGGTAAAAATTAGAACAAACAAAAAAAAAATTTATTTTAAACTGAAAATAAAACTTTAAACACAACAAAATATTAAACCGTCAAGGAGACTTTCAAAAAAATTCACGCCTTGGCGAGTCGCGGAACCCACGAATCGTATATAAGTTGCTTCTTGATCAGTATCAATAGCTGAGTCGGTCTAGCCATTTCTGTCCGTCCGTCCTTATGTCTGAACAACGGGATCTCGGAGACTAAAAAAGAAAGAACATCCAACCTTGATTTTTAGATTCGTATGGTTCACGTTTTTTAGAGTAAACCAGCCGAAAATATTTGTTTCCACATTTATTTTTTAGATTCTAAGTTTTAATCAACATGCAGAAGGAGTCGTGGCAAACCCCATAAATGTATATATTTTTGATAAGCATCGATAGCCGAGTCGATATAGACATGTCCCTCCGTCAGACCGTCGTGATTCAACGAACATATCTCGGACACTATATAAGAGATAGAGAAATTTGAATATTTAGACTATACTTTTTCTCTCTTCAGATAACTAGTATTAAATGAACATGCTCGCCCCACTTTAGTGCCCCATACAAATCTGGACCTCATTTTTAAGTTTTTGTATGAAAATGTTTTGGTTTAGTTGATAATTACACTAGAAACACCAAATTGTGTATCTGACGTAAATACTAATAAAATATACCGCATATGACCAGAGCGGTCCACTATAATGGGTAGCTCCCTTACAAACTTGTCATCCATTTTTTAAGTTTTTATATTTTATATTTTGTTTGTTTTTGTTCTTAATTAAGCTAGAAATGCAAAATATGTGTGATGAGAATATTTTAAGGGGTAGCCTTATTGAAACCTGCCCACCTACTTTTGAATTTCTGTATAAACATTTGTCCAGATTGGACCACTCATCTATATAATCTATGGTTCATATAACGAGCCGTTAACAAGGTACAGAGTATCGCGAAGTCGAGCAGCGTTCTTTCTTGTTCTTTTTCCACTATTTTTTTTTTTTTTGGTTTTTTTAGATTTCTTTTTGATTTATAAAATATTGATTTATAAACATTTACACCGTGGGCCGCGTACAATGTCGCGGGGACGTACTAGTTTATTTATAAATTTAAAAAAAACAATTTTTTAAATTTTTGCAATTAAAAAAAATTTTTTTTAACAAACGTAATTATTAGAGTATGAAATGCGGTAGGGTATTTCGAAGTCGTAAATTCACGACTGCAGCCTTCTTTCTTGTTTTCATACTATAGACATTCGGTATCTATATATGTATGTATAAATACGTAAATATAAAATTTATCGTCCCATTTTAAAGTGTTCAATTAAAAAATTTGGAAGTATTCTTACATTTTTTATGAATGTAAAGGCACCTAATTAATTAGTTGAGGATTGAGAGCCCCAAAAAAAAAAAACAATCTGCGTATTAACACTTCGACACAGAGTAAAATGTGCTTCGTGGTATTAGCGTTGCCAAGGCCTGGTTTACAAAATAAAATATGATTTTAGCACTTTGTTGTATGTACTATAAATGGTACTACATAGTTTCATATTTTCAGCGCGAGTTGTCACATGCCGTGGTTGCAGCTTTGTTTTCATTACCGTTTATTTTTTTTTTTTTTATTCTGTTCTGTATTCATCATATAACATTTTCCTTGTATGTATACTTTTCTTAAAGTATCATTTTTTTGTATTTATACTTTTCTTAAAATAAAAGCTGATATTCTTTTCAAAGTACGATATATATATTTAGGACCAATTTCACGGCTGGCCTATATCTTTATAGATAATTTTTTTCACATCATAGTTTTCTATGTCACGATTGTTATTAAGCCTATAAACGTATTGCCTAGTTCCGACGAACCAATATATATATTTCAAAGAGAGCTGCCATCTTGACTTCACAATTTCGATAACAAACCAAAGCAAAAGCAAAGTAAAAACAAACCAAATTGATTTTTTTTTATTAAGATTTGATATGCAAACGTGCATATTATATTCCTAGATTGGCTCATTTTTTTTTTACTGCAGTGGCGGGCACTCTCATTCAATTTCTTTTAATTTATACTTTTCATGCGTTTACATGTGTCCTCTTCAGCATTTTGTGCTGACCGATAAATAAGACGAAAGTAACGATAACAGACAAAATAGTCACCGTTAAGAGGCCAAAAATCGATTTAAACTGCAGGAATGGATTTATGGAAATGGATATATCGAAATGGATTTATTACAATTGTGAAGTCGTGAAATACACTACGCAATATTATTCCCCCGATAGCATATCTTGGCAATTCGTATTCTCTAATGTATTTCTAAGTCATGGAAATGGCCCTTAATATTGGTATCATTATATTGAATTTTGAATCATCAATATTTATAACACGTCTTTATATAAATACATACAACTTTTTAATTGCAGAAAGTGATTGAGGATATGCCTCTTGAAGAATTCGAACGTCACAAGGAGGCTTTAGCAGTAAAGAAGCTGGAGAAGCCGAAGACCATATTCCAGCAGTTCAACCTCTTTTACAATGAGATACAATTACAGACGTATCACTTCGAACGTGAAGAGTGTGAGGTGGCGCTGTTACGTAAAATTTCAAAAGACGAGTTTTTGGACTATTTCAAGGTAAATATTTTAATATTTTAAATAGAATTTATTTCTAATTTTAAACCTAATTCGAAGATGCTGAATTGGTTGGTCATTAAAAGTTATAGTTCACGAATTGATTTTTATTGGGCTTTGTTATAAATTAATCGAAAGTACTTGCTCCTTTCGGCTACTGATGAGATTGTTGGTCAAGCTTGAGTTTGATTGAGCTCAAGCTTGTTTAATCTAATCTATATAAAAATCGAAAATATTTTAATTACACTCTTACTGTTTCTTTTCGTCTTAATTATAGAAATTCATTTCTCGCGAAAGTCCCGAACGCCGTGTGCTCTCAGTACACATAATTTCGACGCAATTTGAGCAAGATAAATCTGGAGACAACATCGACAACGAAGTTACAAACATGGAGCGGCATAATAAGATCACAGACATAGTGGCCTTTAAGTCATGTAAAGAACTTTACCCAATTGCTCTACCGTTCCTGGACATAAAGGCGAAGGGTGCACGCAGCAAATTGTAAATTGGAGCCAAATGTTTGTTTCATCTTTATCTGTTTCTTAATTACCGATTTGTTATTTATAAGATTTATTTTACAAACATCTTTTATTTTTTTTTTAATCAATTGGTACATAGTCACGTCCGGAATACAAAAATTGTTTTTAAATAGTTGAATAGAGTGGGTGTTCCTTCATTTGATTAAACTTCGTAGACCCATTCAATTTTCATACAAAATGTATATCAAAAGAATCAACTATTTGGCTGATTCTTTTGATTTTTGAATTTGATTTTAGTAGGGTTGCTTATATCAGTAGCAGGCAAGATAGTAACTCTGGTCTTTGTTTAAATTTACTTTGCTCAAAATGCTGGCGGAACAATCTGATTTGATAATTAAATAGGAGATGTTTGCATTTGTTGTGGACATGCAAGCAAGTTGAAAGGGGAAAAGCACAGTTAGGAGGAAGATAAATGATAACCGCTTCTGATGATGACAGCAATTAAATCGGAGCCTTCCCTCAATTTCCTAAGAAAGAATCAGTTTATGATATTAATCAATTGAGGAAATACCACTGAAATATAAGATATACACGAAAACAAAAATTATAATAAAATTTATTATAACATTAAAGTTTAAAGTTTCATAAATATAGAATCAATTGTATTAACAATGAATCGCTTTTGATATATGGACTAGCAAGCAGAGCGCTATTGGGTATCAAAAAACCCACATCTAGACTATTGAACTCCTGGGAAACGAGGTCCTTGGAATGTTGGTTATTCTACAATGAAATTAAACGTGTAGTGTCACGGCTGTGTGAGCATACTATGCCTGTTACCTGATCCAAAATCGATATTTTGTGCTTAAATACCACATTGTTGCTTGGTTTGATCTGTCTAAAGAGTCCTCCCATGTCCAGAGTGATATTGCTGCGACTACTCGTCTTCTGCTGGGCGTAGGCCAGTTGTACATACATAAAGTCGCGATGCAAGTGTTGAAACGTTGCTTTCAGTTGAAGTGTCTTGCCTAGTGATATACGAGTGGAAATCTATTATTTAAAACAAATCCACACAATCAAACTTACCTTTGATACTGAAAATCGGACTTTCCATTGTTATACTTAGACCACGTTCAATGTGCATAGTGAAGTTCTCCAATTTCCAGTAGTAAGTGAAGAGGTTTAAGTCACGATCTGTCAGCATAGTGTTATTAAATTGAGATATTTCCTGTTCCCGTTTCACAAGCTCTGGCTTTTCAAGTCTCTTCAGCGCTGGCGTTCTTTTATGTTCAGTGGGCGTAGTCATTTTGATGGGTTGCAGTTTCAGGTTGAACGGCACCGGCGTCGTGATTGGAGAAGAAAAATCGTTGATGGAAGATTTTGTTGTTGTTAAGGCGTCTTGATATAATGGCGATTTTTTATCAAGTGTGTTTACCACCAGGTCATCGTAAGTTTTTACAAATCCTTGCAATTGACTTAGTTGGCGCAGTAAAATTTTCATTTCATATAGCTCCTCAAGTAGTTTTGCTTCCAAATTATGAAATGCAAGATTCATTTCCTCTGGTGTATTTAAGTAGACCCAACAGATTTTAAATTGTTTATAATCAAATACACAATATGCAAAACTTTACCTGAACCACAAACCCCTTTAAGCGTTTTCGTGGTGACGGCTTCTGCTGAAGCTCGAACCTCTCCAGCCGTAACAGTACAAACCGCTTTTTGGACTTCACTCGGTTGCTTTCTGAGCGAATCTGGCAACGCATCGCTATTTTCGCTATGTGGTTCGTCTATTTTTCATTACATGATTTAAATAACAGATTAGATTTTGTGTTTACATCTATACTAGCTGTCAGCTATATATTGAAATGCACAAAACATTTTTTTAAGTCGCATTGTCTCCTCTTAGTATTGACCTCTCTGATTACTAGATCTAAAAACAGACTGCCTAAGCCTGGTTCACTTCCATACACTACCCCACTTTTTGGTTGTGGTATCTCAAAAACTTACTCTATTCTATGGTGGATATATTATTGTAGATTCGGGAACTTGCAGCGTGTATTGTGCTATTTATTACACGCATCATTTGCTGAAAACTTTGCCACTGTCCGTTGGAGAGTGCAGGAGAACCCGAGGCAGTCAATTCTGCGCCGCACATAAGAACTCGACCTTTCGCAGACAACCACTTGGCGAATGTTGCGTCGAGACTTGGGGCAAATTCGTACAAAATCAAACTGACTTAGAATCTGTTCGCTGGCTGGCTTCTGGAGAAGTTGAAAGCGGATCCTGATTTCAGAAAAAAAAAACATCTTCAGCGATGAGGCTCAATATCTTTGTGCACAATCAAAATTATCGGAATTGGGACGATGCCAATCCACACGAGGTCCACCAAGTAGCAATGCATTGTAGAAAGTCCCTGGTTGGTGTGGATTGTAGGCCGGCGGCGTTACCGATCGACGATTACAAATTTCCTATGGCCCAAATTATATGATATGGATGTGAAAGACATGTGGTTCCAACAGGTCGGCGCTACGTGCCACACAGCTGATGTCACCATGTACATTGTGCGATTTGACACCGTTAAACTTTTTATTGTAGCGTTTCTTTACTTCGAAGGTTTAGGTCGATAAGCAGCAAACGACCATTGCCATCGCGCACAATTGAGCGTTATCTATTGGCCAGAGGCACCGAAAACTGGACCTATATCGATGTAGCCATTTGAACGATGTTATATGCCACACATAATGCATTTCAAATACAACAAAAAATGCGTTGATATCTCACACACTACTTGTTTCATTCAATTTTATACCCGTTAATTACACTGGCCTACATGAGTTTTGTGAATAAGATGGGACCTAGTGTTTCCGAATGGATTTTTCGTGCTATTTAAAAGGGCTTGTTTCAGCCTTTAATTTCTGATAATAGCGAAGTTTATATCACGTCAGGATTTTGCCCCACGATTTTTCAAAAACTACCAAAAACGCTGTTTTTAGGGGTTTCAACACCTATTTTCTCGAAAACGTGTCGTGAAAATTGGAATTTGCAGGGCAGTGTTATTGGAAAACCCTTTAGTTGGGATTGGTTTCCCTCCAAAAATACATACAATACAAATGAAAACATAGGAAATGAAGCCACATTTTTCAATTTTTCAATATTAAATCACAAAATGATAAAACAAACAAGGACGAATGCTGCATTTGATATTAATTAAAACAAAATCATACAAAAACTCCTAACCTATAAGGATTATATAAGCCTACCCCTTATTCTGGAGTTCGGTCGTAAACTTACTCTTTTGATGCTGATCAAAAATATACTTTTCTATGATAATACTGATGAAATACACCGATCCAGTTTGGGCCATACAAACCTTCCCATACAAACTTTCCCTCAATTTTTAACTTTCTGTAAAATTTTTTTTTTATTTTTGTTGTTAATTATAATAGAAATGATTTCGAATCTTACGTCACTCCTTAAAAATAATCCATGTAGGCCCAGATCGGACCACTTTAAAGGGTCGCGCCATGCAAATCTGCCCCCATTTTTGTCTTTTTGTACAACAATTTTTTGCTTTTATTTTTAATAAATTCTAATTTTAGATAAAAAATCAAGCATTAAACAATCTCGAAGTCGACCCCACTCGACTGGCTGGTGGTTGGTTTCTATGGGGGTTATCCATAAAAGTACATTAGTACATATATAAAGCGTCTGTCCGTAAAAAGCAACAAGATAAAATTTCATGTTGATATTGGCTAAAATAAGAAGAAAACAAGATAAGAAATTAACTGCGCTGGAACGGAAGCCTTAATACTATTCACACGAAGTTTCAAGCTGGGTACTTAGGATATAACGAGTTTGGAAATAGATAGGCTACCGTCCTTGTAAGCTTTTATTTGACCTTTTTCTGCATCGGTTAAGGCTTTTCCTCGATCCTTTTTACATTAAATAGTCGAAATCAAAAAAGTTTGAGCAATGAAAATCTTTCTTCTGGTCAAATTACAACAATTAAATTAAACTTTAATAAGTAAAAAAAGAAGTCTCTAGCATGTTTGGGTGCAGTGGGCGATAGAAAACAGAGGGTGTCCTATTCAAGAGGAGAGGAAGGTATGTGAAGAGTCTTTTTATAAACTGATAATGACAGGTATAAAAAAAATGTTCTTACAAAAAATCGAAACTGGGCGGGTGGTTTGTATGGGGCCTACCCAATAAAGTGAGCCTGGCATGTCGACTTACAGCCGGATAACTTAAGAATTGGTGCCCAAAAAATGCGCAACATTATCTAGACAGACATTAGTTTTGAATGATATGTTTAAAAACTCCTCTGAATTAACAAAGAAAAATCGTTCAATTGAAATTACTATGCCGTGAATAGTGGAAAAGTATAAACATAGAACAAATTATTAGTTCACCACTTTCCGAATTGTAATTAAAGCTCTTTCTAAACATACATTGGAGATCTATCTATGCATTTTCACAATATCTCTACTATCGTCGACATGTAAATATTGATTATTCTCGAAAAATACTTCACTCACTCATCGGACATCGAAAGAGCATGACATTTCACCCTTAGAAACCATGTTTTTGACCATGAAAATCGTTTCATCTTACATCAATAGAAGAAATCAAGAATAGCGAAATCAAGCATATTTTTCAATTTAAAATCGATTGCAATGTTTTTAAAACTTGACTAAACCATGTTTTTCACTATTTATGGGTGCCAAATCAAAATTAAAATCGCCATGGAAAAAAAATATACCATGGAAAAACTTTGTTACCTGTGTCAATTTGTATGAACGATTTGAATGAAAATTCAATATTATCTCTAAATATTGTGCCCAATGCCCGACGCCCCAATGAAATGAAATAAGTGGTGCTCAAAAATGATAAATATAATAAATGGAAAAAAGTAATAATTCCAGATTATTTTATTAAAACACTACGAGAATGAAAGATCTATTCTTTTTTCCTAAAACCGTTGAGAAATATGAAATCGGTTTAAATTTGTCTGAATTATTCAGAGAAAATTAACAAATACCTCTTACAAGCAGCACAGTATAAGTTTCTTTCTTGTGGAAACAATTAACTCTTCGACGACTACTTTTTCCAATGCAACAAGTATTTCAATTAAACATTTTGCGAAATCGCTCTCTGCTTCTTCAGTTTTCCAAACACCGTGTTTCAGAATATTGTCGCTTTAAGGTATTCTGTAGACCACCAATTTTGCCAGTCATTATAGCACTTCTGTCAAAACATAGTCGGACACATTTCTTAAAATTAAAGTTCATTTCTACTTTTACAAATTTAATGAAATTTTCGCGAACTAGATTTGGTTTTTAAAAGATTGCCAAAGTCGTGAGGGGGAGAAGCAACGGAAACCCCTCCCTCCAGACTACGTCCTTGGGTAGTGAGTTCTTATATCAACAATTAAAAGACAGACAGACTTAGCTACATCTAATTGGCTCGACTAGCTGATCAAGAATATATGTACTTTATGGGGTCTACAATGCCTCCCTTAGTGTACTACAACTTTGATACATACTGGTAATACATTTTTTTTTTTTTTTGGAAATATTGAGCTTTGAACACAAACTTTAACGACGTCCTATTCAAGTGACTCACAGCGAAACTTCCAAAAATTGGGTTAGGTTGTTGTCCCATTTTCCTTTAGTGAGCAGATAATGTTTCTTACGACGTACGAAGTCTTATCGTAATTCAACTGACGTCGTAGTTCATTGATTTACCTAATTTTTCTCCAAACGATATCTGAGTTGATTGTTCTTCGAGTGCGATAGCTCTTTGTACGTGATAAACCAGAATAAATATGATCCAAAAAACGTCCAATACATGCTGAATGGATCGTTTAGTCTTAACATGATTTTTTCTGTGTCGATAACTGATGTTCATTATATATCGGTTTTGTACAAATGTTTTTTAATATAAAATTTTTTAACTTCTTTTTTTTGTATTTTAGCGGGATGTAACACAACACAGAACTTTATTTATTTAATATGATTAGATAACGAAAACGTAATTATACGAGTATACATTTCATTAAACACAAATGCACACAGAAGACGTAAATTTATTGTTCATATTTCAGTTCCAATCACCTTGCCGTTTCCTCTAAAACTAAAGCAATGAGAATATTTATTCGAATAACTACCTGACTACTTCGACTTGCGCCATGCACGCTTTCTATTTATCGATTCATCTCACCTCGCCGTACCGTAGACAACATCTGCTTTAAATATAGTCAAAAGAGCGGTGTCAAACACATGTTTCCTCCTTCAAAAATAGTCTAGACGGATATTTCTCAACTTGACACACGTTGGAACAGAGAATGAAAAATCAAATCGTAAATTAAAATAAATATTCATACATACGTATACTCTCGTACAGTATAGTGATATAAACAAATCTATCAAGTAAGTAGGGGAAGACCTACCTCACATTCGCTGCCTAGCAATCTTTCTGTCTTCATTAGTATGCGTTAATGAATATTTGCTTGGTGTTTATTAGGCCTCTTCTTACACATATCATTCGTGTGGCGATCCCGATTTTAGCCTTAGCAACACATTTAGTCACCATTGCAGTTGCTCGAACGAATTGTTCCTTTAGTTATGAATAATTGTATATAGACTGTCCCGAAAGTAATGAAAACGATTTTGTTGTAGCTAAGGTTTGTTATACTCTGCATTAAAGTAGCTGGCACTTTTTTCATCATCTCATAGAGCTGTATCTTCATTCTCCTTTTTATATGAAGTGAAGATAGTAGGGATGATACTCCGTTCTGAGGTCCAGTTGTCAGGGGTAGACTCAATGCAGACGTCGTCAGAATTGTGCACAGATGCTGATAGTTTGAAATAAAGAAACCAAAATAAGAAAGGAATAACATGTGAGACATTTTGAATACAAAAATTTAATTAAAATTGTCAAAATATTTTTTTCAAAAACAAGCTTTTATAATAAACGAGAAAAATAAAAAATTTAAAAAAATATTCAAGAGATTTGAACAACTTTTCTCTACAATTAAAAGTGTGAGCGCTCTTTTACCGTAAACATAGATAGTCAATTATGATATAGTTTCCTTCAGTACAAACATTAAAACCACCTACGTTTTTATTTGAAGAGATATGTTTACACAAATTTGTGAAAAATATTGAACATATTTTCAATTTAATTATTCTCATTTAAGTAAATATCTACATTATAAAAGCTTGTTTTTGAAAATTATTTTCATTATTTTATTTTACCTATTCTATGCATCTACACAAAAATGAGTATATGACTAAAATGGCTAAAATAAAAGATAGATGATTACTAAAAATCAAAATTGGCTGTCCCTAAAATTGAAAAATTTCATATATTACTCTATATGTGAGGCGTTCGTCCATTAGAAGCCTCTACATTACATTTTAAGTTAATATTTACTGTAATCAGAATGTTTTGATACAGTTTTGGTGGTAAGTTTCTAGCCCTAAAAGTGGGCGGGTGGTTTATACGGGTGTCACCCCAAAAAGTGGTGGCTTTTACCCATGGATATATATATATATATATATATATATATATATATATATATATATATATATATATATATGTGAAGAGTCCTTTCGTAAGAAGCCACATTGACAATTTTTAAGGTGGTATTGACAGCAATAAAAACAATTTTCGTGCAAAAAGTCAAAAGTGAGGAATGGCCAGTATGGGGCTACACCAAAAAGTTGGCGTGGAATGCGAATATTGATACTCTATTAAGCTGCAATAAAAATAAGTCTATATGCCGACTTGTAACCGTATATCTTAAAAAATGGTGCCCAAAAAATTAACAACAACATACAGACAGATCTACTCGGCTCGTCGAACTAATCAAGAATATATATTTATGGGGTCTACGATGCAGCCTTTAATGCGTTACAAACTTTCAGACAAACTGATAATACTATTTCATATGGGACAATACCATTTTGTATTGGAGCTATACCTTCTAGTAGATAAATCGAAGTCTCCATATCAATTTTAAAACCAATTTTTCAATGGTTGAGGTAATAGGTCAGACAGACAGACAGACTGACCAACATGGCTAAATCGACTTGTCTTGTCATGCTGATTACGAAAATATATATTTTTTGTGGTCTCCGATACTTCCTTTAAGTCGTTGAAATGTGAAAATTAAGTAGTCAGAAAATTAGATTATAGTTCCTGCATCGAACTGATGGCAAATAAAAAAAAAACTGACACTGAGTCTTAGGTAGCGTTACAGGCTGATCGAGCCTGATTCGCAGTGACCACTTGCTTGTCATGCGGCTCCGGCCCAGACACTACGTCACACACTGGTTTACTTCACGTGCTAACCACGCTGAAAACCAGCCCGAGGCAGATAATGAGAATAGTCGTATTGGTATGTCCGGATTGCGTTCGAGAGTTACTGACAATGAAGCGGATAGGCTTAGCATGCAACAATTTCGTAAACATCAAACACAACAACAGCGAGCACGATAAAATTAACATGACCGATCCCGCCGACGCAGTGCTCCTGTGAACCTGGAAGGAGCAGTATTCCACTACCATCCGGAAATCGATTATGGTGCTGACAAATCAGTATCACTTGGATAAATGTCAAATACAGATATATATATATATATATATATATATATATATATATATATATATATATATATATATATATATATATATATATATATAGTTAACATAAAGTCAACGTGATCGTCATCCGGTCTCGCCCAGTCCGCCGAATATTGTCACACGCTTTTTGCTGACGTTATGTCTGGCAAAGCGACCAAATATTGCGACAACCAGCAATCTCTAAGCTTGGTCGGTTCCACGCTCTACCGATGCACTGAACCTGACACCGCTTACGAGGAATGTGCAGCGACCACGGGCTTGCACCGAACACGACACCACACAGGTGGACTGCAGCACAACATCAGCAGCGAAGCCGAATCTTAGCTTTAAGTTAGATTTAATTGAATGTTTTAGTTCTTAACTGGATTCAGAACGGCACGAAAGTTTTACAATAAAATGCTTAAGGCCAACTAAAACCACTTTGGTTAATTGGCGCCCAACAAAAAGGAAAAATAAGCATTTAAAAAAACACGAAAGTGAATCCTTTTTTTTTAAAAAAAAGTGAAATTTAAAATTTTTTTTCTTAACACAAAAGTGAAAACTTGCTGAAAAGTTAACCAAACTTGAAATTTTTAAAACGACATTTAAAACTTTTTTAGAAAAAACATTTAAAAAGAAAAACACGAAAGTGGAAACTTTTTTTAAAAAAAGTGTGAAATTTAAATTTTTTTTTAAACATAAAGTGTAAACTTATTGGAAAGATCTTGAACTTGGTAAAAATCTTGAAATAAAAAGAATTTTTAAAACGAAAGTTAAAACTTTTTTTAGAAAAAAAACATTTAAAAAGAGAAACGCGAAAGTTTTAAAAAAAAAAGTGAAATTTAAAAAAAAGTTTAAACACAAATGTGAAAATTGGAAAAAATCTAGAAATTTTAAGAATATAAAAAAAAACGAAAATCAAAACCTTTTTTTTTTATAAAAAAAACATTTAAAAGAAAAACACGAAACTGAACCCTTTTAACAAAAACTGAAATTAAATAAAAAAATGTTTCTGAAATCTATAAAACTTTAAAACAGAAGTAAAAACTGAAAAAATACGAAAACTGCAGAACCATCATTATGGACTGGAGAAAATTAAAATTATTTAGACACTACATCTAAACACTTAGATAAAAAATGTAAGTATGCTTAACAGAAAGTAAAAAAATATAGAGTGGAATTTGAACATTTAAGTAAATGAACAAAAAAAATATAATACTAAGTAATTATAATACTTAAGTAAATGAGCAGAGAAAATAACGCTAAATATTTAAGTAAATTTAACAAAGAAATTAAAATTTATTTAGGTAAATGAGCGATATTGAGATAGATAAGCTCTTTGGAAGGTTATCGGTGTCAAATAATAAGGACGGAAATATGGACGCGGGACAAGTGCAGGCGTTGTTAGAAACTGCGGTCAAGACCGCACTCGACCAACAGAGAACGGACTTTGAAAGACAGACATACTCTCTCACAAGAATACCCGACAGCGGAGATAGAAACATATGCACCGGCGACATTGCGATAGCGGGAGATATACCTTTAGACTTAGTTAAGTAGCTTCCTGAATTCGATGGTACGCCATCAAAGTATGTGTCCTGGAGACAAGCGGCACATACAGCTTACAAGCCTTTTGAGAGGGATAGAAACAGCCTTCGTCATTTTCTGGCAATATTGATCATTAGGAATAAAATAACAAACAATGCGGATGCGACAGTATCATGATTTAATACAGTGTTAAACTTCAAAGCTGTTATTGCTCGCTTAGACTTCGCTTATGCTGATAAACGTCCGTATTCATTTCTGGGCTAAGGAAGGCTTTATGCAGCACTCTTTTCGCGGCACGTCCGTCTGATTTGCCGACCGCCCTGGCCCTGGCACAAGAAATGGAAGCGAATGATGAGCGATATCGTTTCGCAGCTCGTGGCGATGACGGCAGAAACAATAAAAACAATTTTAACAATAATAGGAAATTTGACGGCAATAGGCCGCAAAATCAGGGAAATCCCCAACAAAAAACCCCCTACTTTACCAAACAAGTGAAGAATAGTGATGGCAATCAATCTAGCGAAAGTCCCACTCCAAAGAGGTAGACCCGTCTGAGTCGAGACTTCTTATGAACTGCCGTGATCAGTCACAGAAGACGGGACAGAACCAGCAACCATGAACTAACTCCCATGTGTTTAGACAGAGACAGGTGGGCAGTAAATCGAATCGGACAATCGAACAAGCGGCCCCCGGAATCAGAGAGAGGCGCAGTGTCAAAATTTCAGAGGGTTAACCATGTCAACCAAGATCTCGACCAAGACCAATTATACTGTTCTTTATGAGGAACAGTTGAATTTTTTAGGAGTCAGTCCCTGCTCCCGTGTATCAGACGAACAATAGGTGACGCAGGGAAAGAAATCAAATTGTTAAAAGATACTGGCGCTTCCAAGAATTACATTAAGCCCCTCTCTGAACTGAACGGTATTGTGCCAGTATCTTCCCCATTTGTCGTGAAGTCCATCCACGGCAATAATTAAATAAAGAAAAAATGCAGAATTAATATTTTTGGACTAAATGAGGATTTTTTTATTTTACCGAATCTAACAACATTCGATGGCCTCGACTTATTGAATAAGGTAAATGCAACAATAGATTTGAAGCTTAAAGAAATAAACACGATTTCGGAGAAGAACTTCTCTTCTTCGAGTGTAAAAATGTAATTTTTTTAAAAATCCAGAGCGAAGAAATCCCCGTAAACGTAAGGGATTCATTTTTAGCAATGCTATCGAATAACGAAAAGGTGTTCGTCACCCCATCAAAGTCACCCTACAACAACCCCATTTGGAATTTCGATAAGAAGGGTATCGATGAGTTGGGCAATACAAAGAAACGCATGGTAATAGACTTTCGGAAGCTAAATTCGAAAACAATTGACGACAGGTATCCTATCCCTGAAATTGCGACAACACCCTCGAACATGGGAAAATTAAATTAGCTGAACGAGATAAGGAAAAAAAAGCGTTTTTTTCCCATACATACATTTTAAATTTTTCGAATTTTCCGACTCTTCCGGAGGGTTTTCCCAAAAACATTCTCCTGGCAATTACGAACAACTGAAAAAAAAAATTTGAGCCAAATCGGTGCAGAACATTTTGAGGTTTTGAAGCGCACGCAACTGTGAAGTTTCTGTTAAGACACCCTGTGTATATATATATATATATATATATATATATATATATATATATATATATATATATATATATATATATATATATATATATATATATATATATATATATATATATATATATATATATATATATATATATATATATATATATATATATATATATATAGAGAGAGAGAGAGAGAGAGAGAGAGAAGAGAGAGAGAGAGAGAGATATATATATATATATATATATATATATATATATATATATATATATATATATATATATATATATATATATATATATATATATATATATATATATATATATATATATATATATATATATATATATATATATATATATATATATATATATATATATATATATATATATATATATATATATATATATATATATATATATATATATATATATATATATATATATATATATATATATATATATATATATATCCTCGCTGACGCCGTCCACCAATTAAGTTCATATTTCCCTCGTATACCTTCAGTGTTGGAGCTTCGAACTTCATACAGCTCGTGGTTCATACAGGTTCTAAACTCGAGGCCAACTCTAAGATGAACAGCAATTCTACGAAGAATCTTTCACTCCAACGCTCCCAAAGGCGCTGTATCTGATGATGTCAGGGTCCATGCTTCTGCGCCATACACAGAAAGAAAAAAACGTTGTTGATTGTAAAATTTTTCATATTTGACAAAAAACGCCCTTAATTTTCAATATAAATTTGTATTCCAACAATAAAAAAATAGTGGTATTGTCTCTGCGTCTAGTCACTCTTCAATATCTAAAATGCAAATACCGGCTAACGATACTTTATTTTTCGTCTACCAAAACCATCAACAAATTGCGAGAGCGGATGCTCTCTTATTTGAATTCAGTTACCCTTTGCAAGTGCGCGAGTGAACAACAAAATATTAAAAATATCGTTCATATACCTAGAAAAATATTAAAAATACATACATTTAGAATAAGTAGGATAATGACTGCCAATATTATGTGTTCATTGGGTCATGAAGATTTTGTGGAATTTTTTATAAACAATAAAATTAGATTGTTTTTTAGTTGAAGATAATTTTGTTTTTTTTTTCTTTTTGTGAATATATTCCCTGAGCTGCCCTTTTTCATGTTTTGTAACTTGGTTTAATGGGTCCTATGGATGGTGTGCATGAATCTAATTATACCATGTACCCATATGAAGTTTTCTTATACTCCACGTTTACGCTGTTGTTAAAATAACAATTTGGAGTTATTTACGCAATTTTAACAATGTATATTATTGTTTCTTCCAATGTTATTCTTTCGGTGTACAGCAGAAATTATCAGTGTCATAGATTTTTATCTTCGTACTTCAAGAGAGGGCTCTACTTCTAATTGGAAGCCCAAAGCAGCAGCGGTTTGCAAGCGCGGTTCTTCTTCTGATCTCCATGCTGATTTTGCTTTTGCTGGTTACCTCTGTTCCCAGATAGCCAATTTTTTCTACAATATTGAAGTTGAAATTCTCTACACTCACAGCCCGTATAAGACGCGCTGATGGTCTGCGTGTGGACACCAAGTACTTCGTCTTGTCCTCTTTTACCGCTAGGCCTATGAGACGTGACTGTTTCTTGCTTATGGAAGATTGTGCCCGACCGTTCTACATCACCCTGCCTGAAACCTTTGTGTGTGTGATACCGACAGCATGCAAAAACAAACGATTTTTGCTGGGATACTAAGTTCAGATAAGGCGTTGAAGAACATTCGGCGTGCTGAAAGCGGCTTTACAATTATAATGAAGCCCAGAGTTTATCTCTGCAAGGACGATAATGGATGTCTTGTAACAGATGCGCAGGAATCACTAAGACTATGGAGATGTCACTTCTCTAACCTACTTGGAGGAAATGAAGAGGAAGTATTTCTAGAACCACTAATTGATTATGGCTTTCTTATAGAGTCAACGGAATATAACGAGGTCGACTCAGTAATAAAAAAGCTGACCAATACTAAAGCAGCAGGCTCCGACGTGCTGCCAGCTGAGTTATTCAAGACCAGTGGCGAAGAGTTCGTAAGGCGTATGGGCAGCATCAGTGTGCCTTTAGAGCAAAGATGTCGATCAGTGAGCAAATATATGGATATATGAAAAATCGTGGAGAAGACCCGTGAGTGCAATAAAGACACACATCACCTATTTGTAGATTATAAGGCCGCTTTTCTCGTAGAATACGATACAATTAAACTATTTAAAATCAAACGCATCGTACTTGAAGTCTTTAAAGAAAAATTTCATTTATTTATCAGTAATTGATTGCACTTGTAAAAATTTGTTTCTAGCCCACCGAAAAGAATGATAAACGAAATGCCAGTTCCACCATATTCTGCGGAACTTCAGGACGATGACAGACGTACACCTGTTTTGTTGGCGAGTGAAAAAGACGTCCGACTACGACAAACCGGACTTTATCCTCTTCTTCGGATTCAGTATTGCGGACTTCCAACGTGATGCCGTGCTCCTTGACCGCAAGAGATGCGTTGCTGTTTCCACCACCGTTTGGCTTAATTGTCTCAGCCACCTGTCGTCGAAAATTCTTTGTGCTTTGCAGGACCTCGTGAATGACGTGACAAGCTTTACGCATTTCGGTAAGAAATGGAAAACTGTCAGAGTTTGCCTTTAACGGACAGAAGATCGAACCGTTGGCCGTATCAACGTAGACATAGTAAAATATGGAGTTCTTCCAGCCAGCTGATATTTTCACCGGTACCACATTGTTGATCTCTTTCCAAAGTGATTCGGACATTTGATACTGTCGGTCCGCATTAAGCCCATAGTGCAACGGATGCTGCTCTGCAAAATTATCCCAATCAGAGCCACTGTCAGAGTCCTCTGCTACGTTTGATACAGTCAATCGTTTTCGACTAGAGTCATCCTCGCTGGGTGTCAAACTCTGTAACGATGAACCCCCAAGAGATGAACCCAATTGTGTATCCTCATCATAAATGTGGCCACGATGTGAACTACTGCTAGGTCCTGACGCACTACCTGAACCTGATACAGTAAGTTTCTGCTTTAGAAAATTCTCCAGCTTTTTAGAGTCCCTTCCGATTTCAACATCAGGCGTTGCCACATCACCCAGTTTATCCAGCACCTCAGGTCGTTTATTTGAAATTGACCAGAATAACGCTAACGATTCTATGCCGCACTGAATAAGATGATCCAAGGTCTCTTGAATCTCTTCGATGTAGAATAGCGACGGCCGAATAATCATGTCTGGAGTCATGTCAGGAGCGTCAAATATCTTAAGTATGACGGCCAATATAAGATGACTGCGCGAACAAATAGTTAGAAAATAGCGTCCGGTGGCATTAGGCAATGCAATTTCCTCCCACACATAGAGTTCGCGCACGGTGTACCTTGCAATAAAATCGAAAATACCGCGACAGCGAAGAAATCCTTCTACATATGCGCGAATTTCCACCGGCAGTTGGGAGGCTATCATGAAGTTATCGTAGTATAACAAGCTGCCATATATAAAGAACTCCCGGTGTGTCGTCAACGGTTCATCGTTCCAGTTACGATAGTCCATGGCCTCCATTTCGCTAAGTGCGTCGAAAATACGTAACTGTGCCTCTTTTGGTAACGGCATGCTGCGTGATTCCTTTAGTAGATCCTCGAACTGGCAGCTATGCCACTTCCGACCAACAGATAGCAGACGAACGCGTTGTATCTCACTGAAGTGGCGTAAAAACAGACGTAAACCAGTAGAAGATTCATTGGAATTGGCAAAATTGTCTAGATTGAGCGCTGGAAATGCAAAACGCATGTATCCGATCAGCTCATCCGAACGTAGCCCACATTCGGCTATAGTTTGCTGTTGTGCAGCATAAGCGAATAGCACTAAGAAACCGTTTAACCAGCGATAGTTGACAAAGTAGGGCACCTACAAAAAAACGATAATGTTAATTGATCGTAGATAGATACAATACTGTATAAAAAAAAAGTAAGAAAAATGCAAGCTTTGGGTGAGCCAATGCTTAAATTGTCTTCACACTTGTAAGTCTTATCTGACTTAATAAAATTACACATCTCTGCATTTTTGTATACAACTATCGTACCGGCGTCCTAAACTATTACAATGATTCCATTAGAACGCTTTTCTCGCCGCACTCTGTTCATCCTAATATGAACTCCTACCTTAAACATATCTAAAGCTTTAATCTTTTCTTTGGTGTCTGGCTCCGACCATTTTTGCCTTATCATTCACTTTCAATATAGATATACCATCTGATCAAAAAGTACCCACGCTTGAGATATTGTCAAATTATTTCTAACGGTTGATACAACTGTCAGTTGTTAACATTTAAATTTTTGGGTCTATCTGTCAGATAGTTGTTGTTGTTGTTGTTGTAGCAGCTCCTTCTTCCTGTGAACTGATACAGCCACTTGGGCTGAGTTGGACAACCTTTGGCTGCACAAAACTTCTTGTGCAGATCGGTCCGGGGCGTAAACCCAGTCGTCCTTGGGAACGTGTCAGATAGTAGTCAGTGTTTGGTGCGTTTTTCGAATTTTGAAGTTTTTTGTTTGAGAAAATTATGGCCGCCGTTTTTTGGCATGCTCGCTATATAATTAATATCGATTACTATCGGATCGATTTGACGCTGAAAACGGCCGCATTTTACTAAATGAAATGGGTTCTACCAACAGTAACAAAACAAGAAAATCTTTGTTGAGTTATAATACTCATCACTAACGACCTTTTATTCCTGGCAACGCTCGTATTTTACTTCAGTTTTAAAATTTTTTAAATGATATTCATAGCTAACAAATCTTCAAATATTGTATATAGCTATGTATATATACATATATATTGTGCGCACTTAACAAAGAATATGTAAAACCTATCTGTGAATTAAAAGTGCTATTAAGTTTTAAGTGTATGGGAGCTATACTATATATTTATTAAACAGCGGTCATTTTGATTCTTGCGTTTCTTATGGTTATAAAACAATATCCATACCAAGTTTCAATAATATGTTTATACTTTATGAGGTTTACCATGCCTCCTTCTATCTATACATTCGCACAAACTTAATATACCCTTCTCCGTTTAGGTACAGGGTATAAAAAATCTAACATAAAGCAGTCATAAAAAAAATAAAAAAAAAGAAATTTCGAGTTAGCGTAGCAGGCTTACTTCGATAAATGAAAATTGTATATTCATACATTCGATACATATGTAACATGAAGCCTGACTATCGAGTTTAAAGTTTAAACAGGTGTGAAAGAAAACAAAAACACAAAAGTGGATGTTTCTAAAATATTGGTTCTAACATGTAGGCCTATATGTCTAAAATAATGGGTGGTCCCCTCATAAAAATTTTAAGACTCCATTTATACAAACTCTTCAAACGCAAAAATTGGAGTGCGTCTCGCTGATTAAGAAAATATATGCATACCTACTTAGTACTAGCTGCCTTAACTCTGGATTCAAATCCTGAACCTTTGTCTTCTAATCCACATTCAAGCTGTGATCTAAAAATAACCTAACTTTTAATTTAAATCATAGAACACGGAGTGCCTTCTATTAAATGTTGGCAGTGTTAGAAAGGTACATATTTCTTCTTTCGAAAGCAGCGAAGTTCATGCCAATCGTTTGACAGGTTACAAAATGACACACGTTTTAATAACACCAATTTTTGCAGTCATGTAGAAACAAAAGAGCAAATTTGAAATTAAGTTTTAAACTCGGTAAAAAATTTGCTGAGACTTACGAATTTAAAAAAAAATAGTTTATGATGATGATTGTATGAGTCGTACTCAAGTTTACACATGGTTTATACGATTTAAAAACGGGCGTGATAATTTAAATGATGATTCAAGACCTGGACGAGCCGAAGTATCTAATCGTGCTGAGTTAATGGAAAAAGTAAGTGAAATAATCGCTATCGATGCAAATTTAACTTTGAGAATGCTGGCAGAAGAATTAAATTCTTCTTTCTGTACAATCTAAAAAATATTAACTGAAGATTTGGGTGAAAGAAAGGTGTGTGCACGTTTTGTTCCATATCTCTCGAATGATGATAAAAAAAATCGCTCGTGTACTCAATGAATTTTTGATGAAAAACAGATTTATCTCATCTACCACTCTCCGTATTCGCCTGATCTACAAAATCTCTTCCCAAAATTAAAAATTGCAATGAATGGAGCTTTTTACGATGACATTCCAGCCGTACAAGCAGCCGTGACACAGGTGCTACAGAACTTCCCAAAAAGCGAGTTTAAAAAGTCTATGGGTAAATTGGTCAAATTTTACCCTCTTACCCTTCTTTAGAGGTATAAACATCTATATTTCTGGACCCAGTGGGTCGATTGAATTAATCTTATTTCGTTTCAAAAATATTCACAACACTGTCACCTGTTCCACCAATAAACGCGATGTAAGCGGTCGCGTTTGGAGTTCCTCGCTTAATACAGCGTTTAGCGTCAGAAAGCTACCGCGTGCCTTATATAGAAAGTTTGTCAGTGCACACTCTGGGTAGTAATAGAGCGAGTCCTTGTGCTGGTCATGCTGATAGCATTCCGGTGGCATTACGAGCATTGCAAAAGGCGTTTTCATTTGTGTGGTTTCTACTTGATCGTTTATGCCAGTTTTTGAAGGTGTGGCTGAAGTGGCTGGCAATGCCGGGTGTAGTACAAGCTGTTCAAATGATTCTGCAAACATCGCAAAATTCTCTATTCTCCGTAATTGCTGTGTACTATCTGGACCGGCTGCAGCCTGACCGAAGGCAGTGGATGATATTAACTCTTGCACTGGCTGATCTCGAATGCTGCTTAAAAATTTGAGACGCACTTTAGTCGGTTCCACAAACTGCAACAACAGCTCATCCACGTTGCTAGCTCGTACTTCAATGTCATCCAACGACTTAAACCAGTCACCTCGTTTAATTGCTGTCTGACTTTGTCCATTATCGTCGTCGTTGTGCTGCTGCATTGTAGGCATATCGTGAACAAAACTATCCAACATTAGGCATTCTGGTGCATCAATAAACGGTACTACACGAAAGCCCAAAATAGATTCTACAGCGGTCGAACGACGACCAAATCTGAACCGATCCGCAGCGGTAATTACCAACTCCAACTGTTTGCAATTATCGTCGTGGGACGAAGACGTCGACGGTACTTTGATGTGTGAGAATTTAAATTCGACGGAGTCTTGTTTTTGATTCAGCTGTTGCTGTTGTTGTTGCTGATGATGGTGATGATTGTGATTACCATTGCCATGTTTATTGTTCAATGTCTGTTTATGCATTTTTGCTGCTGTCGTCTGCTGCCGACGCATTTGCTTTTTTCCCAGGCGCAGTGATGAACTTCGCGTGAACTCAATATGACGCTCTGTCGTCGCCCCTAGCCCCTGCATGCTACCTGAAGCCATTTTTTTTGAGTGCGGCCAATATTCAGCATAGAAAAGGCTGCCGTCGCCCGCCACATACTCCTCCCAGTTTGCCAAATCGCTGCCATCGTCACTGTATGAGTCTGTGAATGAAGAATTCGAGGAATAACTGTCGGAACCTGCATCCGCCTCCATGCCTAGGCGACTGTGATCATGCTCCAGCAGCAACATCGGCTGAGATTTCCGCATTTTTTCGTTTCCATGCAGTACACAATTATTAAGATAGAGTGATTAAAAAAAAAATACAACCGCTTACAGCAAACGTTTCTACAATCGCGACTTGAACGCTCCGGCTTTCAACCAAACACTGAAACTCAACTTTTAAGTAGATTCAGCTAAGAGTTCTTTCACTCTCACGTGTGAGAACATAAACAGGTTTATAGTAAACCATTAGATACGTTTGCATTACCAACAATGTGCACTCATTTAGCCAGAAAAAGTCAAAAGAGCAATTCCAGCTCTGCCGTTTGAGCAGGTAAAGCATACTCGTATAATATATTTCTCTAGTGACTCTTTGTTCTCAAATCATTTATCATTATTTCACACTCTTAACATATAATTTGAATAGTATACTCGTTTTGTCACAAAGTTTGGAACAAACACAAGGTGACGTTGGAGAATTTATAAAATTTAGATACTTGATCAGCTCGACTAGAAAAGTCGATGGACTTAGCTACAATTTGTCAAGTAAAAGTTTTGAAAAATCAAATATTGTTCCGTCTTACAGGTACAAAAAAAAGAAAATAATTATACCGTTTATAAAAAACATTCGGTTTGTTGAACAGTCAAAAAGGTATATAATATAGCGAAGGAAGCATCGGAGACCCCATAAGGTATATATTTCTGATCAGCGTCACAAGACTAGTCAATCTAGCCATGTCTTTCCGCCCGTCCCTGTGTCTCTCTGAGAGATATGTTGTGTGACCAGAGAAGACTTAGAGAAAATCAACTCACGGTATAGACACTCTAGCTACTGTACTGTTACATGTGTAGCTTCAAATTTCATAACTCGCAATCGTTTTAGCGCACTCGTAAAAAAATAGATACAGTGCGCAATTTTTTTAAAACAATTATTTTATATTATGACTTCTCAAATTAGCAAAAATTTTGTAGCCTACTTTGTACCATATTTAACTTATTTACTACAGTTAATATTAACTTAATATTTAATATGAAGCCCTTCCAAGAACGGATGTTTCACATATATACCAATAGGCGTGTCCCACCCACTTCTATGGACAGCCCTATTTAAACCCACCGCCCCCTTTTGGGTTTTTGTATGAAAAGTTTGTTTTTTCCAGTGGATATCAACTTGAAATTAGATGGTGGCTTTTTAAAAACGGATACTTCACATATATATTACTAGGCGTGCCCCGCCCACTTTGAGATAGACTCCATACAAACCCACCGCCTATATTTGGATTTTGTTTGAAAAACTTATTTATTACAGTGGATATCAACTTGAAATTTAATATAACACCCACTTTTGGTTTTTGGTATGAACAATTTACAAAAAATGTGTTGTCAATAGTGGTTTCTTATGGACAGATATTTCACAAACGATCTTTTTAGCTGCTTAGACACAATTTGAAAATTCGTGCGAATGGTATTAAAGCTGCGGTTCCACCAAGTTTAAATACCATAAAAAAATTTAACTTTAATTCTGCCAATATTTTCTAAATCTGAACAATGCTTAAAAAACTTAACTTTGAAACCAAGAAAGAATGTTGCATTTCGTACTGTAATAATTAATTTTTGTTTTTTTTTTTAAACAGAGGAAAAGGTCACATTGACGGGGGAAAAATGCACCCTCGCCGTGTGCTGGAGAACTTCCATTCGTAGTGAACGAACACTCCAGTCAATAAACCAAAAAATTTTCAAGAAAACAGGTTTCTGGGTATCTTGTCATAAAAGACTTATGATTTCGGTCTCAATCTCCATTGACCAATAATAAATAAATTACATTAGAATCGAAAATTGTACTTGTTATTCAGGCCTGTTCCCCATTTCGATAACGAACAATTTTGTCGGAATCGAAATGGATTGGTGTTCGTGATTTCATTTTGTCTTTGAGTCGTCGGAATGAAAAGTAATTGGCAAATTACTCTAAAATATGTTGCTTGTAAGCCAAAAATTTGTTAATTCAATTTTCATTATATTGTGGAGATATTAAAATGTTCACTGGCTTAGCTTGTATTTAATTTATTTGAAAAATATCTTTTGAAAATATCTATTTAAAACTTGTTTGGGTAAGCAAAGCGAAAGTGATCGAAATAAAACCTCATCGAAAAGTTCCATATTCCATACTGCAGCACCAACAATACTCCAACTAACGATTGGCGTGGGGGACCTAAAATGTGTCCTTTTTTTGTTTTATGTTATTTTTAAGTAAATAAATATATGTGTGATATTTAATCAAATTAAAAAACCTCTTGACGCGGTAAAAATGAAATGACGAAAGCCTACTTGCAACTAACAAAACTACTGATATCAATTTTGTGACGATATACTTATATATTTAATTTCTATGGTTGGAATCGATTGTAATATGTACTTAAGCGTTCGTCATGTTGCGATGTAGTGGTAAAGAATATTCAAGAATTTTCTTAAGTAGAGAAATAAATTGATGCCCTAGGAAAAGAGCTGTATTATATAGTTTAAAAAGTTTACCAACATGACGAACGCTCAATTACATATTACAATCGATTCCAACCATAGAAATGAAATATATAAGTATATCGTCACAAAATTGATATCAGTAGTTTGGTTAGTTGCAAGTAGGCTTTCGTCACTTGATTTTTTCCTCGTCAAGAGGTTTTTTAATTTGATATTATATTCTGTCAAAAAGCTTGTCATTGAATTCCATGAGATTAAAGTTTTTCCAAATCTCAGATTTGATGTGGATGGCTTAAGTTTTGTACTTCTGTCTTTTTGATATATTTTATTTTAAATTTCACCCTTTTTTAGTACTTTTTGTTTGTGTATACTCACAAAAGGACTATTTGTTATTGTGTATGCACATGCACATTTAATTAAAATACATATTAAAATAATATTACAGTTCTGAGTTCTGAGAGAAATTTCGGGTATAGTCGAGGTCCCGCAAATTTTTAAAGTTGCATGACCCCGAAGAAATTGTCGGGTCCAGCGAGATTCCCGTCCCGTACCCATTTCTAATTCCAACATACGCTTTTAGTTTATAGCTAACAAAATATTTGAAAAATTTTATGTAAATTTATTAATATAATGAAGAAAATTCTTTTTTTTATGTAAATATGTGAAAAAGCCCCATTTTATATATATATATATATATATATATATATATATATATATATATATATATATATATATATATATATATATATATATATATATATATATATATATATATATATATAATATATATATATATATATATATATATATATATATATATATATATATATATATATATATATATATATATATATATATATATATATATATATATATATGTTCTATTCTAATAAGCTATAACATTGTAAAGTTTCATCAAAATCAAAAATGGAATAACGACGATCCATAACTACTACCTGTTTTACCGATAACTGTTGACAGATTAACAATTATTATCGAATTGGAATGAAAACGATACGAAAATTCGATCTCACTCGGTACTCGGTAGAACATGGTCATACCACTTAAAGTGGTTCGATCTGGACTTATATGGAATAGTTTGTAAGGATTAAGTTAAGATAGGATATATTTGCTATTTCTAGCTTAATCAGGAACAAGAAGAAAATAATTTCATACAAAAACTTAAAAATGGAGGGCAAGTTTGTACGGGGGATACCCATAATAGTGGCCCGATCTGGACCTATACGATATATTTGATTATGATTCAAATGAAAATCTTTCTTTGTCTTTTCTATCGTTATTAAAAACAAAACCAACAAAATTTTCGTATAAAAACCTAACAATGGGGGACAGATTTATATGGGGCCTACGCCTTAAAGTGACACATTCATTTAATACTAGTTATCTGAATAGGGAAAAGGATAGATTTACATTTTAAATCTCTATGGGCCGTTTGCATGACTTGCCAATATCTTTATCGCTCATATTTTTCAGGCGATATCCCAAAAGTATCGCCGAGTTCGGCGAGCTAATAAATTTATCAGAAATTTTTTGCAAAGATACCTGCCAACTCGATCGATAGAAAACCAAAGCAAAAGAAAAATGAAAACAAACAAAATTGAAATTTTGTATTAAAATTTTAAATGCAAAGTGCACATTATATTCAGAGATTGGCTCGTATTTTTCTACAGCGGCGGCGCTCACTAGCATCCAATTTTTTTTCCTAATTTATAGATTTCATGCGTTTACATTTGTCCACCTCTTCAGCATTTTGCAGCTGACCGATAAATAAGGCAAAAGATTTCAGACGAAAAAGTGACCGATTTTTGAACGGTAACAGTAACAAATCGGAATATACTCCAGGGCTACTCAAAATGGATTTATTACAATTGTGAAGTCGTGACATGCACTACTCATTATTATTCCGCCTATAGCATATCTTGCCAATACGTATTTTTTAATGTATTTGTAAGTCGTGTGTACGGCCCTAACAGACTGTCGGACGAACGGACGAACGGACATGTCTATATCGAATCGTCGTTCGATGCTGATCAAAAATATATATTCTTTATATATTTCTTAATTCACCCTTTTCACCCTATGGGTACAGGGTATAAAACGCCTTTTATGTGTTCAGATCCGATTTTTTATCTCTATGATAAGGCAATTTGAACTCTATGATTTCTCAACTAAGAAGAAACAAAACTAATGCACAGTCGTCTAAAAACCCAACAGGGTGGCTACAATGCACATTACTACATCTCAGCGAAAAAAATCGGAGCGGAAGAACAAAAAACTTTTTGAAAGGTAAAAATTGTACTTCACTGTAAAATTTAAAAATAGGAAATTGCTAATGAGGTTTATGGTGCCTAATCTCACAACGTATTATCTCACGAAATTTTTTTTCTTAATTGACGGAAAATCGTCAAAATGTATTTTCAAAACTTATTCTAATAATATAAGTGTCGAACGAAAAACATTATAGTTCAGATTGGTACTTTACATCAAAAAGATTTAATGTATTCGAATCATTGACTGTACTTTTCGGACAAACATTGTACGTATAACAGCTTACACGAGAAACGAAATAGAATTTCACGGAAATACATGACCTTACTCTGCGGATGGTTTGAACGAGTTTCTACAAAGAAAATTAGACACAGACGAACAATATATAGGTAGATCAAAAAATTATGATTTTTCAAAAATAGGACTAAAATTCGACTTTCTTCTTTTTTTTTGAATTTTAGGAAAGTTTTTGTCAAACAACTGTAAAAAATATAAAACTGGGCAAACTTAAACGAATTCTGTTTTTCCCTATTTTATATAAAAGTAAATTTATTGCCCTCATTTTTATTTATACAAAAAAAATTAATTTTTCATATAAGTTTTTCCGCTTAAAACTTGCAAACTATTCAACCGATTTTAAAAATATAAAAACCTGCTTATTGGGTGATCCATAATCTCTGTTTTAAAATATTTGGAATGGTCATTCCTAATATGAGATACAGCTAAAATAGTCCTAATAGACCTACCTTCTAAAAAAAAAATTTTTTAATTCATAACGTGAAAATGTATCCATTTAAAATTTTGTCGAGGCTATTTTCGAAGTTAGCTGACCAAAATTTATAAGAAAATCAATAAGAATAAATCTTTCATTCTCTTAAACATTGTTTCGATGGTGAAATAAAAATCTGTAGAGTATTGAACAGAATAGTCTAAAATTGTTACTTTTCTTTTACATTTTGAGCACATTTTTTTTTCAGCGCAAAATTAGTGAGCGGAATATTTAAAGAGAACATACAATTTTCAATGAAATCAAGCCAAGGTATATTTTAAAATATTACCAAATATTTTTTAACTAAATTGTAAACTGATATACCGTGAAGTTTGTGTCTCTAAGTCAGCTCTAGTCAGAGAACTTTTCACTCCGACAGACGAACATCTTGCCGTGCTGATCACGAAAATGTATACTTTATGAATATACCCAATATATGGGGTTACAATATTTCTTTGTGCAAGGAAAAAAAATTTGAAAAAAATTGGATCATCAATCTCCTTTGTGAATAGTTGGCAACGCCTTTGGTAATATGTATCTGATTTGAAAATGCAAACATGTAATTTGTTCAATGACCGATTGTACCTGTCATGGAGTACTATTTTTTTTTTTTTTTTTGTCTCAGAGCCTCAATCTAAGTCGTTAGAACAGATTACAATTTAGATTCATTAATATGTACACATCAATATTCGCATTAAGCGCTCAATGTCAATATGCTGTAAATTATATTTGCACGATTACCAAACATAACTCACCCCAGACTATCTATCCACAACAACTCGTTGTATAGATAGTATCTGGATTAACTTGCCGCGATTATCGACTATTATTTATTGTAAAAAAAATACGGATAAATACAGAGACGTAGATGCTTTGTTTGCTTCTGCCCCCGGCTTAGACGGGGCCACAAATTTACTTTTTTTCATTTTCGCTGGTGAATATGTAATTCTTAGAGGTTTGACGTTTTTTTTTTTTTTGACGTCTTAGAAAACTTCAGAATTATGTGTTTCTTTTCTGTGCAATTGATCATCTCTTTTGTTGTTCCTCTTTTTTTTTTTTTTTTGTTACGCACTTTGTTTTTAGGTGTCTCCAGAACCACGTGCTTATTTTATATGGCATTATTATACCATTCACACATAGTGTATTATCAGTTTGTCTGAAAGTTTATAACGCATTAAAGGAGATATCGTAGACCCCATAAAGTATATACATATAATCTTGATCAGCTCGGCGAGACGAGTCGGTCTATCTATGTCCGTCTGTCTGCCCGTCTGGTTGTTGTTGCGCATTTTTGGGGACCAATTTTTAAGGTATTCACTACGAAAAACATTTTTAGTGCTTAACTGCAATAAAAAAGTTTTCAACTTAATAACGTATATGGTAGCATCTAATTTACGGACGAGCCACATATATATCAATAAGTGTGACCCCCCATTTTTGGGGTGGCCTCCAAACAAACCAAGCGCTCACTTTTGCCTTTTTGTATGGAAAACACTTTTATTGCAGTCAATAGCAACTTGAAATTTTATATCGCTTCCTATGGATGAACGCTTCAAATAAATATCAAGGGAGGCATCCAGCCCACTTGGAGGGGAAGACCCATACAAACCCACCGCCCACTTTTAGATTTTTGTATTTACTATATGGTGGTTTCATATGAACGGACGTTTCAAATATATAGAGATGGGTGTATTCTGCCTTTTAAGGGGTAGGTCCCACCCCAATTTTAGAATTTTGCATGAAATATTTTTCAATACATGCTAAGCCAATCGAAAATTTGAAGTGATGGCTTCTTATCGGCGAACGCTTTACATACATAATTATCAAGGGGCATCTCCCGTCCATCGAGTACGCCAAAGCTACAGATGGACGGGCTCTAAAGAGAGTCCCTTCGGAGGAGAATTCCCCTGGAATTCACCCCACTAAAAAATCCAGGTCGAATAAGAGGTTCTAGATCTCACCCTAACTAGTATAGGGGCTATGAACTTCGTTTGGAATTGGCGAGTTTCAAATGAAGTTTCTCTCTCAGACCACCAACATATTCGCTTTGAAATTCCGGGGGCCTCTGATATCCTCTCTAAGGTCTACCTTCCTAGGAAAACTACCTGGCAATCGTACAACGAGCTCGTAGCATCAAAAGTTGGCGGAGTCCCGCGCAAGATTAGCTCAACTTGTGAGCTGGAGCTTTGAGCGGACATGCTAAATGAGATTGTGATGGTTTGCAAACGCTACCGGAAGCAGTCCGTCCGCTTAAGGTAATCACAAAGGACATGCACAATGACATCGGACTCTTAAAGAGAAAGAACGGCATTTATACCAATAGTAGACAGGAAACACTTGAACATCTGCTTCAAGTACATTTTCCTGGGTCTATACTTCAACAAATATCGTTGAACTCTCCCATTATAGACAGACATATAATAAATAGACGGAATTGCAGCCTATCTGGCAGCATTCTTGACAAGGACAAAGTTCGATGGGCGATCATGTCCTTTCAGCCATTTAAGTCCCCAGGGGGAGATGTCATCTTTCCGGCTCTGCTTCAGAACTGCTTAGATGTCTTGATCGACCCTTTACTACCTCTCATGAGGGCCAGTCTCAACTTGGGTTATATACCTCGGTCCTGGAGGAAGGTGTCCGTCCTTTTTATCCCAAAGCACGTTAATAGACCCATGGAACTTTCCAAATCTTATAGACCTATTAGTCTTACTTCCTTCCTTCTCGAGACATTTGAACGTCTTATTGATTACCACATTAGGCAAATAATCAGCATTTCACACCCCTTCATGAAAACCAATTCGCCTATATGAAGGGTAAATCCACGGTAGGAGCACTGCATAATCTGGTCGGTACGATCGAAAGAACCTTTCGTTCAAAAGAAATAGCGCTAGGTGCTTTTCTTGATGTTAAGGATGCTTTCGATAATACTGGCTATGGCTCCATCACTCGCACACTTACGCAACTACATATATAAAACAGTCGCTTAATAAGTACAATACAAATTTATTGAATAGCGATTTGTTAGTACAGAGTTTTTTACATAGTGTAAGGAAGAGTTATAAGAAAAATAAGGCCAAAAACTTATTATAGATAGAACAAAGAGCTCGGAGTGAATTATTGAGCGCGAAATTTGTCGTACAAAAATGCAATTTTATTGGCAGGAAGTGGTGAGTTGGCCGAATGGGGACATTTAGTAGGAAGAATCAATCTCCTCAATAAGAATTTAATGAAAAAAAGCAACTGAGAGATTAGAACGGCGTGACAAGAGGGTTGGGAGATCAATTAATTTTAACCTATCATGATAGGGTGGAAGATTTATATCGGGATCCCCATTGAGACTCCTAAGAGCAAACTTAAACTTTAAACTTTGTGTGAATGGTATTAAAGCTTCGGTTCCATCGAAGTTAACGTTTTTTATTGATCTTTTTTTTTCAATATAAGAATAGAAGACCCCAAGAAAAATGGAACCCCGGCCACCAAAGGTCTACGCCACTGTGTAAATATACATGTGTTATCCTCCTATGTTCGGTCGACAATAATTAGTACATCCCCGCCATTAGCTATAAATCATCCTTAATTCAATTGTTACAATTCGGTGTTTTCAATTAAATTCCATACCGGAGCACCAATTCCATACAAACGCTATGAAGAGAGGTTGGCCGCCCTATTAAATGCCACAACTTCTGATACTGAATCATACATATAGACATATACAAATGTAAATTTAATCCGCAACCGCAATACACCATACAGTGCAAATATCTACATATGTATATACATATGTATATATAAATATATGTAGATAAGAAGCTAACTAAGTGATAAAGCGGGGTATATAGGGAGAGGCGACTAGAGTTGATAGTGCGCACGACTAACTGCCAAAGTTGATAAGACACTATCTCAACGTTATTAAACTGGCATTTGGAATAGGCCCGGTCGGGTGTATGGCTAGGAGGAGGAAACTTTCGCCATGTTCTGGTTATTGACCATTAGCCCGAAAATTCGTCGACAGCAGTAGTTCTGCAAAAGCCTTCGGCGACGGTTGTGTGATATTTGAATATTGGCATAATTCGATAATGTACATACATCGGAAAAAAGAAGATAACATTAAAAGTTAAGAGCGTAGTGAAAGAGTGTGGAGAAAAATGCAGTGGATTACTTTATGCCTGACATAAAACAAATTTGAATCGTTTAAAAATTAAAACGAAAAACAAACCATACGGAAATGTATAAAAAATCCTTGAAATTATTTGAAATTTTGTGTGTAGATATAATTATATGCACATCTCATAAAGAGTTATGCGATATACATAAGTCAATTTACCACTGTTTGAGATAATCTATGTGTTTCAGTGCGATGTGTTTCATATTCAAAATAGTAGTTGCGGCATTTTTGCTGCACCTGGAACTAAATGGATTAATCGCGAAGCCATTGAGAGAGGGAAAACCTACAGACGCGGGCTTCGGAGAAAGTGTGGCGGAATACGATGATAAGTCAAGTATTGCGTTCAGCAAACATGATAAGCTAATTAATGACGCTAACAACGATTCTGCAACCAAATCGACTGAAAGCCAAAATATCATACCATACAGCTTATCCGATCCAGTGCCCACGGTTGGGATACCAACAGCAATTCAATCGGAACAAGTGAACATCGACAGTTCTATAAACTCACCATATTCGAAAAGAAGTTTATTTCACGAAGTGAAGGATAGTATAGTTTTTCTCGCGGATAATGATCAAATGGAAAAAGCAGAAGCAACTCTAGCAATCGATAATAATGGGGAGTCGGATGCCAATGATCTAAAAAATATGCTGGTAAACTACGATACAGACAACGGAAATTTATGTCTATTAGATCACATCAAAGATGAACTTATGTGGTGGGCATTTCCGAATGGCACACTAAAGATCATGAATATGCAATATTGTAAGTTACCCCACGTGCATATAATTCACAGTGTATTCCATATGTTGTATTATAGGTTATATTTCCACTTTCACATTGACACTTACCTAAGTACAAATGGTACATACTTATATGTATGTAAATTAAGTTGAGTTACTTTACCCTTTCGAACCGAATGATAATACTCTTTTACCTGTGTCCAAGGCAGTTACAAATACTTTGAAATATGCATTTACTGTGTGTAGGATTTAAATGGAATGGTTTTGAAAATATGCGGCGTTAGTAAGAAAATCTCCGTATCCAAGTGAGATGTATACTTAACTGATATACAATCTATTCTAGTAATGGAATTATCTAAATTAACATTTGCCCTGTAAGTCAAGAGTAGGCAAAGTTTGGGCAAATTTATGTAACAGGAAGAAGGAAGGCGTGGCTGACTAAAGTATGTATATTCCATATGCCCACAAAATTCACGTTTTTAAGGTTAACCAGCCGAAACAATTTTTTATTTGTTTTTTTTTTTTCTATTTTATTTTTATACCTTGTACAATAAATATTTGTAACAGGGAAAGTGGGTTTGTTGTACTGTCAAAATGTATGTAATATCTATTTCTCTATATGTAAGGCGAAGAAAGTTTTCAAACAATATTCCAAAATTGGGCGGTCATATTCTATGGGGGCTACCTCTAAAAGTGATCAATTTTGATATTCTATTAAACTGCAATAAAAAGAAGTCTATGTGCCGACTTACATCCGAATATCTTAACAATTGCGCAATAACATCCAGACAGACGGATATGACTACTTAGATTGACTGATCAAGAATATATAGGTAAACTTTACAAACTTTCAGAAAAACTGATAATACCATTTCACACTATGTTAATTTACAAAAACGAGCAAAAATATTCGTTTTCTACAACATTGAAGTTGAAATTCGCCATACTCACAGACCGTCCTAGACACGCCGATGGTCCATGATTGGACACCAATTCTTATCGTCGTTCACCGCTGGGCCCATGAGACGTGACTGTTTTCAATCCCCGAGAACGCCCTGCTAACTCGTCGATCAGTCGTGCCGATGATTTCAATGTCATCAGCCTACGAGAGTAACATCACTTTCTTATGAAAGATTGTGCTCGACTATCAAAAGAATAAGAAAAAGTCGCACTTCACCCTGTATGAAACCTCTCGTGGTAAGGACTTGAAGAGGTTCTATCAAACTCTGATAACACTTTGGGTGTGTGTGTCATCAAGCAAATAAATAAATAAATAAATAAATAAATAAATACAGAGTTCAGATTTAAGAACATTGTTCTTATAGGCGTGTTTAAAGCGGCCTTATAATCGACAAATAGGTGGTGTATATCTTTGTCGTACTCATAGGTCTTTTCCAGAATTTGTCGTAATTTACAATTTAGGTCATTGGTCAACGTCTTTGGTCTGAAGCCACAGTGATACTGTCCCCTTAGTGCATTCGTGGATGACTCCAGCCTTTTACACAGCACGCAGGACAGGAATTTACATCGAATTGCAAGGAGACTTATTCCACGGTAGTTCGCGTAGAGAACGGGGTCACCTTTCTTGAAGATAGGATAAAGAACCCACTAGTCGATGTGTTTGAAGCGACCATCTATAAGATGCCAACATATCGAGTTTCAAGTTGATATTGACGATTTTCTTACAAATGCATTAAAGTGAACTGTGGGCTTGTATGGGGCTACGCAAAAAAGTGGGCAGGACACGGCCATTAATCTATGTATGTCAAGCGGCTGTTCATAAAAAAACACCACACCACATTTCAACTTAATATTGACTTTAATAAAGAAGTTTTTTATCCAAAAACACAAAAGTGGGCAATAGGTTTGTATGGGGGCTACCCCAAAAAGTAGGCGGATCCCGCCCATTAATTTATATGTGATGCGTCCGTCCATTAGAAGCTACCATATCAATTATTAAGCTTATAATGACTACAATAAAAAAGTTTTTCACACAAAAAGGCAAACGTGGGCGTGTGGTTTGTATGAGTGGGGTCGCATGTCATTTTGTATACTCTATTAAGCTGAAATAAAAAGAAGTCCATGTGCCGACTTACCACCGGATATCTTAAAAATTGGTGCCAAAAAAATGCGCAACAACATCCAGACAGACGGACATAGCTAGAACGGCTCGAGCTGATCAAGAGTATATATACTTTATGGGGTCTACGATGCCTCATTTGATGCGTTGCAAACTGTCAGACAAACTGATATCATTTCACACTATGTGTGAATGGTATAATAAGAAAATTTCCAATTTAGTTATAACTCTTAATTTTCTCATTTCTACAATTTTTCCAAAAAGAACTATTTTAAATCTGTGTCTAAATAAAGCACTTTCAATACCACAGAAGAAATGTTTTCCTTGTTTTTTTAAGGCTCATATATAATGTGGAAAGTACATACATATATAAGTATTTTAATTTTCTCACATTGTTTGCAACGCCTTAAATGATGTTTCGAAGACCCCACAAAGTATATTATTGGTTATCTGGAGGGGGTGAATAGTACTAACCATATCCGTCCGACTGTCTACTATCTGTGAATTGACAAACTAGTCCCTCAATTTTTAAGGTATCGGTTCGAAATTGCGAATATGCAACACATTTGTAAATATGACCGTGATAATGGAAACTAGAAGGTATACCTCGAATACATAACCCTGTTTTACATATTCATACAAGGTATAACAAGAACAAGAAAAAACGTTAACTTAGTTAAACCGTAGTTCTAATACTATTCACACACATGGAAGAAACCATAAGAAAATGCACAAAGGCAATACTTGTGTGCAGGAAGCGGCTGTGGCTCCTTAACATAGTAGTGAAACCAATGCTACTATATGACATAGTCGCGTGGGCAGAGCGAGCGAGCCAAGTGACAGCCACTAGGGTGGTCAACTCCCTACAAAGACTAGCGTGTATTTGCATCACAGGGGCAACGCGCACGAGCCCAACAGTAGCGTTGAAAGCTATTGTGGATTTGACACCACTGCATCTGGAAATCGAACATATAATAAAAGAAACGATCCAAAGACTATCAGTCGATGGAAGCAAAGCTACCTCGGAGATCTGTCAGAAACGTCTCCATACATGGACGAAGGTGTATCCCTAATGTCCATGCCTAGAGACGAAATGACACAGAGGTATATATTTGATCGGAGTTTTATCATCAAATGGTCCGACGAAAAATCGTGGCCGTCAGAAACTTCATATGTACAACAACACTGGGCTACAAGCCAAACACTAAGACAAGCAAAGTTACTTCTTGGGGGCTACAACCCGAACAGATCGAAAACTATGCTTCAACTTTAGAATATTAACAAGACTGCAAACAGGCCACTGTAGACTAAAGAAACATTTATACGTTTTGTGGATACATAACTCACCTTAATGCAGATTCTGTGGCAACGAAGAGGAGATCCCTCTTCACATTCTTGCAGAATGTGAAGCTGTAGCTAGAAGCAGACTAATCACTTTATTAGAAAGGGGCAAGTGTGGACCCTAGGAAAGTACTAAGATTCATTCAACATATAGACTTAGGGCAGGTCATCTTACTCAGTAGGACAAACAATAGACCTTTTAGGTCGCGGTTTTTTATGAGCTGTGGGTTTGTATGGGAGTACCTCAAAAAGTGTGCGAAAAACGCACATTTGCATATGTATATGCAGGGTCTGCCCACTAACTCGCATTTCAACCTAATATTGACTTTAACAAATAAGTTTTTCATACAAAAACACAAATGAGGGCAGTGTGTTTGTATGGGGCTACCCCTAAAAGTGGGCGTGGCAGGTCAATATTGATACTCTACTAAACTGCAATAAAAAGATGTGTAGTGGATAAATCGTGGCCATGTGGGATTGGAGGGAGTAGGGCTGGTAGCAACACACAGACATACAGAGAGACGGACATGGCTAGATCGGCTCGTCTCTGTTGCAAACATTGTGACTAAATTATAATACTGGTCGAAATCTGTCTGTAGAGTATAAAAAGTATGAAAAGCATATTCTGATGTTCAAAATGTAATACTAATCCTTTTTTTTTTTGATAATTTACAGCAACATCTAGTTATTTAGACTTGTCCTACAGGAATATGTCAGAAGACGAAGATGTACTGAGTAAAACACGTTTGACTACCACATACACCAGCCACGTGATCATCTTCTCTGCTGCATTTAATTCACTCTCAACGGCGCCGTACAAGACTCTACGCTCCATGAGAAAGTCTCTAAAGTTTCTGACATTACGTGGCAATCAGTTCGCTGCTTTCACTGCTGACATGCTAGGTATGTACGAGTATCTCACACTGGTAATATACATAAATATGTATTATCGATATTTCAATTTGCACGCGAAAACCACTACCATATCAAACTTGAAAAACACTTTACAGAATGGGACATGCTTTTTAATGACACTAAACATGATACCAATTCAAATGGAACAAAGCACAGTTGCAACACTTACATATCCGATGAATTTTATGATCGGGATTGCTATTACAAGAACACTAACACCGAACACAACAGCAACACAATCAACACTCGATGGGGCAATATTACCTACTACGACTATATGTGGTACTACAAAAAGAAATCTACATACTTTGGTAGAACAAGTAAGCCCAAGTAAATCATTAATTAACTTATAGCGACACGAATCTGCTTAAAGTTACACTTTTACAATAGAAAATGGTTATAAACGTAACGACGTGTTACGTTAACATGACGCATTAAATATCTATATTCATATTTCATTTGATAAAACCGATTAGGGAGGAGTTTTAGATTGTTGTTTCAAATTTCAGATAGGACAAATAAAACTAGCGGGTCCTTTATGTAAGGGCTATACCAAAAAGTTAACGTGGCATGTAAATATGGATACTCTATGTGCTTATAACAAAAAGTAGTCCTTACACCGGAATCTAGCCATATATCTCAAAATTTGGTACAAAAAGAGAAACGTTAACTTCGGTTGATCCTTTTTATTACAAGAAAATGTAATTCATTTTTTGTATGGTAGCTTCTTACGAACGGACACTTCACACATATATATCAATCCAGTCCCACTTCCAATGGGTAGCACCCATTGAAACCAACCACTCACTTTTGGGATTTCCTATGACAAACCTTTTTATTGCCTTCAATATCAACAAAAAAAATTGTTATAGGGGCTTCTTCTCGACGGACGCTTCACACGTAAATATATCAATGGATGTGAACCCCACTTTGAGTAGTCCCAATACAAACCCACCACATACTTTTGAAGTTTCATACGATACATATTTTCATTACAGGCAAAATTTAAACTTGACATGGACATTGTCATAAGAAGCTATACATATGGACCGACATTTTCACAAATATCAAGGACCGTGCCCCATCCATTTTTAGAAGTAAAACCCAAACAAACTTACGACTTCTACAAATATTTTTATTTCTTTATAAGTGCTTAATACAAATTTAAAGCTACAGTTCCACCGACGTTTTTTTGTTATTACTTGAACTTATTTTATTTATGGTAAAATGTATTTTAAATGCATTTAACACTAAACAAAAAAAACCAAATCCAATAAACTTGAGATATGATGTTTTACCCGGTAATCTCGAGATCTTCATGAATATACAATATTTTAGCATTGAGCTCTCTATGTGTGTTCGATCAATTTGTCTACTGCCATACATATTTTTATTCGCTTTTAAAACCAAGTAAATATATCAGTGGTTCTGAACTCAACTTTTAGGGGTAGACCCAATACAAAATGGTAGAGTGAGATATTACCCGAACACCACCATTGGCTACGTTATTTCTTTTATAAAAACATTAGGATACAAATGTTTAACTAACATTTACCAAAATTCCCGTTGTCCCAATAACACGTATGAATAATAAAAATCTACTTAGGACACGTATTAGGAAACGTATAACATTTATTTGGGGGTTTGTCTTTGGCCTTTAGCGATGACACAGACTTCCCAAAAGGCGATCTACTGCTGACAGCCACATAGTAAATGCCGATTTGTGTATGATTTGCTAAGTAACCCATTAGAGACGTTCCACCCATGCCACTACATTCCAGCCGTTTGAGTGCTTTCCAAGAATCGCATTTAATACCCACAAAATTATGCTCCTGTCCGGGATAGGCACTTTCGGCAAAGTACTGGACAGCGCGAGTATGCGAACAGCTAATTGTAAGACATCCCGGCTGCAAGGGATTACCACCGCCAGGATAAAAATCGACATCGCCCATTGGACCACGCTTGGCCAAAACGCCAATATTGGTGTGTATAATATCGACAAACTGAGCGTCACCACGTGCAAGACCCCCCAGTGTCTGATTTTTACGAAAGCAAGGCTTTGCGGGATCCAATCCTGTTATTCGTGGAATCAAATGTCCCGTAAGCTTTGTGAATACGCGTCCTGCTGTACCCATTATATGAGCGCCCAAAGAATGGCCTACGAAGGTGAACAGACATGTACGAGTATGATGTACAATTTGAATAATATTTGCATTCGACAAAGAATATGTACATACCCACTAAGTGAATATTCTGTAGCGGGGTAAGTTTAATCAAATGGGTCAGTCCGACTGCAATATGTTCACCAATAAGATCCGTGTTGAGAGCAGACCACTTATAGAGCGTATCCACGTAATGTGCAGCATCGATTATCTGTAATGATTGCACTATTTTTGATTAAGACAAAGATTTAACAGAAAATCAATGCTATTCTCACCACAAAGTTAACATCATTTCGACACATGAATGCACGTGATATTTGTTCAATAGCGCCGGATGAATTGACGGTATTTGTCCACCCTGTTGCAAGGATAACAACTTTTCGTGTTTTGCTGAAGCTTGAATGCCGCCAAAGTTTATTTGCCTCCAGAAGAGACACACTGACGTTCCTGCATGGTGTCATGTACTGGAAGTGTATCTGCTTAATGTCAGGCGTCAACTGCGGCGGCACTAGTGTAAGGAAAAGCGTCGAAGAACCTTTGCACAAATCGAATAATAAATACGTATAATAGATTCAATTACGACCCATTAGTTTTTGAGCTTACATATAATATCAATGACAGATGCCGCCATCTCCATTGGCCAAGCGGCTACGAAGTTCTTTTTCAAAACCAAAATATCTAGCATTGATTTAGATATTTGACCCCAGTCCACAATTCGGGCCAAAATGTTCGTAGAATTTGTCGTTGCATCAGAATTTACATTTTTTTCTAAAATTGCTATAACGATCAAAATAATTATTAGCAAATACGAGTAGCGCATAATTGTATTTTATTCAAACATCCAACAATTACTATTCGAATATCCGAACTTAATAGCGGTCTATTATAAACTAAACTGGGTTAAACAATTGTCAAAACATACGTTAATGAATTTTGCGAACCTTGAATGTTTTAGCGCTTTTGTTTACATATCTGTTTTGTTTGGAGAATTTTAATGTAGTGATAATACGAGAATATTTAAGACAGTACCTAGAAAGAAAAACATAGCCCAGTTAAGCATTCGTCGCATTCACTGCAATAACACATTTTCGACTTATTTGAAACAGTTGGTATATAAAGCCAGAGCTTTGCTCACTTTTATACTCTTCACACAGAGTGTGGGGCAATATAAAAATACTGCAAATTGGTCACCACAAACATAAGTTTGTGATTATATCAGCAAAGATTTGAGACTTTGATAGCTCAACTATCTAGCATGCTAGATAACACTTCAAAGGTCGTGGGTTCAACCACCGCTCAAACGAAATTTTCTTTGTTACACCATTCAAACATAGTCTGAAAGTTTTCAACGCATTATATATATCCCATATTCTTGATCAGTTCGACAAGACGATTCGATCTTGGCATGTCCGACTGTCCGTCTGATAGTTGCTGCACATTTTTTTTAATTACTAATTTTTTATATATTTTTGATCCTAAGTTTATGGAGTATCCATATTGATATACCACATCCACTTTTTGGGGTAGCCCCCATACAAACCCAGCACTCAATTTTATGCATTTATATGAAAAACTACTTTTCCCACTTTTTCGGATAGCACCTATAAAAACCTACCACCCACATATTTGAAATTTTGTCTAAATGGTATTAGAACTTCGGTTCTGCCCAAGTTAATGATTGTTCTGGGTTTCAATTTACTTACTAATTATTTCTAATTATTTTATACAAAAAAATTAATGCCAATTACTAATATGAATATATTTTATTGCAAGTATTGAAAATAGTTAAGTCCAAGCATCCTCTCCAACATTTAAAAACTGAAGTCTCAATTTAAAATTAAGCTCTACAATATCCATAGTTTAATAATATGCACATTTAACTGTTTAAGAAATATATTACAAACGACGAAAAGGGCTGTATTCGAGGTTCTTGAATATATTATACTTTATAAACTCCTATATTTAGTCTACAAGTATATATATACATATATATATATATAAGAGAGAGAGAGAGAGAGAGAGAGAGAGAGAGAGAGAGAGAGAGAGAGAGAGAGAGAGAGAGAGAGAGAGAGAGAGAGAGAGAGAGAGAGAGAGAGAGAGAGAGAGAGAGAGAGAGAGAGAGAGAGAGAGAGAGAGAGAGAGAGAGAGAGAGAGAGAGAGAGAGAGAGAGAGAGAGAGAGAGAGAGAGAGAGAGAGAGAGAGAGAGAGAGAGAGAGAGAGAGAGAGAGAGAGAGAGAGAGAGAGAGAGAGAGAGAGAGAGAGAGAGAGAGAGAGAGAGAGAGAGAGAGAGAGAGAGAGAGAGAGAGAGAGAGAGAGAGAGAGAGAGAGAGAGAGAGAGAGAGAGAGAGAGAGAGAGAGAGAGAGAGAGAGAGAGAGAGAGAGAGAGAGAGAGAGAGAGAGAGAGAATATATATATATATATATATATATATATATATATATATATATATATATATATATATATATATACTCTCTCTCTCTCTCTCTCTCTATATATATATATATATATATATATATATATATATATATATATATATATATATATATATATATATATATATATATATATATATATATATATATATATATATATATATATATATATATATATATATATATATATATATATATATATATATATGCAATTAGTTCAAATATTATTTTTGTAGTATGCCTCCACTTGCCTCAAGCAAAAAAAATTTACTTATGTAGATAAATTTATAGATAAATATAGATAAATAAATTTGTAGATTAATTTAAAAAATACGAAGAAAAAAATGGATTTTTCGAGCAGTGAGTTTTTAACGCATTCATTCCGAAGGAAACCCCGTTAGCAAATGGAATCAAACACCAACAGGGCAACCGAAAGAAAGGTCGAATGCGAAGATCGTTTAGCATCAAATTGAGCACTTATTCAAGAAACTAGTATGTTTTACGCGGTCTCTAATAAATCGTTCACTAAATATCGTATGATACATAAAAGTTGTAAGTTAAGCAAAACTATATCTCTATACTTATATATGCATACATACAAAAATGAGCAGTTTAGGCCCATTGAACAGTGTTCACGGTTAAATTATTTAAAAGTAAATGTGCAGAGCAGTGATATTTTACACGTTTATACTAGATAGGTTGTGTCCCCGTCTTTGGTCTGATGAGAATTGGTTTCAAGTATTCATAGTGTGGCTGCAGCATCATTCTACGTTAAGAAGCGTTAAACCTCGTCGGATTTTTCACTGCCTGAGATCAGCCTTTTTAGAGAAACAGGCGATTACCCCTCCTATTCGTCTGGTAGGATCGTCGATGTCCAGCCCTCAGCAGTTCGTCTGGTTCGGCACGATAGCTTTGTTATTATACCAATCACACATAGTGCGAGATGGTATTATCAGTTTGTCTGAAAGTTTGTAACGCTTTACAGGAGGCATCGTAGACCCCATAAAATATATATATTCTTGATCAGCTCGACGAGACGAGTCGATCTAGTTATGTCCGTCTGTATGTTGCTGCGCATTTTATGGGGACCAATTTTTATGCTATCCAGTTGAAAATTGGCACATACACTTATTTTTATTGCAGTTTAAAAGAGTATCAAGATTGACCCCCATACAAACCCACCACCCACTTTTGACTTTTTGTATAAAAAACTTATTTATTGTAGTCAATATCAACGTAATAATTAACATGGTAGCTTCTAGTGGACGGACGCTTCCCAAATACCTTAATGGGTGGGACTCGCCCACTGTTTGGAGTAGCCCCCATACAAACCCACCACCCACTTATATGTTTTTTATGAAAAAAATGCTTTATTTAAATCAATAACCGATTTTGATCAAATTTTGTGGCAATATTCAAAATAGTCCCGTGGGTGATCCTGTGTTTCGTGACGATTGGATAAACAGAAAATTTTACTTCCATTTTTTTTTTCAATAAGAAGGAGCATGTGGAAGTTGGGAAGGGGCAAGGAGTGACAGGGGTGGAAGGTGGGGAAGAGGGAAGGAGTGACAGGGGGATTGAGTGGCAGATGAAAGGGGAGGGCCACGTACAACGTCGCAGGGACCAACTAGTTCTGCATAGTATGCAACCATTTGATTGCTAGAAGTTTACGGAATATTGAGGAAAACCAATGCGAGCTCTCACACATCGGTTCACACAAGATAGTTAGATAGATAGTTAGTCAAACAAACTTGGCTCCATTTTTAAGTTGATGTATGAACATTTTGTTGTTTTTTTGGTGTAGCTTACGTAAAACCTAATAAAAACCTAATAAAACCTAATAATACAGCATAGCTTCAAAACGGACCACTATAAGGGTAGCACCCATACAAACTTGTTTTTGATAATTTTTTTTGTTTTTGTTTTTTAACAAAATTTTACTTAAAAAAGTCCATATATAATCGATCACTCTTAGCAAAAACCACATGGGAAAGGAAAAAGAGGTGCGTTTAACATTAACAAACTTAAAATTAGACTTGGGATCTTCATAATTTCTTTGAATACCGCCTAGGCATAGCTAGTAAATTTAGAAGCTTTCCCTGAGGTTTTAAATTAAAAAGAAATAGAAAATCCTGCCCTGTACTTATAGTTTGAACGGGTATATTAAGAATGTATCTTCAGATCAAAATATACGGGAGGAAAATAAATTTTTAATTTGTTTTTTTTTGTAATAAAATTTTTTTTTGTAATTAAATATTTTTAATGCTGCATAGGAGTACATAACCAATAGTGAAGGGTATTTTGTAGTCTTGAACAAACGACAGCCCCATTCTTCCCTTTTTTAAATCAATAATTGCTTTGAACTTGGTCTACTACATAAAAAGTTCAATCCAATGAATTGTGACATAGAGTGTCTGTAATAATTGCTAATATTATATAAATTTTGCATTTACAATTATAAATAAAGATGTGAGCCCTCGATTGCTCAACTGTCTAGCGTGCTACCACTCATTCGCAATTTTCTTTAATAAAATGTCTATTATTTCTAAGTTTTTAATTATTTCCTACAGATTTTAATGAAATGCACTATAACTTTTTCCGTCATTATACAGGAGAGGGCGTTGCTTGGGCGACATTTCCAGTGCTGCCCGAACTACTGGAACTAGACATCAGCAACTGCAGCATTGAATATGTGACAATAGAGGCCTTCAGAAATTTCACCAATCTACGCAGGCTTTTTATGTCGCAAAATAAAATGGTGACAATACCTTACGATACATTCTTCTATGTACAGAAGATCCAATATTTGGATCTGTCATTCACAAATGTGCTTACCTACAATTACCAGTGGTCGCTGCCCACACTAAAGGTGGTGCTGAATTTGATTTACGGCCTTAAAATTCAATCGACAACGTTCAAGTTTTTACCCGAGTTGATTTATTTGGACTTTTCTCACACGAAAATAACGCGGAACAGTGCCATGGCCTTTACCCATCTTGGCGATAAACTTAAGTATCTCAGCCTTTGCTACACTGCATTTCCTATGGTCGGCAACGCACTGTTCAAAAACACCGAGCTTGAAGGCCTGGATCTGTCTGGAAATCCGTTTGTTTCATACAATATAATAGATGACGCCTTTGAGGGGATTGCGGATAGCCTGAAGTATTTATACTTTGAGTATGCGAACCTCAAAGATCTCACCTGGCTTAAGTCATTGAGAAAACTACGCGTGTTGGGTTTGGCTGGTAACAACATTAATTTGGTCACGGCGGAAACATTCATGCCGCTAATAAGTCTGCAAGTTCTCGACTTAAGCTCCAACCATGTAGGAAACTGGTATAAGCGGGCTTTCACCGGGAATCCTGGTCTGCGTGTGCTTAATGTGCGCGACAACAACATCAATATAATTACAACTGAAATGCTAAAGGATTTTGAGCTACTTGATTATTTGAGTCTGGGCGACAATAATTTTCTGTGCGACTGCCTGCTGCGCGAATTAGTTGACGTTGCGGCCGGCAACAACAAGGTCCCCGAATGTGCACATGAATTTTTACAAATGACACAGAAATTGATATCTAACGAAACAGCATCTCTTTTCGGTACCACTCATTTTTCGAAGCCATCTAATGTCACACCTGTGAAGTCAATATATAACCAAGTTACGAGTATCAATACGCTGGATATAGATCGTGCGCTCTGGACGCGCTATGCTCCACTTCTGACACAAAGTTACAACAACGTCAAACAATACAGCAACCTAAATAAAATATTTACATTACGTTTTTTTAAGGAAGCGTACCGCGCGACTATGTGTACCAAGTCAATGGCCTTTCGCGGTGACGAGAGACTAAACGAGACTGCTCTCAAATTTCAATTGCTTGACTATGAAGAGGAGCATTATTGGTGTTACAACGAGACTGAACAACTACAGGTAGGCAAACTAAACTGCCAAGCACGTTCGATTGACGAGGATATCGCATCGGAACTGCACACAATGACCAATATTGTGCTCGCTGTGGTGGGATCACTGGTGGGCTTGTCCATTGTGGGTATAATTATCTACTTGAAGCGTTGGCACATTCACTATTATTATGCATCGCTTAAATCTGCTGCACTGCTATCGGTAGCCTCAAAGGAAAGCGTTGATAATTTCAATAATCTAGCGCAGCGAGACCCAAATATGATCTACGACATATTTATCAGCTACTGTCAGAACGATAGGCAATGGGTACTCGACGAACTGCTACCAAACGTGGAAGAGAGCGGTGACATTTCTATATGCCTCCACGAAAGGGATTTTAAGGTGAGGCGAATATATTATATGCGCACACATATGTATCTAAATTTAATATTTTGCAGATCGGTGTCACCATACTGGACAACATAATATCCTGCATGGATCGCTCACGTGCACTAATGCTAATAATTTCATCTAAGTTCCTACTCAGCCACTGGTGTCAATTCGAAATGTATCTGGCACAACATAGGTGCGTATTTCTAGTTGATTTCATTTGAAATATATGTACATATGTATAATTTTTTGAATATTTAGAATCTTTGAGGCAAGCAAGGAGCACTTGTTACTAGTATTTTTGGAAGATATACCACGCCGGAAACGTCCAAAAACGCTTCAGTATCTAATGGACGTTAAAACATACATCAGATGGCCAATGGGCAAAGGAAACAAACCACCTAAGTCAGAAGAACGAAAACTTTTCTGGAAACGACTAAAACGTTCATTAGAGAGCACTGTAAATATAAACATGGATGAATCAAGAGCGTAACTAATGATTGTTTCAATGCAAAACTTATGCCATTTGTGTTTTTTTTTTTTTTTAATATTCTTAGGTTTATCTCTTTGAACTAGTTGGTTAAAAAGAAAATGTACCTGATAGTATTAAATATTTATAGATCGTAATAAACTAGAAATAAATAAGAGAAAAAAAACTTTTTTTTTTTGTAGTACCAAAGCTTAAACTCTATTCAAATTATACATCTTTGCTTTGTATCTGTACATGCAGAGAATCTCAATAGATCGGAGACATCACAGTACGCGGGACACAATTTTATGTCCAATTGAAAGGAGACTTAATACAAGGTAGTTCGCGCAGACCGCGGGGGTGCAATCGTTCGGTATACATTCATTGGACCATATTTTGGATAAGTGTTATTCTTCAGATTTGAAAAGATCAAATTGGTATTTTCGAACAAATCAAATTTATATACCGAGAGATGAAATTGTCAAAAAACTCGTATCACTTACAGTATATCATTTAGATATTTGTAAGATCAAAATGATATTTTTAAATAACAATTTTTAAGATCAAAATGATCTTTCTTAGATTAAACTTAAGATTAATTTTGTACAATAATACCATTATCTTTCGAATAGTTGTATAATATATATAATTTTGTTCTTTTAAAGAAAAATAGAAAAATGTTAAAAATACCTTTAATGTATTAATAATATGTACTTAGGTATACGAATATACTCCTATATATAAAATTTTATATAGGATTATTTTAATACATTATTTGACCATGGTGGCAACTAAATTTATATATGGGCACAGAACGGTAATCCCGTTAAAAACTTAAACCACCCACATTAAAATCTAAGTTCAATGACAAGATTGTTGCTTTTGTGTGTTGCAAGACAAGCAACATACAAACATAATATAACAAGGTTTAGATTAATAAATAATTAAATATCTTGACAACTGAACTAATGCTAATACTCCTACTTGTTCCTATTTGTCATGTACATATATTTATTTACTTAAAAAAGACGTATATAAAATCCACCAGGTGTCGGTATACTACATACATACACAAACGCACGAGTTGTGCATACGTGACCGCTCTATTCAGTTAAATTTAACAGAGTAAAACGGTTCATTACGACAGCAGGACAGCAATTCCGATAGACGGAATCGCAAAGCAGTGTCGTCATTGACAACAACAAAGTCATCAAAAAGCCAATGTAGGACTGAACATCAACCCAGCTAAATCCACAATTGCTCAAGGAAGTATAGTACTATCCGAGGAATTCATTAGATGTACTTTTAAAGAGGCAGACAGGGAAATTCTGCGGATAGGAAGATATAACAATGGCAAAGATAGCTAAGTCAGCAAAAGACCAAGAAATCTTCTGGAAGACGCACATCCACACATACTGCTTTACCCCGCAGCTATTAGTTCTTTTCTAAATTTGTAATGGAAAATTTAAAACATGGGAATATGCTTAACATCACTTAATTAATTAACGCAATCTCATGATCAAACTCGTAGTAGCATGCAAATATGAAAATAAACTACATAATGGAATAGAATCATAAATTACTTTCTTACTTACTTAGGTGGCTCTACAACCGTCTATCGGTCAAGGCCGCACGTAGGAAAGCGCACCATTCGGTGTAGCTTAGTGCGCGCCGGCGCCAGTCGCTGGCAATCCGGAGCTTCTTCAAGTCATCATAGACCTGATCTTGTCATCTTAAGCTCGGACGTCCTCTCTGACGCCGTCCACGTATCAAGTTCAGGTTTCCGTCGTAAACCTTTAGTGCTGGAGCTTCGGCGTTCATCAAGATGAGGTGACCAGCCCAGTGCAGCCGCTGGAATTTAATGCGCTGGGCTATGTCAACCTCATCATACAGCTCATACAGCTTGTGGTTCATACGGGTCCTAAACTCTACGCCAACTCTAAGGGGACCAAAAATCCTACGAAAAATCTTTCTCTCGAACACTCCTAAAGACGCTGTATCCGTTGATGTCAGTGTCCATGCTTCTGCGCCATGCACCGGGATTATCTGCGTCTTATAGATTTTTATCTTCGCAGTTCGAGAGAGGGCTCTACTTCTAATTTGCTTGCTGAGCCCAAAGTAGCAGCGATTAGCAAGCGTGATTCTTCGTCTGCTAATCGTCTGTCCTTGCAGAAAGAAACTTCGGGCTTGAAACCTTCGGTCAGACGATTAACCTTTTGATAAAACTTTCGAGATTTATTTCTTTGACATAACCCCTCAACATCCTCAAGCTCACGCCTTTTGTTGCGTCTGAAAAGGAGTTTCTCCTCTCTCCGTTTCTCACTACATCGCTCTCTAACAGCTCGCGTTGCTCCCGACTGCAGAGTTCGTAAGCGGCGTCTTTCTCTCTCATACCAAGGGTACGCCAATGACCTCCTTGGCAGGCGTATTCATGGAGTGGGAATATGTCTCCACTGCTGACCTATATCTTCAGAAGCCGGAGAGGACTCCCGAAACAGTTGGGAGAGTCTGGCTGAAAAGGCTTCGGAGGTCTGTTGTGATAAACGCTTACCGACGTCTAGCTTTCGTTGAGTGTTGGGACGTGTGAAATGCACCATGCTGAGCCTGGTGCGTACCTTGGCTACCATAAGGTAGTGGTCCGAGTCGATGTTGGGACCTCGTACCGTTCGCACGTCCAACACGCTCGATGCGTGCCTTCCGTACTTTCCTACTAACCACGAAACCGCATCCAAATTCGTGCTTCTTCACATGGCAACTATAATATATGTCACAGGATGCCTTTTTTGAGCAGCCCTATCCTATCCATCGCATTTCCTGTATTGCGGTGATATCAGCCTTAATCATAAATTAGATAAATAAATTAAACTAATTAATTAGATAACAAGATTTTAAATTAAACTTAAGCCATTTCTGTTAATTCGTGTTGAACTGATTCTTCGACGCCCATATAAGCAATGAAGTCTTCACAAAAGAATTGCGATGACGTAACACAATTTCATGAAAGATGAATATTAAGCTGTAAGAGACTCTTATAAATCAGTGTCGTCACAAATAAAAATTTTTATCAATTCTAGTTGAAATTTAAAACTATTTTTAATACAATATTATAAATCAGTCATACTTATATACATACATGACAATTTTATTTTCATCAAACTCAAATAGATATACACAAAAATAGATATACACTATTATGCATCTGTGCAGAGTGTAACAAGAGTAAACAAACACCAATTTCATTCGCATTTAACATTTAAGATTACATTTTTCGTTTTTAAGTGTTATGTATATATTTTGGAAATGTCTTCATATTGTACTTTTTCGACGTGTCGTCCCTTAAGCGGACCACGCGAAATTTCAATTGCAACGCAAAAATTTCGTTCGTCAAGTTTTTTGAGTACAGCTTCAGCACCGCGATATGCACCATTGACTACAAGAACTGGCTTATCAAGCGCAGGAATAACGGTTTCCAAATGAGCCTAGGAGTAGAAAAAGGGGGAAACAATAAAATTAACAATAAACAAATTTTCCTGTACGCATTCGTAGTGAGGTGTATATTGGAAATGAGAGCGTTTTTATTAGTAATATTTCAAAGAATCTGTGAAAGGATAGATAAATAGACAGACATTGCTAGATATACATATATGATCGCGTGCAGGGATCGAAAATAATCTAACAAATTCTCAACTAACCTGATCAACTTTTAACTTTTCCCCGGTGTCCAAAAATTTTATTTTAGCACGATACTTATCGATTACTTCTTTTACAACAGCTTTTTGTTTGTAGAACTTTTCCCCCATAGATTTCGATATAAACTTAACCACGATTCCCTCGTGCAGCCAATAATCCTTGCGGTTATCGCGTTCTTTCTTTCGCTCTTCCTGCAATATGATGTCCTCTAAAGTCGTTTTTGAACATTTTTTCAATGTTGTACCTAGTTTCGGTACCTTTGGTTTTTTGAAAACTTGGTCTTCACTGTCAACGTCATCATCAGCCGTCTCCTGCTTTGCGCGTTTTACAAAAGCAGATTTGCCCAAAACTGACTCCGGCTGAAATTTACGTTCCAATTTTATGTCCAGTTTAAGTGGCTGTTCTTCATCACGACGGAGTTCTGTATACTTTTCATGTAAAACCGTTGTCATTGTACTATCCTCCGAGCCGTCCTTTCCCTTATCCTTTTCTATTTGCTTCTCAATGAACTCCATCATGCGCTCTTCATCGTCTTTTTCCATTTTTTCTTTGCGTTCAGCTTTTGCCTGGCGTTCTAATGCATCTGGGCTGCGATCAATGTAGGTGACAAACCAACCCTTCTCCGTTTCATCGGCAATCACTTGCCCAGTGCGTCCTAGCCACTTAACATAGTCGGAGAGCGTCAGCCAGCGTGTAGCGTTCATGTGAATGTGTTCTTTATGCGCGATGTACTCCTGGTAGATTTTATTTGCATTGACTCGTTTTGTTCCGAAACGCCGACGAAGCAGCTCCATGTATCCGTCAGAGAACTCTTTGGAGAAATTGTGTAAGAACTTGCCGGGCGAATCCGCAAATAAAAGCAACTGCCGCTGGTGTGACTCGCTCATTGTGTGGCATTTAAAACCGTTCTCGTCCCGACATTGTTTCTCGCACATCTGACAGTACCAGCGCAGCTTTTGCAATCCCTTCGCCTTCATTTTGTTGGCGAGGTACTTTGGTGTACCAACCTCAGCACGCCCCATTTTGATCTATAGTTAAAAAAAGGGGGCACAAATTAATATTAACAACAAATACAAAAAGTATTTCTTGTTTTTCGTTGCGGTCTCTTCTTCTACCTCCAAATTGCCGTTCACCAGAAACGAAACATTTTGTAAAAAAGGCCCTTTGAAACTAATATTTAGTTCCTCTTTGAGGGTCATAAGCCACTTGTTTAAATACACCTTGTTTAAATACACGCAACAATTACGCAACTTGCAACAACTGGTAGTTGCAGGCAATAAAACGCAACATTTCATAATAAAATATGTCAGTTACATTTGAATATCGAGTAGAAGTGGCGTGCAACTATAAATGTTGCGAAATAATTCTCTGTGTTTTTGATTAAAAACACTAAAATTTTAGCAAAAAGTTATTTACAACACTGAAATTTCGTCGATTATCAGCTGAATAATAAAGCAAAAGTAAGTACAATTAGCATAATTGTTATAAATTGATAACTTTAAAATAAACGACAAGTTACAGTAGAATGATTGAGAAGCTCTCTAACATTATGTATGGACTCTATATATGCTGGCAAAACTCAAAGGATTCAAACAATATATTCGACAAATCAGCTGATCGAAATTGCGTTTGACTTGCAACTTCAATGTAAACACTTTTTCGCAACTACAAGTTGCAGTTGCTAGTTGCTTAAATGTTGCGTGTATGTAAACGTGGCATTAGGTTAAAATGCTGTTGCAAATCAATTGACAAATGTGTCTGGCTTGAAATGATAAAGATCAAAAAAAATGCACATAAATTTATTTATTAATAAATAATTTATAAATAATATACCTATGACGTTGTTGGCTATAAACAAACCGCTCTATACTGATTGTAACCGACTGTGCTATAATCGAATTTCACACATGATCTGCAACATTAAAATGGAAATGCGCATTCTTTTTCTACATTAATTTAAATAGTGAGTATAATTGATAAATTGATATCATTTTTGCATTGCAAGTGTTTTAAATGTAACGCCTGCATTGCATATAGCAATATATAATGCCTAAATCTAAATTACCGATAACTAAATGCGGGCGATTACGAACAATTGCTATTGGCAAACTTAATAATAAGTTATTTCCTTCATATTTTTACTCTGTTTATTAAGTCATCAATCATTTTAACTGCACGAAGTGTTGTAGAATATATGGTTTTTCTGTCGATCACTAAACATTTCAATTTGGACGGATTTAGGCAACGACTGTTATAGGTCTTCAATATACTTAGCAATTAACGTTTGAGCGTCAGGAGGACTAACATATAGATGGACATCATCACCATACATATGCATATTGTACGTCTTCAGAAAAGTAGGCAGATCTTTAGCATGTTTAGAGAAAAGTAGATGAGCTAGGACGTGTGAATGGTATTAGAGCTTCAGTTCAACCGAAGTTACTTTTTTTTTTTTTGTATTTTGTTGTTTAATTTAATTTATTTTGTGTATTTGCTCTATACAATTTATTATTTTGCACCTTGCATGCACGTTATTTTAGTGCTCTTTTACTTGCACTTGTACTTTTAATACACACACATACAGCAGCGCAGCGTGTTTGCTGTTGTTTTTGTACAAGTTGAGTTCTGTTTAAAAAAAAATATATATATATATATATATATATATATATGTATATGTATATATTTAAAAAAATCAAATAAAACCGTTAACATCACGAAATCAAATGGTATAGCTACTTTGGGCGGATATGTACATCATATTATACTATTAAACTTTTTCTTGTGATGTAGAACAAAAAGACTTTTAATTTAAAGCTTCACCATTCTACATAATTTCAAAAAACGTTTACCAACAATCCATTGGATAAGTTGAACATTGTTGTAAATAGATTAATGGATTTTTTCACGACTTAGAATTATATTAGAAAATACATTTTGTTTTGAATACACTCAGGGCCATTTTCACGACTTGCCGATGTCTTTAGAGTTAATTTTTTTCACATTATATCCTAGATTTCAATTTCATATCTATTATTAAGACTATAAACGTATTGCCTACTTCGATGAAATATATATATATATATATATATATATATATATATATATATATATATATATATATATATATATATATATATATATATATATATATATATATTATGAAGTCAAGTCTTTGAAATTTATATATTGGTTCGTCGAAGTAGGCAATACGTCTAAACCATAAATAACTGATATGACACTGAAATCTAGGATATAATGTGAAAAAAATTAACTTTAAAGATATCGGCAAGTCGTGAAAATAGCCGTTATTGTTTTATAACCTTTTTTCGTAATTTGGCAGCACTATTCCTAATTACTAATTAGTATTACGGAATTTTTACAATTGAAAACTATTGAACAAAGATTTTGATTTGTTTTTTTTTTTTTTGGTTTTTTCTTAATATCTTTTTACACGATAAAACTTCAAGACCAACTGCGAAATTTACACGAAAAATTATTTTTTTGAGCTGACGGAATATTAGCAAATGGCGCTAATATCATTTTAAGGGGACTACTTTCTTTTGTGAACGCAAATAATGCAAACAAGGACTTATTGCTATCTACATATACTTTTCGAACGTTAGACCACAATAGACGTTACGTTGGGACATATGCAAATATCATAAGAGATAGTATATTATAGATCGTGACAGGATAAATTGTTTCTTAGTTTTTGATGAAATTCCTTTAGGTAAACTTAATATCGTTATGTTCGTAGTGCATAGCTGTTTATGCAACTTTCGTAAAGCATTTATTTTAAAGTAGCCCTTGTGTGATTTTTATACAAAATCACTTAAAACATGCTCGTATGCACACAAGACAAATTGCAGATAATTTAAAAATTTTGTTCCTAATTACAATATACAAAACGGGATATACAAAATATAAATGCAATAGAAAATTTACAATTAAATGGTGAACTTGGGGACATTTGAATTGCATAAGGAAACATTTAAAAACATTAACCACAAGTAATTTCAATAGTGCCAACTTTGAAATTATATTCTCGAAAATAATGGAAGAGACGGCACATTTTGATTTGACATTTCGTAACGACTGTAGAAAATTTTAAGTATATTGTTGGAAGTATTTTACAGTATCGTCCAAGAGTCAACATATTACATTTGGCGTCAAGACGAACTAGAAGATCAGAGAAAATTAAAGAAAATCGTACCGAAGTGTATGCTGTTGCGCGGGTCATTGTTCATATATACAATGTACTTGTAAATATTCATTGTGAATATGGACCATTCTCTGCGTAATGGGGTTACCATATTTTCACAATTTCAATGTCCTAGTACTTCTAATTTGGTTTTTGTTTTCTTTTTTTGTGCGCAATTTACAGTATTAACACTTTGATGAACTAATAAAATGCTTCAATATATTTGAAATTTTTTATTTTCGCACAAAGATATTATGATAATTGATTTTGTATAGTTTGTTTTATTAATATTTTATTGATATTTTTTTTCATTTTTTGACGTCTTATAAATCGATGAACGCCGGCTACACGCACGTGTAGCGTCATTGTCACGCTCCGCCTGAGCCGAGCGTGCAAGCGAGAGCGCGGAACAAGCGATAGAGAGGCACGATCGGACTAAGCGCTCGGCTTGTGACGCATCTATCTCTCTTCCTCTCCATTGGCCGATGCGTCCGAGTAGAAGAGAGACAGCGACAGCACACAACCTACACGTGAACTGTTTTATCAACTGTTTATAAAGTGAAGTGAAAAGTTAATGTGGTTTCCATTGTTATTTACAACAAAAATTGCTGCAAAAAAGGTAATTAATTCTTGCATTTTTAGAATTTGATTAGCGATATAATCTCATATATTTATTCTTTGATTATTAAAAAAAAGTAGCATCGGTCGGCGAGTGCAGTAATAATAAGTTATGTTACAATTTTGACTAAACAATTTTTATGACTCATATAAACGACCGTATAAAAAGTCAACTGCTTTTATTTTATTGATTCGTATTTAATTACATGTATTTTCATGTAGCCCAACGTCAATTTAAAAAAAAAAAATCACAAGTTATCAAATTTTAATTAACAATGTATCAATAAGCACTTTTTCTTTGTTAAAATAATTTTTAAAATAAATTACGTTATCACGTAAAATTATCTTCCGTAAACCGACTTTACAGACAACCAATTTTTTTTTTTCATTAATTGAGAGTAAATGTCAATTCGAATTTTTGCAATTTTTCCATTTTGTTTAAAATAATTTTTTGTATTTCACTTTCTAAATTTTTTGTCGCACATTATAACGACTTGATTGAGTATGTTTTAAGTCATCACTAAAATTCTTTCTTATATGTTATTTGCATCTGTTCAATATAACTGTTGTTTTTCGTGGGGGCGATTATACGAATATAGTAATAGTACCTTGTTTTAAGGAGGTGCAAAATAGATGCTCACCAACGTTTGACTTTTATTTATTTTATTCAAAGCTATACTAACAATATATAAATTATTAATTCGATATATAAAATATTACATATCTATATATATATATATATATATATATATATATATATATATATATATATATATATATATATATATATATATATATATATATATATATATAAAAACGAAAGTATGTATATTTGTATGTCCGTTATAGACAGATACACCTTCCAACCATTCGCCGTGAAAATTAGTGTGTATATGCTCTTAGGAACAGAAAAAACTCCCGTCCCCCATTTTTTAATCGCGAATTTAGCATTTTTGTATGAACAATTTTATAACTCGAGAACGGCAGGGGGAAGAGGGGTAGGGCAGCAACGCGCTGGGTACCATTTAAGATAGAGGGATGAAATGTTGAATACATGTTAATGCGATGGAAAGGGGTAGAGAAAATGGTTGGAAAGTAAGGAGAGCTACGGAAAGGGGCAGAGGAGTGGGGTGGTTGGAGAAGGGGTGGAAGGGACAAGAAGAGGTGTAGGAGAATTGGAGGTAGAGTAAAGGAGCATGTGGAAGGTGGGAAAGGGGGAAGGAGTGGAAGGGGTGGCAAGGGGAAGGACAGCAACGAGCCGCGTGCCAGCTCGTTAAATATAAAATATTGTCAGTTAAACTAATATTTAAATCTATTCTACTACAAAATTTTTAATATTATTTCATTTTAGCACAAATTGATATAGAAATTTTGACATTACTCCAAAATGAGAAATATGAAACCCTAAGGAGACCATATGGTAGTCATCGTAATAAACGAGAACAATTACACGAACTGGGAACACTTTTAAATGTGTTGCCATTGGAGGTAAACAGAAAAATACACCATCTTATAATTCGGGGAAGCAGCATCTGTGGCATTTGTCTAAATTTTGCCCTAATTGGAAACCGGCAAGTTCAATATAAGAATTTAAAATAAAATTATTAAAGTTTTTCTTTCTAGCCAGAAGCATTGTAAAACTAATAAACATGACACTGATTGAGCTAAGAATTTCATGCACCTAAAAATACGCCCATTAAGAGCGACTACATGCGTAGCGATAACATTATTCATATACTCGTATATACTCCGCCCAAACATGGCAGTAACAACTGCGTTTTATCAAATAAGAAGTAATAATTTTATAAAACATTTATATTTCACTATCTGACAATGCAGCCGCCATCGCTACCACCAGCACTTGGCCAAATATCGCCCCCACAACGTCACTGCCTTTGCACGCATGCACCGGTGTCTGCCCAAACATGGCAATGCGCGCCGGTAGCGTATGCACCGCCAGCAGCTCAACAATTTTATCTTGTAGCAACACAATGTCACTGCCACTGCGTGCAGGCAGCTGCTCACGTTAACCAGAAATATGCACAGACGAATAAAACCGGAACCGGAACCGTTGACCGAAATTAACCGATTCACATTGAAAACCAAAACCGGAACCAGAACCGTTAGTTAATTACAATTAAGATAAACGTTAACGGTTCTACCGAAATCCGAAGCTTCAATACTATTCACACTCATTACACAAATTACTGCTTTATGAATGCTTCTTATTTCTTTTTAATTTTAATATTGACCGGTTTGAAACCGAAATAAAATATATGTAACGTAAAGTATGTACGAGTATGTAACGTAAACCTCAAACCACTCAAGATTTTATATAAAGAGTATATATTTTCTTGGTCTTAGAGAATCCGCTCTTTCTCTCCCTTTCTCTTTCTCTCTCTCTCTCTCTCTCTCTTCATATTATTATTGTATAATGCATATACATATTTAGTTTTTGCTTTTCTTTGCCATTTTTTTTTTTCTTTAAGAAAATATTGAACAAATTTAAAATACACATTTTTATATCATTCATTTCCAGATTCATAGAATTAAAAAAAAATCGTAAGTTAAAAGAGTAAATTAACTAATACATCTTTTTAATAAACATCCCATGCAATTTCGCTAATAATTGCTATTCGTGATATTCGTGATAAAATGGGATAACAAACTGAGCACAAATGATAATATAATAACGGAATAATAATAAATCTAAATAAATATGATATGATATGTTCAAAATGTTGTCGTTTCAAGTGCAACATTGTTGCCTTCAAATGTAAGCAACATTGTGTTTAAAGCAGAAAAGTGAAAAGATATTCAATATTAAACGGGAACTGGGTAAAATTACCTTCACTAATTTACAAAGTCTAGTCTAGTTTTAGTTTATGCCGTCGACAGGATATTCCAATATCTGGATAAAATTAAGAAGATGGCGCTAATGAAGCGACCTCCATATCTGATAAAAAATCACTAGATGGCGCCAATAGGCTAAGATTGGCGAAGGTATGCGCCATCTACTGACCGTTAGATAGCGCAGCTATCGTATCCTAATATAATATAAAAATAAACAAATGCTTGATCAAATCATATAATAGTAAAAATTAGTAACATCGAACCACAGATATTATCAACCCTCATTCTGGATGTTACATGCATTGTATGAAAATAGCTATACTATTCACGGTGTGTGCGAAATTTATAAAAACTGAGAGAACAACGTTCGATTTAATATCGCGGAGCAAATAGATTTGATTTCATGTGGTTTAATAAGAACGAATAGACCATTTCTTCTTTAAAAATGCACTGCTGACCACTTTTGCCAATTGACAGTTTTGTCTCTCTCACACACATGAATCAAATCAAATATTCAGTAGAGCTACAATGTGCTAAGTTATTTACATTTTTCAAGACTAAAGCAATACACTTGTTTTTTTCTTTTTTTTATCGACGCGTTCGATTCACAGCTGCCGGCCTATTTGATCTGGACAGAACACTCATATTTACGGTTTGTTACAAAGTTTCATCAAATGTTATTACTTACTTTACTACTTGTTAGATTATAGATCACAGGCGCAGCAACTTGCTACCTTATTATTCTAATACAATTTCGTGCAACTCCTCACAACGAGGAGACCTCAAAAAATGAAAATCCACGGAACAGTTTTTCATTCAATAAATTTTTAAATTGCTAAATGCTGTTATTAAATTTCTTTTAATTGCACTGAGTTTTATGTGGTCGATATAAAAGTACAAAATTTAATAAATACTGCTAAATTTTCGAATGGTGTTAATGTGTTATATGCACATGTATTTTATTATTTATTTTTTTTTTTTGCGAGTAATCAAAAAGTTTCGTGTTCTATATCAAAAGATTATGGAATAAATACAAAATTGGTAATAAAATTTGGTTTCGTTTTGTTTGATAAGTCTTACAGAAACAAACCAATCCATATGCACAGACATGCAAAAGATGAATGAACGATATTTAAAGAAAAATTTAAGTGTATGTATTGATGTTATTAAAGGCCTATATATCTTGCGCAAAATTATCAAATTTTTATACTCTTCACACAGAGTAATGTAATTTAAGCACAGTGGTTGCAACGCCTTAAAGGCAGCATCGGATACTTTATAAACTATATAGTTTGTAAGTTTGTCAGAACCTTTTTATCATCAATCTACGAATATGTAATATTGGCTTGAAAATTGATATGGAGACTTTTTATAACCAAGAACAACACAAGGGGGATAGGGTCCTTTGCATTACATTAGTAGGGAAAGTTAATGATTGCCATTCACTTGAGAGTGGCCAAAAACAATTAATTAGCAAACGGGCCAAGCAGCTTAAACACGTTCCTTAGAACACGGATCCCTGGGTAGCCTTTGAACATCCGTTCCGAGGTTAGCAAATTGTAAGATTTTTTTCTTAATCAATGCGTGTCATAAAATCGAGGCATCGATAGCTCAACTGTCTAGCATGATCCCTACCTTTCCAGACGATCTGGGCTTAAGACCGCTCTATCTAAAATTTCTTTAAATTTCAATGTAATTCTTTGTCATGCGCAACAAAATTATCCACAACCATCTACAGCCGTCATAAAGGCGAAATTCATTCCAAATATTTACATATGGATAAATTTAATGTATAAAAATTAAGTTGCGTCTAAGCATCGTTTCAAAAATTTAAATACTGAAGTAAAACACAAGCGTTACTGAGAAAAAGGAGCATGAGTGAAAAGTGTTAAACTTTTTGTTCCATCGAAGATAAGAGGGTTTCTTGTTTATTTTAATGTTATTCATTGAGTTAGCTGTCTCTTTCATTAGAAATTGTTTTAGGTTTCATAGTCTGACTGAATAAGCTTTAAATGAAATAAGAGGAAAAGTAGCTGTCGGTGGAACCGAAGCTTTAATACTCTCCATACGCTTCTAAAAATCGAGTAAGCACCGACCTGCGTTTAATATTAAAGTTTAAAAAAATGTATATTTATTTTTTGATCTATTGTGGGCCATATCTCAAAAAAAAGACCCATTGCGACACCACTCCGAGTTACAGATTACCGTTATTTTTAGGAAACTTTATTAACCCAACGATTGCCCTTGAAAAAACACTATACGATAAAGATGTTTTTCGTGATAATAGAAAAGTTCACCACACAAAATGCGCACCATGCGTTTAATCTTAAAAAACTTAAAATTGGATGGTGTGTTTGTATGCCACCTACCCTAAAAGTAGATTAGAAGTGATTGACCAATCAAATGCCATCTTCACCTGGACTGAGCACATCGTCTGAGACCGCTCACTCAAAAAGTGAATTTGGTGTTACGCGCTGGAAAATAACAGCTCAACTGGCAAATGGGATTGCGATTCCAATATGCTGAGATATTCAGCAACCAGACCAGCAGAATGGACATAGCACATTGCGGCTTCGGTGTGGTTAGCACGCTTGCGATGCTTCTTGGCCATGTTTTCGAGCCACGTAAGTCGCAAATCCGGATCTCCTTGGTATTCCTTCATACCGTATCCGAAGGTATCATATGCAAATTAAATAACAAATCCTGTACCTATTCCGGAAATGAAGTCTCAAACGCAATTGTATTACAAGCATTATTTAAATTTATAAACTTACATTTTGGGAACGAATACCCGGCAGCTGAGATCCGCAATGCTTAAGAAGCAGCAAGCACAAGTCTGCACAAATTTCAGTTTCGTTTCCTCATCAAAAAGTAAATTCGGAAATTTGAATATGATAGAACGCTGCGTGGCGAAAAAGTTTTGCAAGGCCAAACTGGATTGATTACGCGAAAGTGCATGCAACAGAACTTTTAAGATGGTACCCAGTAAATTGTGATGTAATTCGGAGTATGTGGCGACGTGTACAATTATCTCTAGTGTCGGAAATTTCTCTTGTTGTTCCAGATGCAAATCTAATAGGGCCAAAAATTTTACGAAGAATCCAATTCATGCTTCATCTGGGTTCATGCTTCTCCGCCAAACAACAGGACCGGGATTAGGCACTTCGAACATGTTTGAAGAAATGGAGCTAGAATATTTTGCTTATTTTGACTAGTATTTGTAACGAGTATTTAACGAGTGGTTACTCGCATGTTCTTAGTTTCGCAGTTCAACGAACCGGAACTGGAATATTGTGTTTTTTAATATTTTTTAATAAAGTCGCGAGCCCCTCGCCTACAGCTCTAACATGTTTTATACATAGCGGGTATGCTGTTATCCATTAATTACGTGATCTTTAAATGGAAGAAGGAGTCTATCAAAATTTCATCTAAAAGAAGCGGTGGTCATTGAAAAATCTCACGTCAAATTTTCAATTAAAAAGAAATTACATTATTATAAAGAATATAACATAAAAATTATTTAATTTATTATTTTCCTTTTTTCTAAGGTATTCCATTTCACAAAAAAAAAATATTATTGTTATACTACTTAAGTTTTTATTATATCGACAACAAATTAAAAATTATAGGATAAATCTCAAGTGGAGAGGTCGAAATTTAACGAAAAACCTACTTACTTAAATGGACCTACAAACGTATATCGACTATACTATAGCCGCATGTAGGTAGGTGCACATGCTGCTATAGTTTTTTGGGCGCCTGCCCCACTCTTTGGAAATATCGAGCTTGGTGAGGTCTTTCCAGGCCTGGCTCTTCCAACAGATACTCGGACGCCCTCTCTGACGACGTCCACAAGTTATGTTTAACTTCCCCATGTAAACCTTTCGTACTGGAACTATAGGGTTTATTCAAATAAGGTGACCAGACCAGCCCGCTTATACATCACATGGTTTATGCGGATCCTAAACTCGTCGCCAAATCTAATAGAGCCAAAAATTTTACGAATAATCCAATTCATGCTTCATCTGGGTTCATGCTTCTCCGCCAAACAACAGGACTTTTAGATTTTTATCTTCGTACTTCGAGAGAGGGATCTACTTCTACTTTTCTTGCTGATTTAAGTAAGTACTCATGTACTTGTTTTATTACAAACGAAAACGTTTGCTCCGACAGAACCGAAGCTTTAATACTCTTCACACGCATCTAAAATTGCTTCGTTTTGATACCGGATTATAGATCGACATGCCACAATTTTCTTTCTTTCAGATTGAGAACTGATACAATTTTTTTATGGGTTGGATTTTCAAATTTCTTCGGAGCTAGTCTTTTATATTTTAAAATATATCGCAAGACCAAAGGTGTTTAAACACTTGCTTGTTAGTGGCGAGCTTGAAAATGAAAACTGTTCTGATGAATATGAAAACGCACAAAATGATCATGTTTAGTTAAAGAGCAATCAGTGATGGTTTGGGTAGCTGTAACTACCACAGGATGTCACCATTCGTTTCCATTGAAGGTATTGAATAAAAAAATTGAATCAATAAATCAAAAAATCTACCGTAAAAAGATTTTAAACCGTACTTTGTAACCTTCAGCTGTGGGGCACAGCCTCAACATCCAACATTGAAATACTATAACGATTTCAAAACATTACTTTGCGAAGATTGGTCAAAGCACCATATTACGTTAAGAATCAGGTGATCCATAAGGACCTTGCATTCCAAGTGTCACTGACGAAGCGAGACGATTCAGCCAGAAGCACCTTGACAGACTTGCTCGACACCGCAACCCTTTGGCCGTAAACCTGCTCGACAATAGCCAGCACCGTCGTCGTTTGAAAAGACATCATCCACTCGACCTTCCCTTTAGGCCACCTAAAGAGTGGTAGTGATATGCCAATATGTAAAAATCCTCTGTAATTATCCTCGGTTATAAAATTAACTTATTATCCCCAGATAGATTGTAAATAAAATAAAAGAAAAAACAAAAAAATTTATTCACAACAATGGACACCATATTCGCTAGACTTAAACCCAATGGATTTCCATAATGTCCATTCTGGAGTATCAACTAAAAAATATGAGACGGCCAACGCTTTACAGATTGCTCTTCGTCGAGGTTGGGCTAAAATACCATCGTACCACATTCGTGCAGCGTGTGAAGCCTTCCTGGACAAACTCGACGCTATTATCCTCGCTAAAGGTTGCTACATCGAGCAAGAACATATTTTTCTTATAATTTGAAATGTTGTACGGTATACTGAAGTATTTAAATAAATAAAGAATGAAAATTGACAAAATTAAAGCAATTTTAATTGATAACACTTCGGCCACTACTAATAAAAAGCAGAGATGACCACAGAGTGTTTAAATATTTTTGAACAGCTAGACGAGGCGAACCGGTAGCTGTTGTGCATTTTATTTTGTCATTCAGTTCGTTGGGACGATGCGTTCTAGTTATGTCCGTCTGTATGTTGTTGCGAATTTTTTTGTATCAATTTTTTTGATATCTGTCCGGAACCCGGAATTTAACGTGGTACGCCCCTACAAATACACCGCTTACTTTTGAGTTAACAGTTTCTATCGATAGCCCCCAAACAATCGCACCACCCAATTTTAAGTTTCATAAATAATTTTGTTTTTTATTCACGAATTATCTATATATGAATTGAATTGTGTGAAGGGTATTAATTTTTTGGCTCCCGGTATAGGGTATTTTCACCGTTAGATCAGATTTAACTTAATATGAGTTATGTTAAAACTAGTTGTGAATTACAAGCGCATGGATGAACTATATCGACAGAGATGATCGAGTAAGAAACTGTGAAACGCGTGTTCTTCGAATATTGTTCTAACTTTTTCACGCAGACTCTGCATGTTTTTCATGCATGTTTAGGACGGATAATGCATATGAAAGGCGGACAATAAAGCCAAATCGTCTTGAGTTTTGATATTGAAACAAAATATCTATGTAGAATACTTGATGGGCTTTGCCACCCCTTTTTGTGCCTCTTAATTACGAAAAAATAAGAAATCGAAGTACTCGACCATATACACGCCAAATTTTTTATATTTTTTTTTTGGTAAGCCTGGATTTGCCTCCAAAATTTGCTTTCTTCAAACTGCATTACAGCAACGGGATGATCGAGAATGATGTCGCGCCTGTCTCTTTGCATACACCCCAGTGGATGAAAGCGCTCGCTATGCGGCAAAGGAAAAAGTTTATTTCGAAGAATCTGATGTGCCTTCTGCTTCTCAGGCAGGTAAACTAAAAATCAAGAAACCAACTCATCGCTAGAATATCTTTGGCATTGAACAGATGACAAATATTGAAGTCAATCCAATCAAAAATCGATTTATAATCTTTGCTGTATCCCAAGCGACGATTTCTTAAAGACTGGCCCAACACCACCACCAATTTTTATAGTATCAATTTTTATAGAAGCTAGCTGAGAGCTTTGTTTATAAAACTGGACGCGATGGACATGTGCGAGTTATGGTCATGGAGATGGCCCATTACAGAAAGATAGTCAAGAAGAGAAAAGTTGAGCTCCACACCTACCAGTTAAAACAAGAACAGGCCTACAAGGCGGTGATTAAAAACTTGCGCCACTTGCCCACTCTCGACTACACAAAGGCTCAATTGGCTGCATTAGATCATACGGTGAGGCACATGACCAATGTCAAGAATCGAAATACAAATTTGCCCATATTCTTTGTAGATTTTATGTTACATGCTTATATAACGAGGTATTAACAATAGTAGTGAATTGTGACTTATATTACTTCTTTTTATACCATTCACACATAGTGTGAAATTTTATTATCAGTTTGCTGTAAAGTTTGTAACGCATTAAAGGATCCCATAAAGTTTATATATTTGTGGCAAACTTGTTGTAGTTTCACAAAGACAGATCTTAAATTTCAAATAAATTAAATTGAAGTCTTTGGTCAAAGGACCAAAGACGAATACAAGAAACATTTAAGTTTATGTAATTTGAATATATTTAATGATTATAATAAATGTACTAAAATTAAACTAAAACATTTGTGTCGTTTTTGAAATTAGAAATCGAATTATTACAGTGCCATCAACGCTGCCGTCGCCGCTGCCATCAAACCATAACACAAATCTAGCCGATCTAGTCATGTCCATTCGTCTGGTAGTTGTTGCGCATTTTTTGGGGACCAGTTTTTAATATATATGGGTGCTTCTTGTGTACGGGCGCTTCACATATATATCAATAAGTGTGATCCCACCCTTTATAAAAAACTTATTTTTTGCAGTCAATATCAACATAAAAGTTGACATGGTGGCGTCAATGCACGTCAACTATATATCAATAAGTGGGATCCCCAAACTTTACAGGATAGCGCCATACAAACCACCCACCAACCTTTAGGATTTTGTCTGATTTTATTTACAGGAAAACTCAACTTGAAATTTAATATGGTTTCTTCTAATGAACGGCCGCTTCACAGAAATATCAAGAGGCGTGGCCCGGCCACTTTTAGGGGTTTATGTTCATAGACAAATTATTTTGTACCTTGCACCTAATTCCAATGTATGTAACAGGCAGAAGGAGGCGTGGTGTTTCGGTTCAACCGAAGTTAGCATTTTTCTTGTTATTTAAAGGAAAAATGAATTATTTAATTAAAAAAAAAAAAAACTTCTGCAGTCTATGCGACCTTAAAAAGTGTGCATATACGTTGTGGGCGTGGCATCCACAAAATTAAATATAATATGATCAAGTCTCTGATCTGTTATCTCTTACATCCAGACGGTCGGATGGACATGTATATGTCGACTCGTATTCCGATGTTGATCAAGAATATACGTAATTTTTTTTCATGCCTCCTTCTGCCTGTTACATTTGCACAATCTTGGTAAACCCTTGCCCTACAGGGCAATTAATACTTTGTTTTGGACACTACTCGAAAAAACTATCGATTGTGTTCTAATACTAGTGTGAAAAGTATTAAAGCTTCGATTAAGTTTAAACGAAATGAACAATCGAAAAAAAATTTGAACATTATTCAAAAAACTTTTCGCAAATATTAAAACTTTAGGAAGTTACATAGAAGCCACTTCTACTGAATGGATTGAACTTAACTAAAAATTTAACTTGTACACCAAATTTGGCAATACTACCTAAATTAACAACAACAAAATTATTTTGGATATAAACACTAGAAATGGATACAGTTTTGTATGGGGCTACCCTTTATGGGCACTATCTCTTATAGTCTCGGAGATCTTGGCGTTCACGAGGGCGGATCGACCCGCCATGTCATGCTGATCTCGAATACATGTATATGCTTTATGGGGTCTCATATGATTTGTGTAGAGTATATAAATACGTAATATTCAGACAGTCTTCACGGAAATTTCGTTCTGGAATGCACTTCAGCATACGCTGAGCATTAACGTACACTCACTCTTTGGATATCAAGTATAAATTACACATTTTGATCGTTCTGCCTTCTTATAGCAAAGCGCCTATACAAAGTGCAAAACAACTATGTCGCATTGTTACGTGGTTTTGTTGTTTTTTGACAGTACACATACAGAGAGTTTCTTTAATAAACAGTATCCTTCTATTTTCTTTCGTCGAATACCTCGTAACTTCTCATTTGTGACTGGTATGAGCTTGATAAATGATAAAAAAGCGCTCAATATAAAATGTACCCTCTTAATGGACAACATACATACATCTATTTACTTCCAGTTGTAGTGACTTCATTCATATGTTCTATTTAAATGACTGATATCAAATAAAAAAAACCTCTTGACGACGTAAAAACCAAGTGACGAAATCCTATTCGAATCTACCAACATTTCTGAGCGTTCATGTTGCGATGTAGTGTTCGACTTAATTATGATGATTAATCAAGCAGAGAAACGAAATCGTAAAAAAATTGCAACATGACGAACGCTCCATTACATATTACAATCTATCCCAACAATACAAAAGAAAAATATAAATCTAGGCATTCGACTCTTGGCTTTTTCCTTGTCAAGATGTTTTTTATTTGATAGTAAAGAAACAAACATTGAAATCACAAAAAAAGAATAAGTCTCATGCTTATTTTTAAATTAAAATAGTTATAGTTTGCTAAGAAATATTACTTATTTCTAAAATATTTTATGGATATAATTATTGATTAAAACGATTGGAAAAAAAAATAATTAAAGCAACGTTTCTCTTCAAAAAGTAGATTTTTAAAACCACCCACAAAAAGATTTTGGATAAATAGCCCAAGAATAGACTTTTGAAGAATTCCGAGGTCAACTGTACAATGTATCTCGTAGTAAGACATACTCGTACTGAATCGTTCTTTCTTGTTTCTGTTCGTTTTTCATTTGTTGATAAGCAAATAAAAAAAAAAATTAACATAATTTGCTAAAAATATTTATTCCTTTAATAGTATTCTCTTCATTTCGCTTGATATCTTAAAAACTTCAGAAAAATAATGTTTGACCATTCCGTTTTCTGTTTAAAAAAAATCAACAGGAAAAGGTCAAATTCTAGTTCAAAGGTAATTGATATTTCATGTGGACATTTTTTCAAATATTAACAATTTTTCTTGTTTTAACTACCACAATGATATTAATAAATAAATTCTTTGCATTCTGAAGCCGATGGTGATATGTTACATTTTATTGCTCTTAAATTTTCTTCATTCACATAAAAGATTTGGCAATTATTCAATATACCGCCGCTACGACAGAAATTGATGAAATTGTTCAACTGTAAATTTTGTTTTATTAATAAAAGTTTTTTTTATTATATAGGTAAATATTTTTTTTGCCAATGACGTTAAATGGAAGAAATTGTTTTCATTTAAATTGTATATTCTGTTGATTTCGTTATTTTTGCTGTCGAAGCAATTTTTTCGAACACTTGTTTTTGTATAAATGGTTATTCTGCAAAAAATTATCTAGTAATCATCTAAATCAAAACAGTCGTTGTCCAAATCATCGAGTTGCATACTCTGGAAGTCCACTTTGTAACGCAGAATACCTGATGAGATAAAATGAGAATAAAATTATATTAAACTATTATGAAACTTATTTTTTAGGTAATTAATAAAGTAAACAACTTATAAACAATAGAAATAAAAAGACGATAAACATAATTAGGAGTTAATACCTTACCTCTATAGAATGTGTTAAATTTTCTATATACATAACTATTGTATATTTAACTAAAATAAGATACAAGTTGTACAGAAAGCCCAAACAAATGTTTAAGTAAAAACTATAATGTATAAGCATTGGAATATGTAAGAAAAGAAATTTTCTGGCTCTCCAAATTCGTATTTATTATTATTTTTATTACATGATCTGATTAAATTTTGTTATTCATTATTTAGCTTTAAAAGTAGGTTTTAAATGTTTTCTCGTGTTATATTTCAATTTATACTACTAGACTCCAAATACATACTAGTGTAATATTTCTCCCAGCCCGTACGAGTTTTTAAGCAACACATAAATTTGTTGGTGCAGACGTTTTAGTTAATGACTTCCGACACTTCTTACTCTTAATTAAATCTGAATCTCACTTTGAAGTTATGATTTGGGGAATTTTGATTATCTCTTAAGAAAATGTAAGAAAATGTTTCTGGAGCACTTCTCCCAATTATTAACCAATAACTCAGCGGTTTTGGTAAGAAGAATAATAATCTTTTATTTTCGTAAATGTTTTAGTGTTGAAATGACAAAAAAGTATGATTTTGAACGAAATAGTCTGAAAATCTTTCTTTTTTTAATTGTTTACACTTTGAGCCCCATTTAATGCAGTGGTGGGCAAGCCCTTGCTCTCGTTGCTCTGAGTGCTCAAATCCGTTACTTTTGAATGCTTGCGATTTTCGACGAGACAACAATAACGTAGCCGAAAACGAAACAACAACCACACACGATTTTCGTTGCAACGCGGACCGTCATAAAAGTGTTAATTTTGCTATGATTTATGACTATGCTATGATTTATGAAAGCGAAGAAGGTTTTGATGTGTTACGATTTTTACTAAGTGATTGAACTGCGGTTTGTAAATTTTTCAAAGTAAAATTAATAATGGCTGAAAAAATGGAATTATCCGAGTTTGAGACTCAGTATTTTTTATTAACATTATTAAAATAAAAAAATGCAGATATTACTCCTTGGCTATTGATGAAAGCACTGATATCAATGATGTTTCCCAAGTGCTAATATTTATAAAATTCATTGACTCTGATTTCAATGTTGAAAAGGACCTTTTACAACAACCACAGGGCTGGACATATTTCGTGCTATTGAAATATCAGTCAACGATATCGGTGGTTTTGAAAAACTTTGTGGTATTTGCACCGACGGAGTATGCTTGGAGACATTAAGGGTCTGAAGGGACAGTTTAAGTTGAGGAAAATTGGTGTCCCATTTTACCACTGCCTCATTCAACAAAATGAAATCTTTTGCAAAATGATTTAAGTAATAAATGCTTGAATTATTTCCCTTCTTGTCGTGAACTATCAACAGAAAATCCCTCTCTAAGTTGTGCTTCCTATTGTGACTCCATTTAACAAATGAGGGATTTATTTGCAAGAGCGATTTAACGATTTCGACGAAATCAAAACATTGAATCGAATATTTTTGAGCCCAAGAGATATAGACAATAGAAAGCCAAGAGTCTAAATATCAAATGGAGCTTCGCGACGCATAGAATCATAAAAGTGTTCATTTTGCTTAGATTTATGACTTCAGTAGATGTAGATGTTGTTGTACTGCTTTCGATTCAAAATTTCGTGCCCACCGCTGATTTAATGGAAACCTTTGTTCAGTATGAAAAATCGTTCTGTTTAAGTATGCCAAAAGCTAAAGGCATATTTATATCCATTAATAGCTGCTTAAGTTTGTATTCGATTTTGAGGAATGGAACCTTCTTTCTAATTATGACAAATTTCATTATGAACAACAATTTTAAATAAATGGAAATACTAAAACTTAAAAAAAAAAATGTAGACTATCTCGTTCAAATCCCTACTTATTTTCATTCTAACTCCAAAAAGATATATTATTCTTCTTAAAAAAAAAAAAACGTCAGAAATCGGTTGAAAATATGAGTTATTGGAAGATAATTAAGTGAAATTTTTTTAAACTTTTAGGTTTGCGAGTGAAATTTAAGAAAAATACAGAATTTTTGTACTCAACTATACCTACAACCTACACTCACACCTTCACTTGAAAAGTTCAAAAACATTCTAACACTGATTTTTTTTTTTTCATTACACTATTTTTTAAGTTTGGTTACTATAAAACGTAGAGCGCATGTAAAGAGTGTAATAGTTTCGGATCTGCCGAAATTTTATTTTTATTTTGGATTTCATATAATCCGTAATTAATTTTCTCATTTAATTAAATAGAATATGTTCACGAAATTTGGATAGTTTTTAATTTAAATTCAAAACGTTTATGCGTAAATATTTTTTTTTTTTTTGTATTAATGATACCGAAGAAAATTCTTGTTAAAATAGAATTCATTTGGATGTATTAATATTTGTTTCAGATTAGAAGCGATATATACGCAACGCTAAAAATCGAACTAACGACGTTTTGTGTATGTCCTCATCGTCGGTACATTTCAGTTTCGGGCAACAGATTCAAATGATTTGAATTTTTAGCTTAAGACGTTCAGTTCATAACGTTTTTTAAATTAACTTCACGAATGAATTTTTGCTGATTTATATATAATTTGAACGTTTTATGGTGAGTAATCCAGCAACTGATCAATACTTGATAAACAAATCTATTTAATAATCGTCAAGATCAACGTCCTCCAGAGGTTCATCAGCTTGCAATGATTGGAAATCTACCTTATAGCGTAAAATACCTACACACATACAAGCGATACATTTTTTAACCAAATTAGAATGCAGCATTGAGAGAATTAGAGAGGAGAGAGCGGAATCAATGAGTTATTTTAGCACATCGTGTCGGTTTACTACTGTATGACATCACACGACTAAGTAGAAAGTATGACATTGAAAAGCAAATACATTGAAAGTTAACTTACCGCCAATGCCACCGAAACCTCGTACGAACTGGCTTCCCTCTTGAGATTTGTCCGTAATAATCTCAAGCGTGGCACCGAACATTTTATAGTTGTTCGCCAACCATTCCAGCAACGGCTGAGACTCAATAAGTTCCATTTCAACTCCGCTCTGTGACGCAAGAATAAAATTTCAAAATAATTACACATTTATACACATTTTCAAACTAAAGAATACGTACTTCCTTATCAGTGAAATGTGATTTGTCCTTCTCCTGCTCCGGCGTCAAGTGTAATACTGTCGTTGACGTCGAGTTCGCATGATTTTTCAAAACGTAACGTTGTATGTCCAAATTCTCCCAGCAGATAAGAGTTTCAACGGAGCCCAATTCCAAGGCGCGCAAAGTATCCTCAACACCAAAACAGTATTTACCAGTATCCTAAATATTTAGATTAAAAATATGATTTAGCAAACGATTTCATATAAATATATTATGTACCCACCTGAGAAATTTCATCGAAGTAGCGTCCAATAAGTTTCTTTTCCTGAATAAATTTAACGTTTTGCAGTGATTCGGCAGCCAGCTCGATTGCCTGATTGAAGCCATTTTCGCCACCATACGACACATCCACTAGTTTAATTACTTTCGATTGGAGTCGCTGAGAAAATGTGAAGAAAACGTGGTTAATAATAAATTGCAGAAGCAGTATAGTGCCGACTTACTGGATCAAACATATCCGACTGACTCAGTTCGGTCTTGAAATCAGCGCTACCGGCCAGAATTAACCCAGCAATGTTCGGCTTATCATTAGTAATGAACAATTGCGTAGCCACCTCGGCTACCTTTCGCACATAATTGTGACGCTTCTCCATGCGCAAACGTGCAAAACGCAACGCAGACTGACCACCACGGCCGTGCTTTTTCGGCAGGTCGACTGTGAATTTGTGCAACACTTCGCGTGTATTGCCCTGCAATGTACCAAAGAGGGCACCATTACCGTCCATAACAATAAAGCCAAACTTGTTGTCATCGGCGAGCAGGGCAGTGAGTGCCTCGGTATGGAACTTATTGTCACACAAATAAAGTGAAGTGTTAATCGGTTTGAACGGCTCGAAATCAATGTTCACTTTCTTCTCTTTACCCTCTTCTGTGACAATGGTGCCGCAGTAGATGACCAAACCGTTCGGAGGCACTACAGGGGAAATTATGAATGTCAGTTTCCAGTAAAAACAAAAAAATGATTAATTAAATACCTTACCTTTGGTGTATAATTTAAGTCTATGCTGTACCGACGTGATAGCACCTAAGACAGAAAGGCGATTCACGCGAGACTTAATGTTTGAAGCTGTGCCAAATTCATCGGCTAACATTTTGCTTACACGTGAAATCTGGTCTTTCGGTGGAATAATCAACGAAATCATGCTGGTGCCATTTCTGTCAATGAAAAGGAAAATAGAAAAATATTTATAAGTTTCCTTTGAAATAATGAATAAGAATATATGTATGAAAAATATTAGTAGTTATGAGCAAATTATAGTGTAAAACTAATCAAATAAATTACATAATTAAAAAAAAAGCACTCACAATTCAACTAATGCACCATACCAACTGAACTTAGTGATTAACCAATACAACTTTCAATTACGTTTTTTTCGTTATAACAAGATTAATTTAACAAAAATCCAACATCAATAACCGCGCTTCCCCGTTTTTATGTAATATTCTTCGCTGAAGGTTGGTTTAGATTTCGAAGGAAATTTACTCAAGGTTGAAATAAAATTACTTTTTCATCCACTCCACAGCGGGGCATATTTATATGTGGGCTCTTCGCTGAAGGCGCGTTTAGAATTCGAAAAAATCAAGGTTCATATAAAATTAGTTTTTAATCCGTTCCAAAAGTGAGGGGTTGGCTCATTAAATATCTTAAATATCTTAATTTGAAGACTGTATCTCTTACAGTCGTCGAGATCCCAGCATATCTACAGACGACCAGACAGACATCACCATAATCTCTGGATCCACTGAACCGATTTTGAACATTTTTTAACCAATAGAAAGCCACGTTATTTGTGAGTGTAATAGGCTATGTATTAACCAGAAAGACCAGTGGTACTCGGATTTGCAAAGTAAGTCGGAGAAAAAACGGTCGAACGAAAACTTTTCTTACGAACGCTGTCTTAACGATGAGAGATATATGATTCAGTTCTAGAGAAAAGTTGTAGAGCTTGATAATGCCTACAAAAAAGTCAGCGACAGCACCTAACTTATATATTCAAGTCACAAAAAGTATTTTTTTTTTATATTAAAAAAATAATATTAAAATTAATAAAATTCACATACGAGTTAATGGGGTCGTGGAGGGCATATGGGAGGTAGGGGAAGGAGGGGTAAAGGTAAAGCATCGCGCTGGGTACCATTTAAGATAGAGGGATGAAATGTTCTATACATGTTAATGGGATCGAAGGGGGCAGGGGGAATGGGGGGCAGCGTAGGGGGTGGTTAAAGAAGGGGTGGAAGGGACAGAAGAGGGGTAGGATAATTGGAGGTAGAGTAAAGGGGCATGTTGAAGGTGTGGCGGGGGAAGGAATAAAAGGGAAGGGCAGATATGCGCCGGATACCAGCTGGTGTATTTATATAAAGATGATATGTACACAAGCATACAATCCATAAATTATTAGAGGAGTCATCTACGCTTCATTTTTCACATATTGTGAAGGGTACATAAAAACTTGCAGTTTTGGCCCACTGTATTTGGCACATAATCCGAAACGTGTAACCACAAACACCAAAACACATTTCTATTGGCCTTGTTATCATTGCAAACAGCAAGAGAAGCCGATTAAATGTCACAAAGCGAGCGTTAAACAAATACATATAAGTATGTATGTTCATACATACCTACATTAGCACGCGAAGAAAATGTATACAACAAAAGAGCGATTGAGAGAAAAAGAACTGCCAAAGTTGAAATAAATGGGCTAGAAAACAGCATCCTCTCTCTCTCTCTCTCTCTTAATGTACATGCGAAGTTTCTACATTAAATGTATGTATGTACATATGCAAGTGTGTATACATAAGTTTTTTTCTATTACTACGACTCCTACTACCAAATCGACAACAACAAAAACAAACAGTGCAAAGCAATTGAATGAAAAGAAAAAACAATGGTTTAATCAAGAGGGTGAGAAACGGATTGCGAACGCTAGAAAACATACACTCAAGCATTAGTCAACGACCAACGACAATGCTCGCTGCTGTTGCTGACTCACCCTGTAGCTAACGACCAAGACAGTCTAGTTTAAACTGATAAAAACCTGACAAAAACGTGTTGCGCGCGCACACAGTAACCAACAACAGCACAAACATCAGTCACTCTGAAGGAACTGAACAAGCGAGCGATAAACTGCAAACATACATAGGCGTACATATGTAGATGTATGCATATATACACATATATATTATATATGTATACCACTAAATATACCAAAAATACCACTTTGGCATCAAAGTGGTTAAAACTAAATATTATGCAGTTTTACTAACGCAAACAAGTAAATGGGAACAGTAAAACAAAAACAAAATGTTTAGTCGGAGCAATACAAGTAAGAAGGGGATGAAAGGAAAGTGAATTTTTCAAGAATTTGTTCTCAGAGTGCGGAAAATTGAACTCTGTAACTATTACAGTTTCGGAGATCTAGCAGCATAAAAGAACGAGTGAATTGATTTAGCCAGAAATTAAACAATCTGTGGAGAAAATAGTAAGGACGGACGTTGGATAGCATGCTACCAACAAGTGGCACATCGACACCAGGACTACACCTAGTCATCAGCTGCTTTAACTTTTATTTAAATAAAAATCCCAAAATTGTACAATAACTTATACAATTAATGTTAAAAAAATAGTACAAACTATAAAGCTAAACTATGAGAACTGATAAAATTTTTTTTTTATATGTATAATTGCTAGAACACAGTAAAAAGCGTGAACTTAGCTTTTAAATTCAGCGCATATTACTCTAAAAGGTTAAACAGCGCAAAGTTAAAAATACAAATACATATTTAGTATAAGAGGCACAAAATACCTTTCTTGGTCTCTGGGGAACATTTAATAAAATATTATTTAAAATATAGGCAGTTAGTTTCACCGGATATAACTTTATGCAGAAGCATTACACTTAACATTGAACGGCGACTTTTTAACGAAGATAAATTAAGTAACTAAGACAACTTGCAAAAATTGCTGTTTCTGCACCGATTCAATTTTTATAGAGTGACTCTGTACTGACAATTCCACACTATACAACCATACTCAAGACTGAGGCGTACCAAAGCAGTAAACAACAACTTAGTTATATACAGATCGGCAAACTATTTGGACCACATTTTAACAAAGCCCAGGATTCACCATAATGTCTATACGTAATGTCTATATAAGTAATGTCTACAAAACCATGCGATCCAAATCATATTGTAGAAAAGAAGATTGAACTTGCAATTTGAAGTGGAAGAAAAGTTAAGCATCGTCCGCGGACATTAATATGTTCGCATTGAGAATCACAGATGGGTAATCGTTTAGAAACAGCAAGAATAATGCTGGGCAGAAATGACTACCTAGTGGAACGCCAGAACTAATGTTGATCATTTTAGAAGTTGCTGATCTATTTATCTTATTTTATCCATTAAATGAAATTTGAGAGAATCCCGATTTTATATAACTTAAAAAGCAATATTTTATGATTAACACTATCAAATGCTTTACTAAATCTGTAAAAATTTCGTCAGTTTGCTGGCCATCAGAAAAAGCACTGATCGATCTCGAAGTAAACTCCAAAACATTTGCATTAACAGGACGAAAATTGAGAAAGCCATGCTGAAAAAGAATATAATGCAAAAATTGGTTTGTAATTATTTTTTCGAACAATTTATTGGATCAATGTAGAACACTAATAAAGGCATTAACGGAAGTTCAGGGTAGTGATGTGCTAATTATTTTGTCACTAAGTTTGTAACACCCAAAAGGAGACATCTGAGAGCACATATATATATATATATATATATATATATATATATATATATATATATATATATATATATATATATATATATACATACATACATACATACATATACATATATATACAGTCTTGATCAGCTCTTCATTAAACGCAAAAGTGGATATTTGTTTTAAGTGGTTAGCTCAACATAGAAGAAAGTTTTATCTTCAAAAACAACAAAGTTTGTGGTGGGTTTGTATGAGGACTATCCCCAACGAGTGCCATTAACAGGGTCAGGTGGATCCGTCTCGCCGAGCTGATTTAGAATACATATGTATATACTATATGGGGTCTCTATATAATACGTTACATATTCCGAGACAAAATTGTAATACTATTCGCTAGCTCGTGAGTACAGAGAAAAAGAATTAAAGCAAGCATGTTCGCACTTAGTAACTTTTGAAATGTAGACCACAATGAAGCATAATACACAAAACAACAGAACAATCAGCATAGTTAATTGAAACTAATGAAATAATTAGATCAAGTTTAGACTTAACTCTAGCTTGTTCCCAATACTTTTATACTACGCATACTACGATCAATAAGTCCTTACAAAATGTAAGATGAAATCAAATTTGTGTGTAAACTAATTTTTTTTATCTAAATCCTTAATGGTCGTTTTTTTTTGGTTACCATTTCAATTTTTAAATCACAAACAAAAAATTAAAAAAAAAAAAAAAAAACTTTTGCTATACGACCGTGAAACGTGAGCATATATGGAAGTGTAAACTAATTTTTTTTATCTAAATCCTTAATGGTCGTTTTTTTTTGGTTACCATTTCAATTTTTAAATCACAAACAAAAAATTAAAAAAAAAAAAAAAAAACTTTTGCTATACGACCGTGAAACGTGAGCATATATGGATGAAATGGCCGTATTTTTTGCTTGGCATCCACAAATTTTAATATAACTGCAACATCGTATGTTCAAGGAGAATTTAACTGTTCAAGTCTCTAGCTTTTATAGTTTCTGAGATCTGTTGTCCAAATATGTACATACATGTATATTTTTTATTATATTGCAGTACAAAGGTCAAGTGCGATTAGTATTTAAGCTTCGATTTCAGTTAATATTTTGTTCGGTTGTGTTTTATCTAATAATTGATAAAAATTTGTGACAAAAACAAAAATTATCTACACAAAGTTTTAACGTTCCTATAAGTGTTTATATTGTAATGTTTAAATTGGCGCATATTTCTGGGACACCCTAAATGTTGATTGCAAAGCTAAACACAAATCCACCCCCTCACTCCACATACAATATGTAGCTATAGTAGCCAGATAGTTTGGTGGTATAGAAATAAGAAAACCCACTATTGCCAACAAGCTAACTGCAAATAAAGAAATCCTCAATACAATATTAAGATTTACACACATCCGATTTTCTTTTTAATATTGAGCGCAATTTCGCACAAAACAAGAAGTTCACTTACCCACGTGCCATTTCCAGACTCTTTATAAGTTTCTTGATTTTCCATATTTCGACATTACGATCTGCGGACGTTTCCTCACCAGACATTTTGTTTTCTGTGGTTGCTGCTGTTGTAGTCGATGATGATCGCTCTTTTGCTGTTGTTTACTCCTCTTCGCAGGAGTTTTTATTCTTCCTCTTTTAATGCGATATTTATTTTTTTTTTTTCTTTTTGTGTGCTTTCCTGCTGCGCTGTTTTGTCGTTTCTCTTTATGATTCTTGTTGTTGTCGCTGCTCTGCTGTTTTCAGTTATGTCTTTGTTTTAACCTGGTTGACTGGCGTTGAACACACTGAGAGAGAGAGAGAGAGAAAGAGTAAATAGAGTACGTAATGAGACTATGAAATATCTACAGAACGAAAAAGAAAAGGGGCGAAACGTAGAACGGAAGAAAAGCGAACGCGAATTTAAAACAGACACATAGCAAAACATATGTATGTACGTATCATGATTTACTTATTTTTTAAATCTTGACATCTTAGAAACACTACTTAGATTTTGTATGGCTGAGATTGAAAATTGTAAAGAATTTGCGCGGAACAAGGTTGTGTTTCGCGCTACTCTGCCCCATGTTGTGTACATACAAACATATAGAAAAAAGCAGTGATAAAATGTTTGTATAGGACAGATTTGTACACCGTTTAAGAACTTTCACTTATCCACTACACACTCGTTCGAGTTATGTTTGAATTACTCTTACATTTCGTGGCGTTTTTGGTTTTCTTTCTTTGTGTTTTCTCTTGCTGTTGGCTAATGTTAATAAATCAGCACACAGTATTTTCTTCCACAACGACTACGCAACGACTGCAATTTTTTTTTGCAGATTGATTTCATTTCGTAGCGTTTTCAAATGTTCCAACAGAGCGGGAAGAGAGGATTTAAGTAGTCGTGGCGTTCATATCTTCAATTAAATAGCCTTTAGTTTAATGTAAAAGATATTTACATAAAGGATAATCCTCATGCAGTTAATGCCATTTTAATTAATTATTTTCTATGCTACTATTACGCATGTTTTTTCGAATATAAAGAAAAAAAGTGATGATGTCGCAACTAACGGAACGAAACACTGCGTAAATCTTTAAAATTATCATTTAAAAAAGTTACACCAATTCAGCGCTTTCACCTTTCTCTACTTACGTACGCTATGTCTTTGTCGCACGGTTATACACAAAAAAAAACTTTAAAAATAACACTGGAAATGCAATTACATTGGCATTTTTCCCAAACTCAGCACTTTGTTAACCTCTCATGCCATGTGCAAATCGAGAGAAAGGAACGAGTTGAATAATAATCGGAACAAATTAGAGCGGAACACGGAAAGAAACTCATGAAAATCGGTCTTCTCTTTTGAATTATCGGTTTGGTTACTAATCGATAATAGTGTTTCAGTAAAGAATCGGTCGTGTCGTGAGCCATAATATTGGTTCGGCAATATAAACCCTTTTTAACCTTAAGCATACCAGGCGCTATCTCCCTTGCACCCATCGTGATCTGTATCTCATGATTCTCTAGTTTAAAATGAATTTGTGGGACAGAGAGAATCGTAAAGGAACGAAAAGTAAATAAACAATTTGCAAATCGTGAAGAACGTGCACAAACAAATAAGAGTGGCTTACCGTTGTCACAGTTTTCCCTGTTTGAACTACAATACGATGAATCTAGAATTACTGGGTAAGTATTTCTTAATTCTAACTTTTCTACATAAGTATGTTTTTCTTTCTCCATTGTAGAGTCGTTTGGTCAGAACTATCCGGAAGAGTTTGATGGCTCACTGGACTGCATTTCGTTGGCGGTGACCTGCTCCTTCAACAAATATGGCACGCTTTTGGCGGTTGGATGCAACGATGGACGTGTCGTGATCTGGGACTTTTTAACGCGCGGCATTGCAAAGATTATATCAGCGCATGTGCATCCTGTTTGTAGTCTTAGTTGGACACGCAATGGGCACAAGGTATAGAAGTATTTCAAGAATGTATACAATGGCAATATTAGTATCTGAAAATGTTACATTAATATTTTAGCTTCTAACCGCATCCACAGACAACAATGTTTGCGTGTGGGATGTGCTTACCGGTGAATTAGAGTGCAAATTTCGTTTTCCATCGCCTGTTTTGAAAGTACAATTCGATCCCCGCAACGATAATCGGCTACTTGTCTGCCCCATGCGTTATGCCGCCGTTTTGGTTAGGATGGGGGAACCACATAAATGCCTGCCGGTCGATTCTGACGTGAGCCATAAATTTTTAACACATTTGTTAAGGAAATGCTAATGGATTTCATATTCCAGGGCGATTTGAATATTGTGGCTTCATTCGACCGTCGTGGAAAATATATATACACTGGCAATGCTAAGGGAAAGATCCTTGTGCTGGATGTGGAAACTTTGGAAGTCGTAGCTAGCTTCCGTATAATTGTTGGTACTTCAAGTGCGACAGCTGTAAAGAGCATTGAGTTTGCGCGTCGTGGAGAGTGAGTTGTCCATTATTCAGAATAATTTTCGGATTATATGTATGTTTATTGCAAATCGTTTTTAGCGCATTTCTGATAAATACGTCCGATCGGGTCATTCGTGTTTACGACTCGAAAGAGATCATTGCCCTAGGCAAAGACGGAGAACCGGAGCCCATACAAAAACTACAGGATTTAGTGAATAAGTAATTCTAATATATCTACATTACATTTCAAAATTCTTCAATAGTATTCATGGTAATTTTCGCCACACAGAACCACATGGAAAAAGTGCTGTTTCTCTGGCGATGGTGAATACATTTGCGCTGGCAGTGCTCGTCAGCATGCACTCTACATCTGGGAGAAATCCATCGGCAACCTCGTGAAGATATTGCATGGCACTAAGGGCGAACTATTGCTTGATGTCGTCTGGCATCCAGTGCGACCGATAATAGCAAGCATCAGCTCAGGACTTGTATCGATTTGGGCACAGAATCAGGTGGAAAATTGGTCTGCATTTGCGCCCGATTTTAAAGAACTCGACGAGAACGTAGAGTACGAGGAACGCGAGTCGGAATTTGACATAACTGATGAGGACAAATCGGTCGATTTAAACGCGGACGCACAGCAGGATGAGGAGATTGAAGTTGATGTGCTAAAAGTGGAACCGGTCGCAGCGTTCTGTTCATCGGACGAAGAAGGTGAGGATGAAAATGCGCTTCAGTTTCTCCCCATGGCTCCGGAAGTCGAAGACCCTGAAGACGGCTGGCCTGGGGAGAGCACCATGGAATCCACGACACTGAACAAGGACAATGACGCAAATAGTTCGCAGGAGTACGACGATGACAGTTCCTCAACAGCGACTACGTCCAAGCGTCGTAAGCTGCAAAATTTCGACATATCATTGCCAGACGCTCCTATTGAAGGTGAGTTTTACTTTAATATACTTCCGAAAGTGTACAGCTTCCTTACTTTGTGTATTACCTTCGCAGAAACACATCCGTTTGTCTCGAGCAAAGCTAACAAAGACAAACAGCCAATTGGTGGCAAAAAGACGACCGGTCGCGCAAAGAAATAATTACCATATATGTTAAGATATTGCCTTAAATTAGTTAATAAACAGATTGTAACATGTATACAAAATTCGGTTAGTTACCCTTGTACAAACGTTCACGTGAGCATCATCACTTTCATCACCAAGACTATCCGGAAAGATTTACAAATGGTACTGTAGAAAATGAATCTTAAAAGACATGAGAATAAGTAAACTAACAAATAGGTAGAGACTATTTAAAAAAAAAAAAAAAACCGAACTGCATTCGTTTTATTTTACTAAACGAGCAAACATATTATCTTAAAATACTTGATATTTGTGATCACAAATTTTAAACAAATCGCACTTATACAGTGATTAAGTGATTTGAGAAACTAATTGCTTTAATAAGCGCGATTATTTGAAAATTCGTGAGTTGAAAGTTTTTATTTATTTTTTCATTAATCTACTTATATCCGTTTATATTTGACAAATGAAAGTTATATGAAACAAAAAAACCTTTTGGCGAGGTAAAAACCAAGTGATGAAAGCCTTCTTGCAACTCACAAAACTTCTGATATCAATTTTGTGACGAAACATTTATATTTTAAATTTGTATGGTTGGAATCGATTGTAATATTAAATTGAGCGTTCGTCATTGCACATACTTAATATTTCCTTTTACCTTATGGTACAGGGTATAAAAAATAACAGGTTTGGCACAATCTGATATTTGCGATGCTATATCTCAGCTCACGGAATGTTCACGGAAAAGTGTACTATATAAAAATTGGCCCAATGTATTATCAATCCAAATATGAGCACGAAAATTTGGTTTCAATTTGGCGACTCCAAATTAATAAAAAAAAACAAACATTAATACGTATATTTATTTTCTTAAAAATAACGTATATAAAAATATTATATTATATAATTCCTATATAATAAGTGTTAAAAAACGCGCGTATTCGAATGCGAAGTACAATGAAAATTTCAAAGCACGTGGGGAAGAACTTTCGGAGATTATCGATTATGAACAATCGAACATTTACATTTTTATTTATATTTATAAAGATTAATTCAAATTTTTCTTCAATTTTAACCAAATAAAACAAAGAATAGGTTATCTTGAAACACACTAGACTGAAGCGTTTTTTCTCGTTATATACTGCGCTGGAAGCCAAGGGTACACTTAGTTTATGCAAAGGGAGGCAGCAACTTTTTAGGAAACAAGAGAAGTTCTAATTTCATTGAGGTGCAAAATGAGGCTCTGAAGGATTATGGAAAAATGGGATGGAACCTGACTTCAAAAATTTTTTTTTAAATTTCTTTCGGTCAATTCAGCGACGAATTGGTTAAATGATTGTAACAAGAAATACCGACAATGGAACAGCGCTTCGAAAAAAAAGCAGTGTCGATCATTTTTAACCGTTACAAACAAGTTTTTGTTTAGAACAAGAATAAAAATCTAAACGAAAATTTTAATCCATTGGAAAAAGTTTAATAACTTCGTAAAGGACATTTGTTTTAATATTCTATTTAATATTCTTTCTAAGTATTATGCCGAACAAATATTTCCATTAAATGGTGCTCAAATATAAAAATTAAATTTTTTTTTCTTTTTTACATAACTTAAATATCTATTTTGGTAATGTGTATAAAATTTTTTGAATGCCGACCCCACAACGCCCACCATACGGCTATATATCCTTAAAATTCACGTTTTTTAAAGTAAACCAGCAGTAAAAAACTTTTTGAAAAGCAACTTCTTTAGCGACTTTACTGTTTAAAATGTAACACAACAACAAAAAGGAGATAAATTGAGATAGTGGAAATTTTTTTGTTGTCGCCAGACAATCAATCATGATAATCATCGCCTTGTTCGCTTTTTACTGTTTTCATTTGCTGTTGAGAAAATGACAAAATAACTGATTTCTTGTTATAAACTAACCGAACGATATATCAATTATATCAGTTATAATAACAATCAAAAGCTGGTCAGCAGGTGATAATGCCAATTCTAATGATCGGTGCACGTAAATTGTTCCGCCTCGGGTCGTCGGCTTTCGGGGTGCGTTGATTAGCCGCTATTGAATTCGATAATTCATTTATATTATTATAAAACAAGAAAAAACTTTAACTTCTGTTAAACCGAAGCTCTAATACCATTAACACGAAATTTTAAATAGTATTGTAAAACATAAAAGTGGGGGTTTAAATTGGGGCTACCCTAAAAAGTGGACGGTACACGCCCACTAGTATATGTGTATGAAGCGAAGTTGTTGATGTGTAAGATGCCGCCATATCGAATTTCAAGTTGATATTGACGTTCTCCATACAAATGCATAAAAGTGAGCTGAGGTTTTATATAGGACTACCTCAAAAAGTGGGTGGGACACGCCCACTTGTATATGTATATGAACCGGTTGTCAACTAAAATCCAAAAAATCAAATTTCAAGCTAATATTTAGGTCTAGGGTTACCTAGAAAGTGGTCTGGCCACGCGCATTAGTCTATATATGTTAAGCGGCTGTCTATAAAGTGGCACCATTTCGCATTTCAACCCAATATTGACTTTAATAAAGAAGTTTTCATACAAAAAGTCAAAAGTGGGCGGTGGATTTGTATGGGGGCTACCCCAAAAAGTGAGCGTGGCGGGACAATCTTGACACTCTATTAAACTGCAATAAAAAGAAGTGTATGATCAAAATTTCAACTGTATAGCATTAAAACAACATACCGACGGACATGGCTAGATCGACTCGTCTCGTCGCGCTGATCAAGAATATATATACTTTATGGGGTCTACGATGCCTCCTTTAATGCGTTACAAACTTTCAGACAAACTGATAATAATGTATAATCTATAAAGAGCAGTATTAATTACTTCATAATTAATGTCAATAGTTTTAACTGCCAAAAACAAATATTAATTTAAGTATATGTATACAATATATATAGAAAAGAAAAGTGTGCTGTATTATTATTACTATTATGTAATATAAAGATATGGAAAATATATCTGGGGGTATGTTTGAGAGCAATACATTATTTAGTTATAGTAGCTGATATTTAGTAGTAATTCTTTGCAAAATTTGAATAAAGCGCCTGGGGACGAACACCTTTAACATACGAATGAACACGTGCCGAAGTTGACTGTTTGATGCTAAAGAGAAAAAAAAATTTGAATTAGTTAAGTTCTTTGGTGCTGTATTTTGGCACACTGTAAAAATTATAACTCAGAAAGATTCAGTGCAAACCAGACACATACTTTGGACGATCTCCTTTTGGAGCGGCAATAAGTGAGCACTTTATTTGCAATTAATTAATGGACAGTTATAAAAGAATTTTTTTTTTCGATTTTTTATATCCACTCTTTTTTCTTTTAAATATTAATTTAATTCCTCTCCTATTAAAATTTTACCAACAAAAATTCCATAAAAAACTGAGTCAACTGATGCTCGCCAACATGTCGCCACGTAAGCTCAAAACAACGTTGAGCTGCTCGATCGACATGCTCTACAACAGTGGTCACGACCACACAAACAAAAGTTGTGTAAATGTATCATTGTACTTGTGCGAGTGCGCCGCCCCAGTGGGAAATGAGTACAGCAAATCATCACGTTTGACGATGCAGACCTATATAAGACTGCAGTGACAAAGGTGGGAGAGGTTATCCCGGCGCAAAATTGGAGGCGGTGGAAGGAAAAGATATTCCTTCGCGTCCGAGGGCGAGAGTTTGGATACCATCTGAACCTTCCGATGCGGAGAAAATGTTACAGCAATTCAGGGTTTTTAACGCAAACCTCCCAACATACAATTGGAAGGTGGTCAAGTTGAAGAAAGTACTCAGAGGGCGACTACACAAGTACTTATCCTCCTTAATAAGGAAAGTCTAGAACCGCTCGCAAAGTGTGGATGCAGGATAAGCTACGGGTTCAACAAAGCGCAACTGAAAGTCTACAAGACTGATACTGCAGCGGCGGAGAACCAGGCGCCTTTCCTGGAGGCGGTAACCCCTAATGATGAGGGGATGGAAATAGAGGAACCAGAATCTGAGAAGGAGAAGAGCGGGTACGCCTCGTCAGATTTAGGATCAGATAGTGGTCATTTATATGACGAAGGTACGCAAATCTTCCTTAGCGAGGTAGATGAGGAGGGTGAAATAACCCTGTCGGAGGAGAGGGGAAGAAAGGATGGAGATGCAGGTCCTCCAAATAAACCTACTGTTTGTCGCAAAAGTACCCTAAACCTGAAAGAAGCATTAACCTAAGAAAGGCAAACTGGGAAGTGTACACAAATGCTTGCCCTAAAGGCAGGATGAGAGGTACACACAAACCCCATGGTGATCGAAAGATCTGGAGGATCTGAAGAAAATTTGTAGGAAGCTTTTTAATCAGTCAGAATTCTTTGACGAAGATGCCTCATGGAACGCACACAAGAAATAACTAACTTTATACAAGACAGCGATAAGAAAGGCTAAACGTGCATCATGGGCAAAGTTCTGTAGTAATATAGAAACGTATAGGGATGCATCAAGTCTAAGAAAAATCCTATCCAAGACGCCCAATGCACCCAACAGGTGAATGGACAGATTCTAGTAAAGAAACGTTAGAGTTGCTACTAGATACTCACTTCCCAGGGAATTCTGAGCAAATCAATGTAGAAATACAGGGGCACATCATGGGGCAAATCCTTCGCACAAATAGCCAAGGAACATAAAATTTTGGGAGTCTAAAAACAAATGACGAAGCTGGTAGAATCCCTCGACACCAATGGAAGTGGGTCGTGAGGGCGCTATCTAAAATAGCGCTGGACGTAATGTTGGAAAACCCAGGCACGGCACCAAACTGCTCGGATGCAGGATGGTACCAAGGGAATATAAAAATCATCACGTTTGACGATGAGCGGTCTATCCAAGACGCCCAATGCACCCAACAGGTGAATGGACAGATTCTAGTAAAGAAACGTTAGAGCTGCTACTAGATACTCACTTCCCAGGGAATTCTGAGCAAATCAATGTAGAAATACAGGGGGAAGAAGTCTCTCCCGCACTTATATCAAATATAATAAGTAGGAAGAAGATTTTATGGGCTATTGATACCTTTCAGCCCTTTAAATCCCCGGGCCCGGATGGTATTTTCCCATCTCAACTACAATACACGCAAGAGTATATTTTACCTTTGCTATACACAATTTCTAATAACTGTCTCAGCCTTAATCATATTCCAACAAATTGGAAGGAAGTCAAAGTAGTCAAAAGTAGTTTAAAGGCAGGTAAAGCCTCTCACGCCGTACCCAAGGAATTCAGTCCAATTAGTCTAGCGTCTTTTCTACTTAAAACTTTAGAGAGGCTCTTGGAAGCTCATATAAGAAGCACAGTCAATCACTCGCTGCTTTCCAATGCTCAACATGCGTATAGTAAAGGCAAATCAACAGAAACAGCCTTGCACTTCCTGGAACATAATATCGAGATGTCGATAGAGCAAAAGGAATTTGCTTTAGCTACATTCTTAGATATAGAGGGTGCTTTCAACAACGTTCTCCCAGTCGCTATCACCAGGGCTCTGATAGATGTTGGGGTCGATGTGTCTCTGGTTGCTCTTACTCCCAAAATGCTAACTAGCAGAGCTGTGAATTCGCATCTAGGAGGGATATTGGTCAGAAGATTTGTCAGTAGAGGAACCCCACAAGGGGGTGTACTCTCACCACTTCTGTGGGTGATAGTGGTAAACCAGCTGCTAAATCTCATGAGGAGGCTGGATATAAGGTAATAGCGTACGCGGATGATGTAGTGGTGTTAATTAGGGGAAATGGAATCCGCACTTGCGGTACTCTCAAAATGGGCTTCTGGCTGCGGCCTAGGTGTGAACCCTACAAAAACAGAACTAGTGCTCTTTTCAAGGAAATATAAGACTCCTAAATATGCAAAATATCTGGGAGTGATCCTGGACAAAAAGCTCAATTGGAACAAAAACACGGAAGAGCATATTAAGAAGGCAAACATAGCATTCTTTGCGTGCAAAAAAGCTATTGGAAGAAGGTTTGGTTTCTCTCCATCAATAGTTCATTGGTTATACACTGCAGTAGTTAGGCCCATTTTACTGCATAAGGTGCAAAGGAGTGCTGAACTTTGTATCAGTGGAGCGTTACGTACCACACCGACGGACGCATTAAATGTACTGCTCCATCTGATCCCACTTGATCTCCTTGCGAGAGAGAGGGCAATAGTCACAGCCCTCAGACTAAGGGAATCTTCAGCTTGGTACGGTAGCTCCTTCGGACACTCGAAGATTCTACTACTACAAGGAAACATACCATCAAATACGGATTATTGCAAACCAAACATTAACTTCGTCAAAGAGTATGACGTCATAATACCCACAAGACTACAATTGGCCAACCTTCCTCAATGTAGAGAAAACGCTATCAATATCTTTACAGACGGGTCTAAGCTTGATGGTTGGGTAGGAGGAGGTATATTTTCACCTGATCTGGGGATTAGGGAATCCTTTAGACTGCCCGATCATTGTAGCGTCTTTCAGGTGGAGATGCTAGCCATTCAGGAAGCTACGCATCTCCTACGGTCATACTCAAATACTCAAGAACATATGTTTATCTTCTCGGACAGTCAGGCTGCCTTGAAAGCGCTGAACTCTTTCAGCTCCAACACTAAAACCTCAACAGAGTGCCGGAAATCTCTTAACGAGATTGCCGAGCACTATGTTATACATCTCATCTGGGTGACTGGTCACAAAAACATAGAGGGAAATGATGAAGCGTATAAATTAGCAAGAGAGGGTATCACTGCTGATATCCTTCCGGGGAAGGCTACATGTAAACTACAGATCTCAGCAGAGATGATCGGTATAGCAACCAATAGGTGAGTCTAGAATCTCTAGACTCACCTAGCCAAAATGTAATCTAAAATAACAATAACACTACTTCAGTACAAGAGAGATAAGTTAGCTGTTATTGTGGGAGCCCTCACAGGCCACTGTACAATAGGGAGACATGCCACAAGGCTATGTTTAAACTCCTGGGACTTCTGCAGAAGCTGCGGAAACGCCGAAGAGGAGGAGACGGTCGAGCACTTGCTATGTCATTGTCCGACCCACAGTAGGAAGAGACTGACGTTATTAGGGCGACCCTTCCTCGACAACTTAATTAAGATCTCGACGTTTGGGACACTGACAAAGTGGTTCCTTGAGTAGCTGCGGATGAAATAGGAACAAATATGGTACCACAAGGGGCCTATGCTGGCCTAAGTGACAATGTGGGGTTTAACCATGTTGGCCATCCTAACCTAACCTAAGCTACCTAATTAATGTTACAAGCAAAAATAAATTAAAGATGATAAAAATGCGCTCATTATGTACAAGTATATATTATATGACACAAATAACAAACCAATGTATGTATATAGCGTACTACTATATAAAAATAACGGACGTCAACAAAGCAAATTTCGAAAAAAACTAGAAACTATAAAATTCATGTAAAATTTTGCAAAATGCTAATTTTTCTTTCTTATTTATCAATTTGTAACTTTCTGCAACATTACTTTACAACTTAGTCTTTTCTTTTACTTGATTTGGTATATCGTTAATTCATTTAGGTATATTTATATAATTAACACCCTAAGATCAATACTAATATTTTATTTTTGTTATAGTTATTGTAGTTTATCCATTTTATTTTAAATTTATGTATTTAGATATTCATAATTATATTTCACGTATATTTTCTTGAGTAAACTAGCTCTAGATACGGTGTGTCTTTTATGCGAAATCTGATAAATCATTAAGTAAAATCACGAAATGAATTAAGCTTAAAGCAAAGTTGTAGTTGGTTTAAAATGGCAAATTCTTGGTTTTGAAACAAAATTTATATTAACATTTTTATGCATATAACGTTTTGTGTAACTCTAGCCGGTTGAGCCGCTAAAGGGCACCTTAACTCTGCCCCAATTTATGACCCAGATGCACACAAAACTGAAACTGTTTGTGGCAATTATGATAAATACAATTATAAATTATAATTATAATTCGAGCACGCATAATTATGACGGGTCGGTGGGAAGATTGGTGAAGATTGTATAGAATAGGAGCTACATGGCGCCCGCACGGGTAAGCGAGTATCAGGTGAAATAAGTGTTGCATTCATCCGCATGGATTGAGAGTACGATGCAAGGAAGTCAATACTTCACTCTCTATGAGAACCCAGGTCAGTACTTCTCAGCACTGACCAATTGTGACAGCCGTTACAACGCACAGGCATTACATTGCGATGTATTGGACTGCCACAAATTGAGCATACCCAGCTAGCAACGGTAGATGCTTGTGAGGTTGTCGTTGCAGATATGTCAGGTGTAGGTACAAAAGAAACTGTGCTACAGCTGGCAATAGTATAAGCTGAGTAACAGTAGCAACAAATTGTACTGTCCAGTCTCTCTGACAGTAGAGAGTCCCGAACAGGATCGAAGATGACACCATCCGCCGCATCTGAAACAAACTGAAAAGAACCAAGGACCAGGTCCCGGATTCCTCTAAACGCCGGCGGGGCACAGGAGTATTTTCAGCAGTTGCGCCGACAAAATTGCTGACCCACAAAAAAAAAAAATGGTTTTGGCCAACCTTTTACTGAACAATTCTCCTTGTGCAGATAGGTCCGGGGCGAATACCCAGTTGTCCTTGTATCAGTTATCAGTGGTTGCTGAGGAATCGAGCAGGGATATCAAGATATCGTCATTTTCAGTTTAATCACTTATGTTGCTACTATTGGAAGGTTCTGCTATAAATACATATGACCAGTTGCTAAGAACACTCCGCATTAATGTAAAGGACGAAGATTTGCGGGCGGTTTATAAAATCTGGTCAGCGCACTTAAGTAAGGAAGATAACATGCTGCCTATCATAAATACTTATTCTCTATTTCAATTATTTACCGTTAACACATCCACCATTGAGGTTGCTTCGCTGCAGGCAGCATTCACTACACACACATATATTTAAGTTTTTGGTGCGCGTGCATTTAAGCCTCGGTTCTACCGAAGTTTACGTTTTAAATTATTGTGAATATTTAATAAATTTCAATAGTAACTTCTTGGCATACTCCCTCTTCGGTATCCGACGGCTCCTTCACGCTTTTCACATAGGTTTGTGTACTATGTTAATAAATATTTACAATTTATGTTTATATTTTTGATTTTAATATATCTTGAGAAAAATTATTTCGTCCTTTACACTGATTTCGGAGCTAGTATGTGGAGCTGCTCCACACAACAACAGTTTTTTAAAGGATGTGTATAAATAAATGTATATAAACTATAAATCTGTTAATCTGAATGTATAACCTAAAGTAGGTTAATAATATTATACAATTTTACTGGAATTTAATTTGCAATCTATACTGGATTTCTCAGTTGTCCAGCAAAGAGCAATAGACCCGTTCTCTTCTCAACTATCATATATTGGAAAGGTTTATTCAAATTAAACTTGGGCGGTGTTGTCTTGTTGATTAAAACAGCAGAGGTTACAGCACCGGCAACAGTTCCTTCCTCATCTACAATGATTTTGGTAGAGTGCACGCATATGTTAACAAACAAGCTTGGCGCCATTCTTGAGAGATCTGCAGCGGTGGAGGCGAATAAATCTACAATACCCATCTAAAAAATATAAACATTACAAGTAAGAATTAGTTATAAGGCGACTTTGACAGCAAAATTACCTCTTTCAGAATGCCATTTAAATTTAAGTCAGTAATAGTTGTGAATTTTGGCATCAGGACCTCAACTTCGCCGTCCATCAAGTTGTTTTTGCTCGCAGCCAGTTTGTCTAGTATCGGTTTAAGTCCAATTTTCTGCAGGTTACCAACAACGTGGGTTAGGGTAAAACCACGTTTGGGCAGTACAATGATCATTGAAAGGCGATCCAGCTCGCCGTAGGGCAGCTCCAATACGTAACCGTCCAAACCGCTGATGATAGTAGCGTAGGGGAAATTACCCTCTTGTTTCATCATTGGTACTCGCGCTATTTCCACGCCATTTTCATTATAAAACGGCTCATCACGGGTTAAAGATGCGTTAAATGGATGCTTAAGAATGAAAGTTTAATTTAACAAACGAAGCAATGCAAATGTAAAAGTGAGTTTTATTATTCACCTTCCACTGTCCTTTGAAGAATAGCGACGAAAGCAAGAACATTTTAGCGTCATAAATATCCTGCGGCTTCACAGTGTGCTTGATCAAACCGCGTGTTGCCTTGCTTGTCTCATCATTGATAAATTGGCTAGTATAACGATCTCTAAAGTTTACTGAAGTCTGTTCTGCGTTATAGTGAGCAATCCTGCTCTTGTAGCTTGAATCGACGGGCGACGACTGATCCGTGAATACTGCCTGCAGTGAAGCAACCTCAATGGTGGATGTGTTAACGCTAAATTATTGTATTAAAAATTGATAATAAGAATTTATGATAGGCAGTATGTTATCTTCCTTACTTTAAATGCGCTGACCAGATTTTATAAACCGCCCGCAAATCTTCATCGTTTACATTAATGCGGAGTGTTTTTCGCAACTGGTCATATGTATTTCCAGCAGAACCTTCCAATAGTAGCAGCATAAGTGACCAAACTGAAAATGGAGATATCATGATATCCCTACTCGATTCCTCAGCAACCACTGACAACCGATACAATAAATCCAGTCCAAAGTCTTGAGCACTCAGTGCGATACTTTCCAAAGTCCCTTTAGGAAAATTTGTTAATAGAGCGCTCGTGGAACTGGTTTTCCCCTTAAATGTTGCGGACGGTGTAAGCGAGAGTAGGTTCTGTTGAATGTTGAGCTGTGGTTGTGAAGCAAACGATTTCCCTTCTTGAGCATTGGCGTAGGAAACAGTTATTACCAAAATGAGTAACGGAAGAAAGACTATAATGGCAACATAATTGAGAACTTCATTGGTTTAATAAAATTTAACAAATTAAAACACAAAAAAGACAGACCTATAATAGAAGTGCTCGACTATGATATACACTGTATACGACAAATTTTTTTTTCGCAGTAGGCGTTGATTTAAAAAGTAGACTAAACAATTTTTTTTTTTAAATTATAACACATTCATATTTTAAAAGAATTTCAAACTGAATATGTTATTTTATCACAGCTGTAAAACTGTTGCGAGTAATGAAATTTTAAGATAAACCGTGAGGTACCTAGAAAGTCTATACCGCGAGTTTAGTTTCCCTAAGCCTTATCTAGTCAGGGAACTTTTCTCTCCGACACACATGGATGGACAGGCGGACATGGGTAGATCACCTCGTCTTTTGATACTTTACATTCGCTTTGTTACACACATTTTGGCAGTTCAACAAACCCAATACTGCTTACAAATATTTTTTGTGCAGGGAATAATTAAATTTTATGCACCATCAGTGCGAGGAGAAGATTCGATCCAGTCATGTCATGCTCATTTTTAGAAAATATAATATTAATTCCAACTTTATTAATTCATTTGCCAAATAAATGACTGGGCCGACTACTGTGTTGTACAGTATCAGCTAAAAAATTGTGTATAGATTACATTTGCACACAAATATATTTTGTATTAATATGTACTAGCACCATAATTCAGATTTAATAATAATAAAAACAATTTTACGTACACACAGGACCGTAGAGAGTAACTCCGGGCCCGGGGGAGCTTTGAATGCGGTCTCTCTACAACATTAGACCTATACACCAAGAAACTGTAGAAAAGTCTGATGAATATCGAAGAACAAATGCCTCAATCTTGAAGCTTACTAGATGGGTGTCAAAATATAAATTATCTATTCATGTTCGTTTTTGAAACTTTCGATGAAATGACAACATCTGATAGTGATGCAAAAAAGTTGAAAAACAGAATGTATTTGGAATTTTTGGTAAGTTTAATGGTTATTAATATAGCTTAACAACTTTCAATGCCGTTAAATCGCAAATTTCAAAAATTCAAGTTACACTTTGTGCAAGCTACATATTTCTCCAAAGACTTTGTTTGTCGGTGTTCCACCCATTTCATTCTAACATCATGTATCTTAGAGTGATTTATTAGTCATGAAAATATTCTCGAACGATTATCGGCGCTCACAAAACATGATTTGACGGAAACTAATAACAAAACTACGAAGAATTATTAAAAAAGTCTTGTTTCTAGTCCATCTATATCAAGTCTATTTCTAGTTTATGCTATCAAGCCATGGAAATTTGATTGGTTTTAAAGTAAGGTACAAAGATGACGTGAAAAACTTTGTGAAGAAGTCTCAAATTGCAAAAGCAAAGAAAATGGAAGCGCTGCTGTGGCTGTATGTAACACATTTGAAATTTAAATATGATCCCACATTAAATTATATATAAATATTATTTAAAATAAATGTAAACTGCAAAAAATTATAAAAAAAAAAATTTCATACTCTCAAACCGTTATATAAATTCCTGATCGATTAAAATAAAATAGCATCGAAAATTATATTTGTACCGGTGGTATATTTCAATATTTGTAGATTGAATATAATAATAATCATCTAGATATAAAAAACAAATTCGGGTTAGTTACACCATTTATAACCCGATAACGGCTGCACCGATTTTAATGATCTCTGATTTGTTGAATTCATCGGAGCCGGAGACCGAATAGCAGAATAACTATTAAAATATGAGAAAAATTCACGGAAAAAAATGTTTGAATCTAGAAAGGTATTGAATATACATATTAATGGGGTCGAGGAGGGCATGGGAAGGGGGCAGGGAGAAGTGGTATGATACGTGGTGGTAGGGGAAGAGGTGGTAGGGAAAGGGTCATGGAGAAGGAGGGGCAGGGAAAGGAAATGATCATAGGGAAGGAGGGGTAAGGGTAGGAGAGACAGGGGGAATGGCAGCAACGCACTGGGTATCATTTAAGATAGAGGGATGATGTGTTGTATAATGGGATCAAAGGGGGCAGGGAAAAGGGGCGGTAAAGTAAGGAGGGTAATAGAAATATTGGTTTCAAAGGAAAGATGAAAAGAAAAGTTTTTATACATTTTATTACACTAAAAAGACTGGCCCCGCACACTTTCCCAAAATGACGAAAAGGCATAGCGTACCTGGTTGCGCTGCTGTGTCCCTTTTGTTTTTTCTCATATGGTGCGTGGTACCGCTCCTTTTTCAATGGTTATAAATTTTCCCGGTGTTATTACAAATGTACCAAATCTCATCCATCTGCCTCAAACAGTTTGTGAGATAATACGAATTCGGGGTTTCTTCTATATAGAAATCGCGGCACCACCTACTTTTCCAGTAGAACTTATTTCTCCGGATATACTTTACACAAATACCAAATCTCAACCAACTATCTATAGTAGTTACTGAGATATGACAAATTTGCATTTTCTCTTACATAGTGGGGCGTGCCTCCCAAAAAAAAAATTCATTACAAAACACAGAAAGGGAGTACACATATCAATCGTTCGAATCGTGTGTTATGGTCTTGAGTTCATACAAAAATTCTATAGAAAAAACCTTATTCGGACTATTACGAACAGTTAAAAAAAAACAGTAGAAAACGGTCTCTTCATAAGCATCTAAAAAATTACTTTCAACTCTTTTAACAAAAACCACAAAGTAGTTATTGGTCTTTATGGGGACTACATCTAAAGGTAGGCAAGACACGCTCATTAATAACTTCCGTCCATAAGAAGTCACCATATAGAAATTCAAATTGATATTGACTGCAATAAAAAAAAAATTCAAGATACATTTGAAAAGTAGGAGATGGAGCGGTAAAGAGGGCAGGACGAGACCATTAATATATATGTGAAGCCTTCGTTCATAAGAAGCCGATATATCGAATTTCGAGATATTGACTGAATATATATATATATATATATATATATATATATATATATATATATATATATATATATATATATATATATATATATATATATATATATATATATATATATATATATATATATATATATATATATATATATATATATATATATATATATATATATATATATATATATATATATATATGTTCGTGATCAGCGAGATAATACGAGTCAATCTAGCCATGTCCGTCTGTATCTAGAAAAGTTCTCCTACGGTATATACTATCTATGCACCGCACTGCTACTACTTAGAGTAACTAGTGAAATTTTACAACTCGTTTAAAGGTAAAAACATATTCAGTTGAAAATTTCCTCGAAATATTTGCAGTATACATTGAGTTGCTTCAAAAATTTAAAATAAAGTTTGTTGAGTGTATAATTTAAAGGCGAATCAATGCCTACTACGAAACAAAACATGTCATGTACAGGGTAATGTAGTTAATGTTATTGTATAGAAATTTCTAAACTAATGAAATGAAAAAAACAGAACATTTTTTAATCTGTTCGAATTTTTTTATCTCCCCCTGTATATGTTAAAATAATATAAATATTTGTACAACCTTATCTTCGAACAAAGTATTAAAAATAACAAATTGATAACCTTTTGAAAATATGTGTTTTTTTTTAACACATACACATATGTATATGTTTGGAAATCAAATAAAAGTTATATGACCCCTTGTATAAATATGAAAAAAATGTTTGCAAATGTTTTACTAAATAGTTACATGTCTCAATTGTGGAAATCATGAACATTTTCTCTGTAATACTGGAAGTACAATATATATTTGCTGTTTTCAAATCATTGGCGAACTTGCTCATTATTATATTGCACAAAATGCATAAATTTCATCATGAACTGTGGAGTATTAATCACAGTTCAGATATGTATTCCTAATTTGACTACAAAAAAAGACTCTGCGAACCGTTTGCAATACGGAGATACGATAACATTCACCTTTAGCGGTGTCACTGCAATTCTGTGCCGTCACCGATCGCGTCGATAGACTTACGAGATCACCTAAATGTTGCAGACCCGTCTTAATGGTATGGCACACTGGGCATTAGCCAGGGCCCCCTGGGCCTCGAGTGGTATTTTTTTTAATAAGCTCCATACTGAGATTGATGAAAATTTTGGATATCAAAAAAACTTCATATAAAAAAACGTTGTCAAACAACAATCAAAAAATTTCGACACGAACTGTTTTTCATCGAGTACTCGGATAACAAAAACGTTTGCTACCGAAAACACTTTATATACTCAAAAAACAGGTGACAAATAGTGTGAAAAACCCAAAGAAAAATCAAAATGTGTGGACTTTTCACCTAATAAATATCTGATTTTAGTATTATAGCAGAAATAATTAACAATTTCATCATCAAAAATGTTCATCGATCTCAGTATTGGGCTTTAAAATAAAAAAATAAAAATACTTAAAATAAAAATATCACAAGCCGGGCTACGGGGCCGTTTGTTATATAAAAGTAAAATAAATTCACTCGAAAATTGCTATTATACATAAACGGGGCCCCGCGTCTTAAAAAATATTAGTTCTTAGAGTAGCGTGGCCCCGCTTGTGAAAAATCGCAAATTGCGAGTACCTGTAGTTTTTTTTTTTCACAAGCGGTGTCCTCGGAGCTTTGCATTTGAATATTTATGTTAAATTCAATTTGTAGTTAAAAGAATTTTTATGCGGGGCCCGTCTTAAGGGCATGGCACATTGGCCATTAGCCAGGGGCACCGCGGGAACCTTATGACGGCCCTGTAATGTTGGTAAGCTGGCGCAATTTTACTTTTATTAAAAAGCGGTCACCCTCAACAGTAATCCAGTCGTAAAATAAGACGTTAATCTCGTGAGATGAAGTCACGGCGGAAAAACATATAAACTAAGAAAACCCAATCAGTTGAATTGGGTCAGTATGAATTGGGTTTTTAATTTCTAGTTTCTCTGGGCATGAAAGGCAGTGATTCTCTATAATAATCAGAGCAAATAATAATCAAGCAGAATCAAGAAAAAACTTTTACTTCGGTAGAACCAAAGCTTTAATAATCTTCAAACTTGCTTTTTTTGCTCGGCAACGCTGGTGTTTTAAATTTGTAAGGGGGTGCTTACATTTAACAATTTTTAATATATTAAAATTTTTTCATAAATGTATTTTGCAAAAATGTCGCTTTTTTGATGATTGTGGATCGGATGGAGAGGGTTGTAGATATTTTTGTGTTAAGAAAGTGATTAGAAAGATAATTTTATAAAATGTTGGATCGAGTGGCGATAAAGCATCACCATGCCTGAAACTCCTCTTAGTATTCGGAGAGGTTCTTTCCTACTCTTACCACGCTTTGTGTGTGCGATGGCGTCATCATGCATAGCCGAACGATTTTTGCATGGATACCAAGTTCAGACATGTCATATCGGCGTGTTGAAAGCAGCCTTAGAGTTGTCGATTGACAAGTAGGTATTGCGTCTTCGTTGTACTTATAGGTCTTCTCCAGAATTTGTCGTAGAGTAAAAATTTTGTCACTGGTCTGGTCTGAAGCAAAACTAATACTGTCTTATAAGTGCAACCGTGAAGGGTTCAAACCGTTTTCACAGTACACGCGACAGTATTTTATAAGCTATTGAAAGGAGGCCTATTCTACGGTAGTTTGCTTAGACAACGGGGTCTCCTTTCTTCAAGATGGACAGAGGACAGTGAAACTCCAATCGTTGGGGCTGAATTCAAAAGAGTTGCTGCATACACCTTATCAACTCCTCACCACTAGTCTTGAATAAATCAGCTGGCAGCTAACCGGAGCCTGCCTCTTTGTTATTCTTCAGCTTTTTAAATTCCGAATCGACATAGTTATAGTCAGGTAGTTCTACAAGAAAGCCATCATCAATTAGTCTATCGGCGGCATTGTTCTCTTCATCGCCATAGAAGTGATTACTCTACAGTCTTAGTGAATTCTGTGCTGCTGTAACCAGACTGATATTTTCACCATTGCAGAAAAAAAAACTCCTTGCTTAAAACCTACTGTCGAACACTTGATCTTTTGATCAAATTTTCGAACTTCACTTCTATCACATAACACTGTGTACTATGTCAACTATTATTAATTGGTTTCACTTTTTGCACAATATGTAGCTGACTAATTTCAAAACAATTAATATTTTAAAAATTATTGCTTTTATTCAAACATGTTCGACACGACAAAATAATTTGTTTAACTTAATTTTTTAACTTATAGTGGTCGCGGTCATTTTTAACTTGTGTTGGTATTGGTTATAAAAAGTCTCCATACCAACTTTCAAACCGATATTTTAAAGTATAACGGAGTATGGCGCAGACAACCTCTCAGACAGACAGACATACGAACATGCCTTGATCGACTACTTTATGGGATGCTTCCTTTAAGGCGTTGAAAACATTATAACTAATACTATTCACACACTGTGTGAAGAGTATAAAAATTTTCAAATGATCAAAAATCCTTTGAACAATGTCGGACCTCGCACAAAAATTTTGTATTTGTTGAAATTTTAAAATATGTGTACAATAAGATACCAGTGCAAAATCAGAGACCCCATATAGCATATAAATCTTCGTTGTCAGATCGGCGCGAGGCATCGATCTAGCCATGTCCGTCGTCCCGTCTGCCCGACAGATTACTTCTCTGAGATTATAAGGCTTTGGGGCTCCAAACTTCGTGGTATAAAGTCTCTAAATGGTGCACTACTATGTACACAATTTATTTTAAAATTATATTTATTTTCTACCAAACATAATAGAAAGTAAGCTGTTGTCTGTGCAGGGTATAATATAATCAAGCACGTCGACTAAAGCTATTTTTTTAAATGCGTCAACGTGAACTGGGAACCACAGCTTGGTGTGTACATATTTGCTATTTATTTACCTTTATTTTGTAACATTTTCATTAGTGATGTTTCAATTTAAAAACGAATTATATTTTACCGCAGTGAACGCAGTCAATAATATTATTTCTTTTTTAATATATGTGCTTATGTATGTAAATATGTTTGCATATACATATATTTTCTGAGCGGAATCAAAGTCGATCTCTGTTGTTTTAATATGCGCGGATTATACGAAAACCGGACGACAATCGATTTTAAGATTATCTTTAATTCATTTTATTCGCGTTCGCTGACGTTTTTTTTTTCTCCCTGCATGTGAGTGTGCGTGTAAAAATTAATTTCGTTGCTATTTGTATAGTTATGTGTTTATACTTCAATTTTGCGTTAAAGAGCGGTGAGATCTGCATCAAATCGAACGCGCGGACTGACTGAGATACAATATTCGCTCAAAACATTTGTTGCGCTGCGAAAGCTTGCTCTTTCTTAACTTTATCGGCTTAGGAAAAGAAGCTGCGAGAGCTAAATAAGACGAGAATGTGAGTAAAGGAGAACGAGAGCGTTACTTTAATGATCGCCCTCACACAGCTCCGAAGTTCTTAAACTATCCCATAGAAACTCGTTCATGACGTTTGATATACAATACTACACATTCGATATATGCATGTATATGAAATAATTAATATCGATAAACCATTTAAGCTTTAGTCAGCTTTTTTATGTGGGTACATACATATATATTTTTTTGAGATTTGTATATATTTATATGGAATTTGTATATTATTGATTCTTAATCAGCTTGCGAATGCGATTCAATATTGCTATGCCCTTCCTTTTGTTTCTGGCCGTCTGTTTTAGAGACTATAAAAAATGGATCCAAAAGTCAACTACCGACTGTATAGTAAAAACTGTCTTGGAATGAATTAACCTAAATGAGTTCAGATGCGTACCTGAAAAATCAAAGCGAATAATGTGGAGAAGCATCAGTATCGCTAACATGGAAAATTAGGTACTAGTATGTTTCATGAGTAATTAAAGAAATACATATGTGAACATGTGTATTAAATGTTTGATTGTTTTCTTTTTTATAAGTGCACTTACTAAGAAGTTATTCATATGAGATTGTGACTTGTGGGAATTTCCAGTCGATTTACATTGACGTCAGTGTTCCAGAAAAAACAAAAGAAAAAGGTTCCCGTCAGGCTTAAAATTAATGAATTCTTATCGCACTAAGTTTAGTGTGAAATTTTACTAAAGGTAAAATAGAATTTATTAAACCCACTGTTTAATATTGAAATGCATAAGTATATAGAAACGATGATGGATTTAAGAGTCAGGTCTTTTTGAATTTCCTACATTGTAACTTAAAATGGAACACTGCATTTAGCTACATTTTGTCAATAAACTTCTGTCAACGTTTCAAATTTAAAATTTCGTTTCCTATACCTTCCAAATACACTTTACTTGAACGCCATTTAAGCAGCACTTATTTTACTCTTAATTTTTTAAAGCGCAAATACAGTGCAATAACCAATAAAACGCTAATAAGTGTGTTTGAGTAAAATATATTTATACCCTGTACCAAAAATAAGATGAGTATAATAAGTTTTTGAGAATGTATGTAACTGGCAGAAGAAGGCGTAGTAGATCCCATGTAGTATATATATTCTTGATCATCATCGGAAGCTGGGTGAATTTAGCCATGTGCGACTGTCCGTCCATCTGTTCTCCCGTCTGTCTAGTTGTCTGATCAAACAAATCAACTTGACCATACGCAGCTCGAGTTTATTAAAATTTTTTTTGGTGCCACGCTCACAATACGTCTATTTGAGTCGAATATGCCCCAATACACCCAAACCGCCCACTTTGACTTTTTGTATGAAAAACTCAACAAAAAATGCGTATGATGGCTTTTTATCGACATGTGCTTAACATGCATATCAATAGGAGGACCCACCCTTAGCTCCATTCAAACCACCCACTCGTTTTTGGGATTTTGCAAGAAAACTTTTTTATTACAGGAACTTTAAATCTAAACAAGTGGCTTCTTATGGACGCAAGCTTCACGACGCTTCAGTGGATTTGATCTCCCCATTTTTAGGTTTTTATATGGAAACTTTTTCGTTAGAGTCAAAATTATTGAAATTTGATATCGTAGCTTCTGATGGGCTGACACTTCACATAAATATTAAGAGGCGTGTCTGCCCCACTTCTAAGGCTAGCCCTCAAACAAACTTACCAGCTACTTTTAATTTCTTAGGCTTTACAAGGCGGCAGGGTATCCCAAAGTTGTGAACTAACAAGAAGAGCATTCTTACTTGTTAATTACTAAGTCGATCTCATTATAGTCCGCTGGCTCTACAAGAGAGCCATCATTAACTGGTACTTAGTAATAGTAATTGTTCTCTTCATCGCATTTACGTAAGTTAGAGAAGTGACTATCCATAGTCTCAGTGAATTGTGTGCATCTGTAACTATCCATTTTCGTACTTACAGAAAGATACTTCGGGCCTAAAACCTTCAGTCAATCGTTTGACGTTTTGATAAAAATTTTTAACACCTTCTTGCTCTTTTTGTTTTTTGCGTTTCCCCTCAATTTGTCTCGATATAGGTCTCTTGACCTCGAGTTGCTCCCGACTGCAGATTTCGTTTGTGCTCCTCGTCATACCAACAAAGCATTAAAGGCCTGTTATAACCTCCTTGGCAACCATATCTATTGAAAGAGACATATGTCTCCACTGCAGTCTGAACTGTTTCAAGTTCAACACAACTTGCAGCTTACAATGATAGATGGCAAAGTGTTTAACGTGATTGCTGGGAGTTCTTCGCAAATATGCAGCATATGTAAGGCCACGCCCAAAATGATGAATGACTTCGATCTCATTGCGAGTTTTCCGAAAAACGAAGATTTGATGAATTCGGACTATCCACATTGCATGCTTGGATTCGCTGTTTCGAGTGTATGTTACATGTGGGATATCGACTACCAGTCAAAAAGTGGCAGGTCCGCGGCTTGGACAAAATCGTTGTCAAAGAAGCGATCCAAGAAAGGTTTATGATTGAAATGGCTTTATTGGTGGATATCCCAATGCAGGATTCCGGCCATACGAACAGTGGCAATACGGCTCGAAGGTTTTTTGAACAACACGAAATGTCCGCTGCAATAACCGGCGTAAATGAAAACTTAATAAAAAGGCTTGGTGTGATTTTACGCAGTATGGCTTCCGGATATGCCCTAAATATGGACCATTTTCGTGAGTACACCTTACAAACCGTAAAAATGTTTGTTTGTAATGAATATCCTTGGTTCTAAATGCCCAGCTCGTTACATAGGATATTGTTTCATGGAGCTAATGTTATTGAATGTGTACCACTTCCTATTGGTATGATGTCGGAAGAAGCCTTGGATGCTAGGAACAAAGATTTCCGAAATTTTCGGCTTAAGCAATCCCGTAAAACTTCGCGCCCACATCCAATGGAGGATCTGATGAACTCTTTATTAATTTCTTCGGATCACTTAATAACGAGTTTATGCAAAAGCCCGTCTCGTCATTCAAATAATGATATTTTTCCAGGTGTCTATCTGTTAAATCATTGGCGGGGGTCGTCATTAAAGGGGATCGTCTTCGAAGCATTCTTAGTGTCTTCGCTAGTAAAAGTTTTTTTTGTTGTGGTGGCGGAACTAAATGCAACGCACCAACCATTAATTAAGGGGTGCGAATGATGAATGATATTCACCATTATAGAGGTTGACTTCTCACAATTTGGATTTTTTTTTTAAATTAAATTTTGTTTAATATAATTGGATACAAAATTTTTATGGATACCAATGTAGCTATGGAGTCCGAAACCGACCCAAACGATTGAGCTAAAATTATTATGCAGTGAAACCTTTGGCCAGAAAGTGATTCGGTGTATTTATTTTAAATACTAATATTATAAAATGCCTTGACTTGCCACAATCAAAAAATTTACTTTTGAAGTCAAGTAGGTAAATTTAAAAAAATTATGCTGATTTTTTTACGCATTTTACGAAGTTTCAAATGATTGTAATTGAAATTTTATCCGAAAAAAAAAACAGTCATCCCGTCAGAAAATGGAACGAAACACAAACAGCGCGTCCGAAACGCCGCAAAAATGCTTCGTTTAGCATCATACAGTGCACGTAATCAACAAACAAGAACGGATGAAACGCCAGATGAACATGAATCACAGATTGAACTAGTAAGAATCGGGGCATCCGCAAGAGATCGTTTCCGATCCTTTTCAAAGTTTATTCAGTGTGTTACTACCGATATGGAGAAGATTATGGACTACATATCATTTCGGGAAAATCGGGCGGGGATTGTGCCCATCAAATCCCCGCCCGATTTTCTCGAAATGATATGTAGTCCGGTAGTAACATCTTTCTGTTAGCCGTAAAAACGCACGCCGAGTACCCGCTACGTTTTAATAAAATTAGTTACTAAGTTTCTTTCTTTTTTTATTATAAGTTTTTATTGGCTTCCATATTCAAAACAATTTTAATATATTGTATCTACCCGATCTTATACTTTTAACCCATCACGCAGAGTATCAAATGAAGCGCACAGCACACACGCATATTTTTTCTCCTTCACTTCTGTTTATCTTAATTTTGTTGTTACATATTTCTGTTTTAATTTATTGTACTAACTCTAAAATATTTATTAATTTTAATTAGTTTTGTTTGCTGTAAATGTTTTCTTAAAACTTGAACTAGTCAACAATTGTTTTTTTTTTCTTTCTTTAATATGTTTAAGTTTATAAGAAAAGTGAGATGGAATATCGATATTTGTGACCCTCAAAAAGGAAATTGGAATTATGTATTTTCATTTGACTTTTTTTTATTTTTTATATTAAGTTTTAGACATTAATTTAAGTAATTTAATTTGCAATGAAATTTATATTTGACGTCAAATTTTAAGCTTACTTTTTTTATTTGAACTTGCTAATAATTTGAATTGGAATAATGTTTGCAGCTAATTTCATCAAATTGAAACACTAATTTCAAAATATTCTACAGAAGTATTTTAGCATTCGTTTTTTGTTTAAATATGCACTTTTTAATTTATATTCATTTAATTTATTAATTTGTGTACTCTTTTATTCTGAGTGTTTTGGAATTGAATCATTTTTCTAGCGCAATATTAGTAATTTTCATCTGTTTATGCTTATTTAGTGTAATACTGTGTGTGTAGTCGGTGCATTATTTATTTATTATTTTTTGTTGTTGTTCGTTTAAACCTAAAACTTGAACAAGATTAATTAATTATATTCGATTTTAGGCTTAAAATTTTTCAATTGTTTTTAGGAGTTTAGGGGACATTCTTCAAAACTTTGAATTGTTATTCTTCAATATGGTAATGCATGCACTTGTATAGATAAACAAAGTTATAACAATATATTTTATATTTTAACAGATTTGATTATATAAACAATATTAAACAATTAATAAAAAGAAAACAAACAAAATAACCCGACTGCAACAAAATCAATTAACTGAAAAGAAAACCAAATTATTAACAACTGCACAGCCTATGTATGCCTAAATATGCTACGATTTTATTCATTATGCAAACATTTTGTAGCATACTTTCATTGAGTCCTCTTTAAAGCATTTTGGGTAAAACACTTTCTTTTAGTATTATTATTTAATTTGCTCTATGTTACACCCACAATTAAGCCGAATCTATCAACATCTCAATGCTAAAATCCATCAAGCCGTTCAGGCATGACAGAACAAAACATAACACTCCTTTCAGCAGTCGGGTAAAATGACCCGTCTTTTTTTTTTGCTTCAATTAAATATTTGGATTCTTATATACGAAGTAAACTTCCACTTTCAATAAATTTTGTACAGCGGAAATAAATCTAAAAATCATAATTTTAAAAATATATCAGCTTTGAATATAGAGAATATGTGATTATATAGTAAATATATATTTATAAATATATAACATATTAAGAAGCGACGTGTGTATAAGTATAAAGGGTATTATAATAAGAATTTTGTCTTGATATTTATTTTTTTATTTCTTATTAAATTTCGTTTTCTCTAGCCGAATTCGATCGATGTTACTCTTACATTTAACATTGGTATTCTGTTTTCTTTTTTTTTAATTTTCTTTTAAAACCACATAATTTATTTATCGTTTATTATTAGCACATTTAATAATCGTTAAACTACAGATTTTATCAACATGAAATGAATCGTAAATTATTGCATTTTTCCTTTTTTAGTATCCGTTTCTTTCCATTTGAAAAAGTATAATAAACAAATTCATAAATGTTCTTGTGCATTCATTAAATTCGCTTAAAAAAAAAACAGCATTGAAAAATAAAATGTTTTTCTTTTTAAATGCATCTTTAAATTTTCTGTTTTCCCAAGTATTTAGAATTGAAAGACTACTACAAGTACAAAGTGCTTCGAATATTATTTAAACTACAAACATTAATCTCTAGTTTTTGTTATACATCTCGCGCTATGTTTAGTGTACGTAATTCACATATGCATAGCTTCCATGCACGTATACATATATGCGTGTGCTTGCATTGCTTCCTGTTTAGATACATAAATTGATTCTCTGCAACTGGGATACATTCGTTCAGCATTGTTTTATACGCTGCTTGCTCTCTAATATGAAGTTTATAATTTAATATTTCAGTTATTAATAATTTCACATTTATATGCTCGTTTAAGTATTTATGTTTTGTTTAGAACATTTCTTTCTTTTTTTTTTTGACAATGTATTTGCTGTTGTTGGTATTTAGTGTATACATATTGTTTTACATATATTTAATAATAGATTATTTTTTCGGCTTTTATGTGAGTATGTTGTTTTATATTTGCGTGAACGCTGAGCGTGTCTGAATTTGAGTTGAGTGAAGTATAAGAGCTGTTTGATGCTATAGTTGGACTGTTGTCATATTTATCCGTATATAAGCTGAGAAAATAAATTATCTATGTTCGTATTTCCTTGTTTTTGAATGTATTTGTTTCATTTTTATATATAGTTTTATTTTTTTTTTTTTTTTTTTTAATATAACATATGTGAAATCGAATGAATAACTCATTTAATTTAAATTAACAAATATATATTTTGCTGTTTTTATCGCAAATCAGGATCCTCGTCGGCCGCCTTTTTAATTCTAAGCAGTATCGTAGTATACCACTGATCGAGGCGAGAAATGCTGTCATAGTCCTTAACCGCCTCAGTAAAACCCTCTATGTTCTGTTCTTCGAGATGTTCACAAAGTACCTACATAAATCAATCGGAGATCAATAATAAATATGAATTACAGAATAATCCAAATATGTTTGACGCACCTTAATGAGTTTATATTCTCTAGAATCCTGGAATGCTGGATATTGCTGCGCATACTTTTCAATAGCATGCTGCGCATTCAACAGATCGACGCTCAAATGGCAAAGTGCAGAGCGAAAGAAATACTCCTTGGCGCTGTACTTGAGCAGTGAGCTTTCAAGCGACGTTACGGCGACTTGCTCATAGATTGATATTGCTTTTTCGTAATCTTCAAGCTGAGCGGCATACTGCGCCACCTTAAGCATGCATTTATTGGCTGAGCTTACCGACTCTTCGCCCTTGAAATAGTCGGCAGCCTGCTCATAATGCTGAATTGACTTAGCCTGAAAAGAAAAAAAACCAAAAAAATCGGTTTAATATGAACATATCCTTTTCAACTTGAATGTACAAATGCTTACTCACCAACGTATTAGGATCGCCCTCATACATTTCAGCAATGCTTTGATGGTGCTTTGCTGCCATAGTAAATCGTCCCATATCGGTATAAATATCAATCGACTTCATTAAGCAAGTAACAGCACTTTCAACATCGTTCTGAAATTATATAAAAATCAAATATCAATTGATTTAATGTTGGGTATTAGTTCAAACATACCTTTTTGTAGCAGTTGGAAGCATCCACATAACAAATGCCAGCATCGTGACGACTTCCAGCGCGCGCATGCAAGTTGGCCGCTTCGCAGAAACATTCACCAGCCTTGGTCCAATTTTTTGACATTTTAAACATGTTGCCAGCACGCTGATAACACTCGATGGCGTCCTCAACTTTGTTGGACCCACTGTAAGATATGCGTTTAAGAACAGTTTAAATATGCGAACGAATAACACAGTGCATTAAGAAATAATACGAGCATGTTTATTATCGGAAGCGACATGGAAGTGCATTGTATAAAAACCTTAATGAAACGAAAGAAAGTTCCACTGGAATTCTATTATTAAATGAACGTGAAGAGTATGAAATATTCGGTTCCACTAAAGTTAACGTTTCTATACCCTTTGTACAAATGTATGTAAAAGTCTGAAGGATGGGTGGCATACCCAAAAAAGTATACATATTTTGGATAAGCATAAAAAATCGAGTCTATATAGACATTTCCGCCTGTTTGTTTGAACAACGAGAGTTCAAGTTTGGATATTTAAACTTTCCTATTCCGTCTTCCACTGAAAGGGTAGGTTTCAATACAAAATTATCCCCTATTTTTGAGTTTTTGTACAAACTTGTTTTTAGTTTTTGTTGTTATTAAAACTTGAAATCCAAAATATGGTGTAACTACGTCAATCCTAATAAAATATACTACATAGGTTTAATTCCGACCAATATAATGGATAGCCCCATACAAACCTACCCCACTTTGAGTTTTTGGAAGAAGTTTTGTTTTTGTTGTTAATGAAGCTAGAAACACAAAATCATAATAAAATGTACCACATAGGTTCAGATCGGGCCACAAATCGTTCCACATATATGATTTAACAGATGGTAATTTCGCTTGAAGTAAATACGAATAAATGAAAAACGAAGCCGAGACTACTTCGATTGAAGTGCAATTGCGGCTATTCTTTGGGTTAAATGCGGCCAACCATTAAATAAAATATGAAAATCACACAATTTTACAATAATAAAGGTCAAGTGTTTTGAGTTTTCGTTTAAACTCGTATCTGCCTCGAAAACCACGTAAACTCGTCAAATTAAGAGCTTAGTAAAAGAAGTGTCAATATTTATATTTACACAATAAATTTGATATGTATATAGCCTCATGAAACTACACTGATGTTGCCTATCAACATAGAAGCTATATACCCCAACCGAAAAAAAAATTTGATATATATGTGAAGAGTCCAAAATATCGAAATTCAAGCTAATATTGAATTTTATTATATAAAAAATAAATAATTTAGCATATTTGTCTACTGAACAAAAATGGGGTATGGAGGGGGGACGTTCTCCTACCCCTGAATCCACCAATTGCGTGATAAAGCTAATCTGTTGAATGTGCTTAATGTTTTATTTTTAATTTATAAGTAAAAAATGAAAAAAAAAATACATATTTATTTAAACAGAACAAAAAAAAAAAAAAACAAAAACTTTTTTCCGGCTATGCGGCATTGAAAAGTGTGTATTTACGAGTCAAATGACCGTATTATGGGCGTGGAATCCACAAAATTTAATATGAGACATCTGCGTATGGTCACGGAGAATCCAAATGTCCAAGTTTGACTCGTCTAGCTCTTATAATTCCTGAGATCTATTGTTTCTTACTTCCAAACGGACGGACGGATATAGCTAAATCGATTCAGTTTCCGATGCTGATCAAGAATACATATACTTTATGGACTCTACCACCCCAGCTTCTGCTTCTTACATACATTCGAACGAACTTAATATACCCTTGCCCCTTCGCGTACAGGGTATAATAAATCAAAAGAAACATTTATATGAGCGGCGAATTTTACAAGCAGTGCCCACTTCAGTAGTCGTTGCCGATCAATTTCAATAAAACTAAAGTGTCTGTCCATAAGAAGCTTTCATACCGAATTATATTCATAAACAAGTTATAGTTTAGCCTTTTCCGTACGAACCCTCCAACGTGCATTTCATAATCATATTAATTGATTTCCATGCATAATAACTAAAAGTGTGCAATATGTTTGTATTTGGCTACCCCCCTGTAAGTTAGAGTGTCATGTGGATTTGATATTTTGAATCTTGGCCGGTCTGAAGAAACTTTAAACCTATACATATAATTTTTAACGATTCGAAAAAAACTAAAGAACTAGTGTCGAAATTAGATCAATTCGTTCTCTCCTGATGATTCCTTCTGTACACCTTTATAACAAATTCAGATACAATTCAATATACTAGTGTGTTAAAAAAGGACTTTCGATTTTTGATTTTTTTATCTTAGTACACACCAACATATGTGGACATGGACCAGCTATTTTGGATTTTTAACTTGTTTTGGTTAGACGTGTTTTTGTGTGCTTGTCGATTTTATGCTACCGAGAAAAAATTTATCAAAGAATCTGTATTAAATAAAGAATCTGTGAAAAAAAAATTAAGTGCTCCAACGCACTCAAAATGTTGACTATGGCATTTGGCGAGTCTACTTTGAGAAAAAAAAATGTTTATAAGTGGTACAAGATCTTCATAGCAAGTTGAGCAGATGTTAATGATGATGCCCGCCCTGTATGCCCCAGCAAGCCAACAACCGACAAAAACGTTGAAGCTGTGAAGAAAATTATTATGAAGAATAGTCGAATCACTATTCCATTAAATTTTTTTCGGATGTTTTGAGCATGAAACGTGTGGCAGCGAAGTGTGTTCGGAAATGACTAAATTTTAGACTTGCTTCTTCGATATTTTATGGCCAAAAATAACACCGTAATCTCATACCACAGCCACTGTATTCACCGGACTTGACCCTTTTGAATTTTCCTGCTCCCAACACTGAAAATACCCACGATAGGACGGCGTTTTGCCACAATTGAGGAGATAAAGACCGCATCGTTGCAAGAGCTCAAGGCCAAACCAAGCAGCGCATATCAGAAGTGCTTAGATAATGGGTAAAAGCGCTGGCACAAGCTGGCGGATTGCTTTGAAGGGAACACAATAGATATTGATTAATAAACATATTTTGAAAAATAAAAGACCTTTTTTTTTAGTTTAAACACAGAATTGATAGCGTATCACTTTTATTAGAAATACACAATATCTTTAATCAAAGAACGTTCATATCGATGGCTTCACTTTTGTTGGCAGATACCCTTGAGATCTCGCTTCGAATTTAAACTGACATAAAATAATAGCTTCATATTTAATTATTACACCTAATTAAAAAACTACAAGCACACTGATTTTTTAGCATTGGGGTTTTAATGCAAAAACAAAAAAAGGGCTTGAAGGAAAGTGGGAGGCGAATATGAACTGGAAACAATTGGAAAAACAACGGTTGAGTAGACATACTGAGAAATACCCACACGTGCATACACACAACAAGAAAATATGTTAGTTTGTATGCATATATGTACGATACATTTGTGTGTGTGTTGAGCGCAGGTTCAAGGAGCGAACCCTGGGCAACAGCTGCTTCTCTGAACGGATGGGACTCGTCTCCATATGTGTTGATTCGATGTTCAAACCAGTGGGAGTGCTTCTGCGCGGCTAAGACAAGTATACACAAAGAAAGAAAAAAAAAACAACAAAATTCCTACAGACCACAGGCAAAAAAAAAATGCAAATTGACACTGGTGAAAAATCGAATAAAGTACATCTAGGGAGGCATTTGCCGATAGAGACACCCGATTTGATTAAAAACAATTTCTCAATTCGATCGTGACACACTTAATATAAGCTTTGGTAGCATTTACTTCGATTGATCCGTTTTATGGGAAGTTTGCAATACATGTACACATTTACTTCACTTACCCAAAAAGTGAGCCAAGAAAACCTTTCTGCTGCGTCAATTTTTTTTCGGCTTCAGCCATAAGCTGAAGCGCCTTCTGCTCATTGTCGCCCATAATTGCAAATTTTTGGTTTTCAATTAAAATTTGCAATTAATTGCAACAATTTTTGTGGCGTTAGGCAATTTGGATTAAAGATGACACACAACTTTTCACTTTTCCCAATAAAAAAAAAAAATCAATGAGAGAAGACAGAAAACAGTCGAACGAGTAAACGAAGACGAAATAACAGAATACAATGAATGAATAGCACGAACGTAATATGAAAGATAGCAAAATTAATGTATGACAAACGTATTCAGTATTTCGCTCAACGACTATATCCTCACCGGTCACACACCCGATTAAATACATCAGTACTGAATTTTTAATACAGCTAGTGACAGTCACTTTGAATGAAAATGTGCGAACATACATGTTCTACGTTCCAAATAGACAACATAGCGTGGTGATTGTCCCGTAAAATTCATATGTATATAAAACATACTCATTTTTTATACTTTTCAGTGAAGAGTCTTTACACAGAGTGTAAAGGAAGGGTTATGTTTTTAGCAGTCTATACATGTATAATTGCTCTTAAACTACTCATTAGATTTTGATGTATCAGGTATTGTTATTATTGTCCAGAAATTTCTGTGAAAAAAAAATCATTAATATGACGGATGTTACATCCAAAAAACTGAGGGTCTGTCAATTTATCATTTTTCTCTTTCGTATTGAGTAGGATTCAAAGGAAAGAGAAGAAGATTCCGAGTTCATAAATATAAATATAGCACAATATTAAATATAAATACCAAACGACAGAAAAACAATTTTAATATTTTTTTTTCTATCAAAATCGAATGTCATAGAAATAACTGTAAAAAGACGTTGTAGACGGTGGTGTCCCTAATATCAATTTCTTAGCGAGGATTTTAAATACAGTTTCATTTTCTACTGTCATAAGACGAACATTCATTCACATTAAATTCTTCCAATATAATCCTCATTTTTACAATAAGTTATGTAAATAAAATAGGGTTTTATAGTCTCGTTTATAGGGTGCGCATGTTATGTACATAATATTGTAAGTACATAGTTAGTTATATTTCACTTACATACTTGTTTTAATATAATTTTTTTTTTTTAGTTTAATATTTATTCTTCTATTCTCGGTATTCTTTCTTAGATGCTCAGAGAATCCCCTTGGTCGAATGCTACCTATTTCCTTGATTTAAACGACGATGACGCACTACATAACATATATACATACAATATATATATATTTAAAATTATTGTATTTAATTAAATAATAACATTAAATAATAAGTATTGTTCATTAAGGAACTCTTAATATACGGTGGCATGCAACCATGGCCATCCTATAAAAATCAGTATATATATATATATATATATATATATATATATATATATATATATATATATATATATATATATATATATATATATATATATATATATATATATATATATATATATATATATATATATATATATATATATATATGAAATGGGAAGGGTTATGTTTTTAGCAGTCTATACATGTATAATTGCTCTTAAACTACTCATTAGATTTTGATGTATCAGGTATTGTTATTATTGTCCAGAAATTTCTGTGAAAAAAAAATCATTAATATGACGGATGTTACATCCAAAAAACTGAGGGTCTGTCAATTTATCATTTTTCTCTTTCGTATTGAGTAGGATTCAAAGGAAAGAGAAGAAGATTCCGAGTTCATAAATATAAATATAGCACAATATTAAATATAAATACCAAACGACAGAAAAACAATTTTAATATTTTTTTTTCTATCAAAATCGAATGTCATAGAAATAACTGTAAAAAGACGTTGTAGACGGTGGTGTCCCTAATATCAATTTCTTAGCGAGGATTTTAAATACAGTTTCATTTTCTACTGTCATAAGACGAACATTCATTCACATTAAATTCTTCCAATATAATCCTCATTTTTACAATAAGTTATGTAAATAAAATAGGGTTTTATAGTCTCGTTTATAGGGTGCGCATGTTATGTACATAATATTGTAAGTACATAGTTAGTTATATTTCACTTACATACTTGTTTTAATATAATTTTTTTTTTTTAGTTTAATATTTATTCTTCTATTCTCGGTATTCTTTCTTAGATGCTCAGAGAATCCCCTTGGTCGAATGCTACCTATTTCCTTGATTTAAACGACGATGACGCACTACATAACATATATACATACAATATATATATATTTAAAATTATTGTATTTAATTAAATAATAACATTAAATAATAAGTATTGTTCATTAAGGAACTCTTAATATACGGTGGCATGCAACCATGGCCATCCTATAAAAATCAGTATATATATATATATATATATATATATATATATATATATATATATATATATATATATATATATATATATATATATATATATATATATATATATATATATATATATATATATATATATATATATATATATATATATATATATATATATATATATATATATATATATATATATATATATATATATATATATGTATTTGTGGTAAATTGAAATATACAAGTTGTCTATTTGTTAGATGATAAATAGTACTAAGTGTATAGTTAGTAGATAAGAATTTCTTGCAAGAGTATTTTCTTCTTTCAAATTTTTCAGAAAGCGATTTTTTATTTTTTCAGTAGTCGAGTTCTAATTTTTAATTCGGTTTAATACCCATTCACACAATGTTTTGTTTTTAAGACGTATTAATCGTGGAGGGGGGTAGGTTTGTACAGAGGCTACCCCTAAAAGTGGGCGATACACCCCATTAGTATATTTGTGTGAAACATCCATCAGAAACCACCATATAGAATTTCAAGTAGATATTGACTTAAATAAAGAAGTTTATCATACAAAAGCACACAAATGAGCGATGGATTTGTATGGTGGCTACTCCAAAAAAGTAGGGGGAGTCACTCCCATTTATGTATATGTGAAGCGTCCGTTCATTAGAAGCTACCATTTATGGGGGTTACCCTATTAAGTGGGCGTGGTGGGTTAATATGGATACTCTATTTGACTGGGGTCTATAATACGTTAGAAAAATTCAGACAAACTGATTATACCATTTCAGAATGAAAAATTAAAAAAAAAAAAATGGGGGAATTTGGGTAACCAACAGACGCGAAGATCCGTCACAAACTAATAGAACAATGTATGCTTGTATATTATTTGACACACTCTGAAGGGTAAACGGCATGATGGATTTTGCAATATGAGGAATCCCTAGATCAGAATTTACAATACGGTATAATATTTTTATATAGCGACTGCAAATAAAGAAGAAGAGATGTTTTTTTTTCATTTTCTATTATTACTGTAGCCTAGGGACGTAAAAAAAATTTAGATATACATCTAAGTGGCCCGATATTTCCTCTGACGAAACGTCGTTTATGTATTGATATATCCCGGATATATTGCCAATTTTTCCATAAAATTTTGTTTCTATGGGGAAGGGAGTGAGTGAGCCAGGGAGTATGCGGGAAAGTTAGTGTGAGGAAGGGGATTTTTGAGAGGGGGGGGGGGGTGAGGTTTCAATGGTATTCGCAACGCGTTTCACAAATTTCTTTTAAATTAAGTAGAAAAATTAAGCTGTGCAAACCGCTGCAGATCCCTGGTACATACTTAAAATCTATGGCTATAAAGTACATATGGCTTAGAGTATCGCCCTTAGTTGAGGCCTAGGGCGGAAGGCTTGGGTGTGTTCTTTGTTCTCTATTTACTACATTTGGTCACTATTCGACCTCTTTGGTCTTAAGCGACACTGATACGGGTCTATCAATGCATACGTGTATGGCTCTAGCCGTTTACACAGCACGCGGGACAGAATTTTGGATTGTAAGAAGACCTTTTCCCCGGTAGTTCGCGCAGACATGGGGGTTTCCATTCTTGAAGATAGGACAAAGAACACTTAGGTTCGTTGGGCATGGATTCATAAGACCATATTTTGCATAAGAGTTGGTGCATACGCCGTTTTTTTGCGTCTGTAGTCATTTCTCCTCTCTCCGTTTCTCAAGACATCGCTCTCTAATAGCTCACTTGCTCCCGACTGCAGAGATCTTTTGTGAGCGGCGTCTTTCTCTGCAAGAGTTTGTCGACAATCCTCGTCAAGGGTTTTTCACAGGTCTTGTATACCCAATAACCTCCTTGACAGCCGCATCCATGGAGTGGGAGATATGTCTCCACTACTCACCTATATCTTCAGAAGCCGGTGTGGACTTCCGGAACATTTTGGTTTCTGCCTTAAAAGGCTTCGGCGGGCTGTTGTGATTGCAGCTTTCCGGCGTCTAGCTTTTGTTGAACGTAAGACGTGCGGAATGCACCATGCTAAGCCTTGGTTGCCACAAGGTAGTGGTCCGAGCCAATGTTGGGTCCGTCGATCGACATTTGGTTGCGTGTATGTTTATCGGGACGGCGCCAAGTAGCCGGTGTGAAAATTTGCTGCTACTGATTACCATATCCCGACGTACTGCGAAATAGATTAGCCTCTCTCCATTGCTGGAGGTAGCGTCGTGAAGGCTATATTTTCCGACTGTTGGGCCAAAGTTTCGTTCCTTCCCGATTGTGGCGTTGAAATTGCCAAGCACGATTTTTATATCGTGAGTGGGACAGCGCTTGTAGAGACGGTCATAAAATTCATCTGTAGCCGGTAGTCTGTGACTTCTGCCTATCCATCGCATTTCCTGTATTGCGTTGATGTAACCCTTGAATTTGTCGAGGACATCAACCAACTGGATATCTGCACCAGCCCTGTGTGTCCCTTCACACATTTCCAGGTGCATATCCGTAAAACATGGCCCGCAAATCATTTGCGGGGGTCATCATCAATGGGAAATTGTATCCGAGGCTTCCTTTGTGTCTTTACTGGTAAATGTTGGTTTGCGGTGGCGGGAAAAAAACCCAGCGCACGTAGAGCACAATACCTCTAATTAAGGGAAGTGGTTGACTTCTTACAATGTGCTCACCACGAAGATTCCGTGGCTTATACAGGGGATACGTGTCCTAACGGAAGTTTGTGAGCTGCTTGGGCCTTTGCGTATAATACTCGGGACAATCTCAAATGACCTGAATCTATTATATAGACAAAGGAGATATAGTCTTAATTATTGAGCTCCCGTAACAGAAGAAGTATTGTTTACAAAAATCTTGCGAATTGAGACGGGAAGATGGTATTTCAGGAAGTCATCGGTTTTGGATTTATTTCACTGCCAACTACTGCTGATTTATTTTCCGATTCCAAAAATCGACTGAATCATGTATTTTTCTCAAAGTTCTTCCCAGGATTGATCAAGTGCAATGCCTCCACTACAACTTGTAAGGACTAAGGGAATACTACGTGAAACTGCAATGGTATGTCGAAAGAGTCGTGTTTTGATATAATTTTCTAGATAAGATTGGATACTTAAAATCAAAGCCTACATATATCACAAAGAAGCACTCATTTTCCACACCAGTGAAAGAAACTAGATGCTCAAAACAGGTGCTCGTTTGGTAAATGATTTTACGCTGCCACGATGTTAATTTCGTATTGCATCGTTTTCCAAACGAGAATATAGGTAAAAAATTGAAACTTGTATAAAATATGTAACCATATGACAGAACACATGCAGACCCGGTTGAATCCGAGCACCTGGGCCCGACCGAGTATTTCAAGTATCAAAGTTGTAATGCCTCAAATCGTAAATATTTTTCCACTTCCTTTATTTTCAAGTGATCTGTGTTTATTTGTCTATTAGCTCAATTATTTGCAATTCGGCCTGATCCATAATGTCGGAAATCTTTCGTTTCACTTGTAGACGCAGGGAGGGTGGCATTTTTTGAAGTGTCTTAGCGTAGCCCAAAAATATCAGTTCCAGCGGTGTAAGATTTTTATATTGCTCAAAATGATTGACGCCCATTGTTGTTGATACTGGTAATGTCGGTGGTTGCGGAGCTGGTGTATTTGTTTCAGTTGACCCAATGCTTTCCGCTGTGGAATTAACATTAATTTGTTTGGCATTGTTTACGTCGTCATCGTCGTCAACCATTAAAATTTGTTTAAGCTGTTCCACTTCCAGACTCGTGAGTTGCATATTATCCACACTGCTGATAAAAATGACAGAAAGTACGTATGTAAGTAGGAAGGCGTTAATATACATACATATGTACAAGAAATGGAGACATTGCTTACTCAAAGCAAATCAAATGCGGCTGTATGAAACTCATTTGGGTTGCGTTTGAAAAACTGTTCCGGTTTCCGTCGTCGACACGTAAGTATTTTTTTATATAGTCATCCACCAATTGCTTCCATCTTAATTCTGCTAATTCAGCTACTCGTTGATTCAATCAATGTAGGTACATATTATGTATATACATACATATATGCAATAAAAAATGAATAAATGGACAAAGATACGTACATACGTATTTATCGTTCTTAAATAAGTACATACATGAAAGATTGTTTTTCTAAAGTCATTTGTCCCACTTACGATTCTTCATATTCGATTCATTCGCAATTTGCTGCCAAGTTTCATATTTGCTTGCAGAGTCTATAGAATCATTAACGTAAAGCACTTTGTGACTTTTTACTTTTAATATGAATTCCTGATCAGATATCATAATTTCACTTTATTATTGCGCGGCGCTTCAAGTTTAAATATACGAACAGCTGATTGTTTTATTTCAGGGATGTAACAACGATTGTGTCGCTTTGGCTGTTTCCGTTCACACGATACTCTGCGATTCTGATACATATAAAATCATAATACTTGCATAATACATCAACGGGTAAGTATTTTTATACCATTCACATATAGTGTGAAATCGTATTATCAGTTTGTCTGAAAGTTTGTCGTATATAATCTTGATCAGTGCGACGAGACGAGTTTTAATGCTATCCAGTTGAAATTTTGCACATACACTTATTTTTATTGCAATTTAATAGTGTCAAGATTGTCCCGCCACGCCCACTTTTTGGGGTAGCCATAATACAAATCCACCGTCCACTTTTGACTTTTTGTATGAAAAACTTTTTTATTGTAGTCAATATCAACTTAATAATTGATATGGTAACTTCTAGTGGTCGGATGGTTGACATATTTTTGATGTGTAGATGTGTAAGATGTCGCCATTTCGAATTTCAAGTTGATATTGATGTTTTCCATACAAATGCATAAAAGTGAGCTGTGGGTTTATATGGGACTACCTCAAAAAGTGGGGGGACACGCCCATTTGTATATGTATATGAAGCGGTTGTCCACTAAAATCCACCAAATCAAATTTCAAACTAATATTGATTTAAATGAAGAATTTTTTCATAAAAAACATAAAATTGCACGGTGGGTTTGTATGGGGGTTACCCCAACAAGTGGTCGGGCCACGCCCATTAGTCTGTATATGTTAAGCGGCTGTCTATAAAATGGCACCATTTCGCATTTCAACCCAATATTGACTTTAATAATGAATTAGTCTATGTATGTAAAGCTGCTGACCATAAAAAGGCAACACATTGCATTTCAACCTAATATTGACTTTAATAAAGAAGTTTTCATAAAAAAAGTCAAAAGTGGGCAATAGGTTTGTATGGGGGCTACCCCAAATATTGGGCGGGTCCCACCCGTTAATGTATATGTCAACCATCCGACCACTAGAAGTTACCATATCAATTATTAAGTTGATATTGACTACAATAAAAAAGCGATACAAACTTTCATTCACACTATGTATCAATGGTACGAAAAGAAAATGTATCAAAAACCTGATCTGTGTAATGAAAAAGTGAGTCTAAATCATACATACGAAGCACAGATATCTAGATTCGACTGTTAGTGTTGATTTATACCTTATGGGGTTTGACACTGGGGGCTACCCCAAACAGTGGGCGCGGTCCCACCCATTAATGTATATGTCAAGCATCCGTCCACTAAAAGTCACCATATCAATTATAAAGTTGATATTGACTACAATAAAAAAGTTTTTCATACAAAAAGTCAAAAGTGGGAGGTGGATTTGTATAGGGGCTACCCGAAAAAATGGGCCTTTCAGAAACGCACAGACATAGCAAGATCGACTCGTCTTGTCGTACTGATCACGAATATATACAGGGTGTCTCAAAAGAAAGTTCACATATGATTTGCTGATTGCGTGAACGCAACTATTCCGAGGGGCGCGGTGGGTATGTCAATCGGTAGCCTAGCTTTTGGGAATTTAGTCACTATGGAGTTTCTCGGGAGCGGACCGTGCGTTGTGCGTACGTGAGTTTTACAAAAACGGCAATTCAGCAACTGTAGCGCGTAGAAAATTCTGCAGTATTCGACATGTTCGTCATTTAAATGATGCGCCAAGCCCTCGAATCATTGGAAAATGGGTCGAGAAGTTTGAAGAGATCGGTTCAATGCTGGGAAAATCAAAATCCGGGCGTCCAAGGTCTTCGAGAACGGAGACAGTGTTACTCAGTCTGTTCGTAACAACTCGGACCTTTCGATTCGGAAGCGTGCTGTTGCTTTAAACGTGCATAGATCATCATTCTTCTGCATTTTACACAAAGATTTAAGTTGGTACAATAATTAAAGCCTCAGGATGCTGGCAAATTGATCTCCAGGAGAGGTGACATAAATTGGCCTCCACGAAGTCCCGATTTAACCCCTATGGACTTTTTCCTGTGGGGTTACGTCAAATCTAAAGTTTACGGCAACAAACCGACTTCCCTGGCACAATTAAAAGAAAATATCCTTCACGAAATGACAGCCATCACGGAGAATACCTGCCGAGCCGTCATTGAAATTTTAGTGCTCGATTAAATATTAATTTAATGTGAACGCAACGGTTTACATTTGTACCATATCATTTTTAAGTAATAAATTCCCAAAGTGTGTATTTCTTTTGAGACACCCTGTACTTTATTCCGTCTCCGATGCTTCCTTTAAGTCGTTGCATATTTAGTGACTAAATAATAATGCTATTCACACTCTGTGTGATGATTGAAATGATGCGAAAAAAATTATAATTGTAATGAACAAAAAATGCTGTTGGAAGGGGGAAGTACGTTCCCCAGGTCCACTCCTTGGACCCGCTAATGCTTCACATATATATTCATGGGCGTGTTCCGCCCAATTTTAAAGGTAGCCAACATGGAAACCCTCTACACACTATATAGTTGCTATACGATTTGAAATTTAAAGTTATCATTTGTTCTTGTTTTAACGTTAATTTTGTTTTACAATAAGCAAATCTTAATATTGGTAGACATAAATAGCATTAGTGCTTTGAAAGGATAGCACAAATACTATACTTGAGTTTGCACTTTGCAAAAAGCGTGCTACTCATGATAACCTCATTATTATTATTATCAGATATCACAACGTTAGCTATTTAAATAGAATATTTAGTGAAATGCTTTTGGATTGTGATCTATGAGTGTTGTTAACTAATGTATTATTAATATGTTTTTTTTTCAGTTTTAATAATTACTAATGTTTTTATTCCGTGCACCCATAGCAGCAAAAGACCCCACAAAGTATATATATCCTTTATCAGTATCGACAGGCCTGACGAAAAAGGATATCATAGATATCGCAATTGTTTGTACTACCGGACCCGAATTTTCTCTCAGCGGCCGTGAGTATCGGAAGCATTTTCGATCCCGAAAACTTTAAGCTGTTTACACTATTGAGTTTGCGGCAAAGCTAGAGGAAATGCTACTAAAAATACACATTAATTGGTGTAAACACCATGTAGAGATCTACATTAGAGAGCTCTTAGTTGAAAAAACATTGTATTAATATATTGTATTTATTTTAAAACAAAAGTATGAGGTGTTTTGGGGTCCAAAATATAGAAAATATAAAAAAACAAAATTATACACATGTAAAAAAACTTGATCTCCCTGTCAATATTACACAAGAACGGATTCATACTAGAAGTATGTATGATATATGTAAGGGACTGTTGCCAATAGTATGATCGCTCCTGATATATATTTTTTTTTCACTGGTCTTACCAATGTTTTGCCATGTATAGTAAAATTTTTGTGCGCAATCACTTTTAATGGGGTTATATCGTCCCTGTTCTGGACTTGACTGGTACGGGCCTTGCTAATATGCTGTTCAAAAATTTAAAGTCTTGCGTGGATCTTGATTTTTTGAAAGACCAAGGGTATGATGCTCGAAGCTCGAGCGATGAATTAAGCGGTTGTGCCACTATTGTGAGACAGACGTAACCGCAGGCTCTTTACGTGCACTGTGCAAACCACAAGCGTGCGATATTTCATCGATTTGGAACTGCATTACTCGTGACGTCCCAAGACTGCAATGAACGTTTTTCGTCAATCACACAAAGTCGGTAGCCTTTTAAATATACACATCCTCATAGTAAAGTCTAGTGTGTTGGGTTACTCATTAACAGTGCTAAAACTGATCTTTACAGCCAGATTATACAAAAGAAAGAGTGTGATGTGCAGACGCGTGGCATACGCGAACGATGTTTATGAAGAAATTAAGGATATGCGTACAAGAGCCGATGGAACATTTAAAGAATTTTTTATTTATATATTTTTAATTTCGATACGCAGATGTCAACATACGCACGACGCTATGACTTAAAAATAAACTGAAAAACAATCTACGATCAGAAAAAAAAAAAACGATACAGTGTAAATACTCATTACTCATTACACGAACGTAAAGCTGTAGAGTGGCAGGGGCTCTACAGTCTAAAAGCATTCGGAAGTCTCTACACTCTACCGGAAAACTCTATAGTCTAAACAGAGCTTACAACGTTTATGCATTCATGATAGGTATGAATTAAGATCACCACTAAGTGTGTTAGCAAAATTTATATTATTTCTGTCCGAAATTAACATTTATTTTATATTTTTAAATTGTGAAAGTTTTATTATAATGTAAAGTTTTAATCACTTAACAAAACTGAACTGAACATTTCAATATAATAATTAATTAATGATTGTGTGATAGTAGCATGTTCATAGATAAAATATACGATATGGAATTTAAAACTTGGATAATTATAGTGACAAATTCTTAAGTATATGGGAATCAATGCATTCGTGGTGGGCTAAAGCCGGTGAATGAAACGAAACAATAATTTACGCGCAGACAAGATGTGGGCGAAACGCATTTCAACTATAAGATGATGAAGATACAATGGTTACCCAACATCAAAGTGCGTTGATGGAAACATCTTTTATTACACAAACATCTTTTCGAGCATCTTTCCTAGTTTCTCGTGAGCATAACGTATTTTTTGATAAAGGTCCTTGGAGCAACCAGATGCTAAAATAGTTGAGAAGCGATATGTACGGAAATTCTTTTCGTGATCCATGTAAGTTATGGCACTCATGCGCGGACATAAGATTATTTTCATGTGATCTGAGAAGTTGAGCTGTGAATATGTGCAAAATATAAATAAAAAAAATAAATTAATAAATAAAAGAAATAAATATAAAAAACGATCACATTGTATCGTGCATAACAAGATGAAATCAAAAATATTTCCAATTTATTTTTTTATATACATAGCTGCAAGAGTACGATATTATAAGTTTGTTACGGAAATCGATATAACCATGTCCGTCTGTCTATCTCCTGTGAGTGTCAATACCACGCCCACTGAAATATATATAGCTCCATAGTTTTTGGGTTTGTAAGTAAATAAAGTTATATTGCTCGAACTATCAACTTCAAGCTCTATATGAAGAAAAAGATACGGCTCGCCGACTATAAGCAGACAGTATCACCGTCAATTTTTTGAATGCAGCTGTAAAAAATTGTTTCCTCCATTATCAAGCAATTTTAAACTCCTTTAAACTGAACGCCTTGTATTATTAGAACCCTCGGATAAGTCCGGAATGAACCCGCCATGCTGCTACAGCATCTCAGCTTCCACTCTAAGTACATGTGACTTTTTGTAAATTGAGCACCTATGTATTATACCTCTCACACATAGTTTACAAACTTTTACAATATGCAGCTGCCATACAAACTTCTTTTTATACCCTGAACTCATATGGTAAAGGGACATATTGATTCAGTACAAATGTATGTAACAGCAAAAAGTTATATACGACGACAGCCCACCCCAGTGTGAAAAAAAAAAATCATACCTGCACCGTTCCGTTCGTGAGATGCATAACAACAGCGCAAGTAGTGCGGAACCAGGAATGTAAATGTGGCATACGAGAGATTTGATCGCTCTCAACACACACATTGTTAGCGCCTGCCTTAACCAAGTGTTCAGTCATGTAGCGCTTAAAATACGATAGTAACTTCATCTTCTTGTCTAACGTTTTGCAATAATCAGTGGTTGTCATGTAACTCTCGTTGCCATCCTTATCGATGAAATGCACGTTAATCTGATTCGGTAACAAGATTAGCTTTGTAGTATCATTGAACATAACGCCAATTCCTTCGTCACATAACTGATATCCAAAGCCATATTTATCGCTGTAATCGACCCATTTTGAAATCCAAAATAGTGGCTGAGCAGCAGGATCAGTGTTCTCGTCGCCCAAATTGCCCGGCAACAATTTCGGCTAAAATTGGAAATGGTTATTTAAATTAATATAAAGTTTTAATAATCGGTGTTTGCGCGCGTATATACTTTGGCATTAATTAGATCAGTAATTTGCTGATGCAAACTTTCTATATCGCTGCGGTAGTCTTCGTTATGTCGGCAGACCTGTGCCGACGCTGTAATGGCATCATGTAAATTATTTTTCAAAAACGTCGACTCAAGGCGTGTATCATCGCGTATGCCATTCTTTTCAGTCAATGGTTTACGATTTGTTGTATCCTCTATGGTGTCATTTATACCAATACGTGGTGCCATGGTCAGACAAGAACTTGGCAAGAACATAGGCACCGGCTTGTATGTAAGAAATTCAAAATTCAGTAACTGGCTAATAGTTGGGCGACTCTCTGGGTTCGACTGAAGCATGGCAATAACCATGTCGGCGGCAGACTTGTGCAAGCAGCTTGGAACTCTGCGTATAAAGTCAAGAATATATTTAGTTTGATGGCAATTCAGGGCATCATCAGAATCAGAATGCTTACCGGTATTCACACTTTTTTATCTTCGTATATGTATCCTTAAGAGTTTTTGTTTCAAATGGTGGCTGTCCCACAAGCAGCGTGTACATGACACAACCGATTGACCATATATCAACCTCAAAGGAGTGCCCTTTCTTCGTTAAAATCTCTGGTGCAATATAATTGGGTGTTCCACACAGCGTCTTTTTTCGTTCACCCTCGTACTCGATACGCGTGGCTAGCCCAAAGTCTCCAATTTTTACATGAAGCTGGTCATTTAGAAACAGATTGCCCAGCTTCAGATCGCGATGTATGATACGATTGTCATGTAGATACTTGACGCCTTGTATGATCTGGTAGATATAGTATCGGCACTCGTACTGAGTAATATTTTTGCGACGCTTGTGCAGCTCCATCATTGACTGCAAATGAAATCGGCTATTGTAATATGTGCTCGAAAGCCATGAATAAATTTTTGAACTTACCCTTTTTTTGCATAGCTCTAGGACAATGTATATGTTGTAGCTGTCTTCAAAAAAACCATTGAATTTAACAATATTCGGATGTGATAGGCTTCTGTGAATGGTAATCTCCTGGGTCATTTTCTCCTTTTGGTTATGCTTCATCATTAGTTTCTTCGATACAATCTTTCCAGCATATACGTCATTAGTTTCCACATCGATGATCTCGTAGCATTTGGCGAAGCCTCCCTAAAATAGTGCATCAAATAATATTTTAACAGAACGTCAAAAATGCTATTTCAGACACATCAAGGATAACGCTGCATATATATATAAAAAAAAACCTGCAGAGCGTCGTCATGCAGTATCTGTGATCTTACCTTTCCGAAGAAGCGCATGCGCTTATACGTTCGCCTGGTATTAGCATCGTATAGCCGCTCCGGGATGTCTGACGTTTTATCGTCGGGCTTTGCGGCCATGTTCTCCTTTCTTTCTATTCTTCTTCTTTTATCGTTAAAGCGAAAATTGCTTCACTCCACGCGCTCACAAATTTATAACAGTTCAAACAAAAATAAAGCCAATAGCAATGTAAACAACTAAACACGCAAAAATTAACACAATTATAATCGAAAAACAGTAAGTAGCCTTCAAACAACAAGAGCAATTGAAAAACTCTTCAAGCGCGGGCGCGAAAATCGACGACAGCAGCGAACAAACTCCAAAAGGAATGAGCAATACAAAGGAGAAGGGAAATGCGGATGCACAAAGCGAACGTTGAGGTTGAATATTGATAATCGACGAAATTTTGTAGACACGAGCTTCTGCGTCTTGTCGTCACCTAATTCACAAAGCTAATTGATCAAGAAATAGAAAAAATAAATAATTTGTCAATCACAGTGAAGAATTAGGTATTGTTCATGCGAGACAGATATTTGTGATATAAAATTTTTGAATTTCTATGTACTGTGATTAGGGAATTTGAGAAACTCACGATAAATGGTTTTTTTACTCGTAGATAATCATTTGTCGAATAAACTCCGTAACTGATTGCAAATAAAAATATATATAAATGTAACACTTCAAAACGATTCAAATATGCTATTTAATGACACATTCTTACGTCAACAGCATTCTGCATATAAATGTGCATTCCATAACAATCGAATGTTAATTAAAATTTATCGGTCCGAAAGTCGACGGGAATAATCAGATCAGAAGGAAATACCACTAACCATATAACACATTCTCTACTACACATTCTCTACTTAGTGGTAATACATAATATATATCATTGAAAATAAATTCACTTTTTCAATTTACTAAACAAAAAAATACTACTTTTCATTTGTGTACATAATTTTTTTTTATAAATTATATTTATTCACAATATTGAAAAAGGATTCGTAAAAAAAATAATTGCAAATTCACCGTACAAATAACAAGAACCACATTTTGCAAGTTTGGAAAATATGTTTATGGAATATGAACATTTTGTTATTTGCAAGTCTTTCAAACGAAATTGAGTGGAACATTAACATTTTCTTCTTCTAAACTTGAACTATGAACTTTCTGCGATGTTTCCGCAAATCTCCAGATTTATACTACACGAAACAATCACAGAAACCCTCGAATATCGGAAACTGTCCGCGTGGTGGGTCCCAAAGGGTTGGCGGGTAACTACTTCGAGGAAGGCATCAACAAATTGGTACCCCGCTTCACCACCTGCAATAGAGAGGAATGGGGACTAAGTATCATGTAATTTTTTTGTTTAAATAAAAAAATTTAAAACACAAAAATTCAGTACACTTACTGGATCTGCCTCGTATATCAATTAAAACAAATATTGAAATAAAATTTCCAAATGAATTGGTTTTTTTTTTACGGCTGCGGTAAAAAGTTTGCGAGTTATAAAATTGAAGTTACACTTGTAGCAGTGCGTTACCTAGAGATTCTATACATTGAGTTTAGTTTCTCTAAGTCTTCTCTGGCCACATAACTTTTCTTTCCTACAGACATACTGACGGACTGACGCACATGGCTAGATCGGCTGGTCTTGTCGCGATAATCTATGTTTCTCTATAATCTATAAAGTTTTTTTTTTGTTGGGTAATCGTTGTAGCACTTATGCTAAAAATTTGTTGCTAATTTTTTTTCTTTGAAAATCCGAAATTGGAGTTTTGCATCTCAGCGATTATAAAAACAAAAATCTATTGATTTATCTGTCTAGCGTATTTATATATCGGCTATTTACATCATACAGTGTTTCACACGTAATGTCAATGTCAAAACTTTATAATGGAAAAAAGCAAGATAAAACGGTAATTTAAATAATTTTATTACTTTTCACTTTGTATGGGAGATATTAGTTTTTTTCTTATCTTCTATATATAAATAGGCAGGTGCAACACATTCACTCTCTTTCTCACCCCCTTATTGGCCCTCGGCCAATCACAAAGAGCTGAGCGTTCTTCCTCTCTCAATTTGCTTAGCGGATGGTTGAATAATATCACTAAGTAAAGAATGTAATAGAGAAAGCATCTCATTTATACATTTTGTCACTACAAATTTCTTCTGCGACAGGTCCCATGATCTCACGATTGTGAAAGAAAGACAGCAATCGCTGACTCAACGAGCATTGCTGGTCCCAGAGAGAGTCGTGTGTGTTCGGATTTGTATTCGTCACATTGCAAATTCACCGTACATACGTATTTTCTTTACATGCGCTGGTCGGTCGCCGCTAACGCATTTTGTTTTCATTTCCCGCCAGTACTTTTGATTTCCATCTGTCCCGTTAGGTTGACCTTCTTTCATCACTGAAAATCCCCTTTCCGAACTCGCTGCCCCAAAACTTATATTTTTCATAGATGGCAAGCCGGGCCACAGTTTCGGGGTAACAGTTTTGGTGTTCGCACCTTTGAGTCATATTTGAGGTGCAACTCCTTTTGGCAAATCTGTTGCACCCTCTGCCTACTTATTGTCAACTTCAATTCATCCTTTATTTGGGCGCAACTCATGTTTTTAGCCGTTGCCATCGCCTTAATGTGCCGTTCACTGCGCGCATCAACTTTTGTTATTGCCCCTCTTCTGTTGTTTTGGGCATATTTCTGAGGATTTTTTTTAAATAATTCGCGATAGTATTTCGATGTCGTTTTAATATTTTGGCAATTTCTGATATTTTAATGCCACATTCAGCCAAAGTTTCAACTTGGGGTTTTTCTTTTTCATTTAATTCGGCTGCGAGAGGCATTTTTAACCAAAAATAGTCCAAATTTAATAAAACAAAACAAAAAATTGCAACAATACTAATTATAATCAATTAGTAAACCATATTTTAATACACTCAATAATTTTGTGCAGCGAGATAATTAATGTGTCACACTCAAAATAGAAATGAAGAACTTTGCACAAATATCAACTTTATATTAAAGTCATGACTTTGTCTCTTTTAAAATCTTAACGGGACTACAGATTAAAAGCAGATAAGAAATATATGCATGGAAAAACATCACAAAACATAAGAGATAAAACATGTATACTCCAAACATTAATGCCGTTATTAAAACAACTGTAATAAGCAAAACAAATTTTGCACAAATATCAATTTTATTGAGGTATGTATGTATGCATTTAACAGGCTTTTTGGACATTTATTTAATTATTAGCACCAGCGACTGGAAATAATGATAATAATAATTCAATATTTAGTTAAAAAATCGTTATGGAATGATTTCTGGGAGAACAAATGGACCTTTATTCAATATTTATATTTATTGAAATAAAAGCAATTATATTTATTTTTGATTTTTAATTTAAGAGTCCAAAATAAAAATTAGACAACGATTTTTAAATTGATATAATTTTTTTTTTTAGTTGGACTTTGATTCGACTGTCATAATATACCAATAATCATTGGTTTATCATACGACATAAATTTTCGACAAAGGTTGTTAGCTAATTTATCGCTGCAGAAAAGAAATGCTTTTAAAAGGTATGACTTTTTAACAAGTTCTTTGATCATATATTTATGTACATACATGTGCTTACATTGAGCAGGATATTATTAGAAAAATGAAATTCAAAGTCGCCGCTCGAATTCGCTTCCGATTCAATATGTTTAATGGGTACCCAGGGAACAACACGAGGAGGCAATCACAATTGTAATGGTCATAAATCAATATGACCTTCGAGTCGACTTGAAATCACAAAATTTCAAAAATTAAGGATTCTTGAAACTAACTATTTTCCTTGTTCCCCAACTAAAACTACACTAAAATCACTTAAAATATACTTAAGTCGAAAAATATGCTCATATATTTCGTTTTAAATTTTAAATTTTATTTTATAATCTCTGCCTACTTTTTTTGAGTTTGTTCACGTGATATTCTGACTTTTTACTACCTACAATTTTACCTGTTAGCCATTTACTATTCTGCCTTATTAAAAACAGAACAAACTCATGTGCCCATAACAAGGATCGAACTGTGAAAACCAGTCTGCGTATATATCTAATTTAGTTGTGGCGATTATACATGTTTGAACTATTTTCTTTTTTAAATTTTGTATATGAGGCTTTTTGTCGGAAAATCGTTTAAAAATATCAAAATGTATTTTAATTAAAGTAAAGAATTTATCTGAAGGTGCTTTCAGTTTTAAATTACTATTAACGTAGTCAAAATTTTTATTGAGTATTAAATACTCAGAAGAACACTGTACTTCATCAGACTGTTTCATCAGGTTAACACAGTCATGCTTCTGCAACAACTTATACAAAAGATACCCTGCAAAATAACGCAATGCATTTTCATTAAAAGTATCTTGAATATTTAAATTTGTTGCTTCTTAAAACAGTTCCAATTCTGATTCCTCGTCAGAGAAAATTGAATCATCATCATCTAAAGACTTAGAAAACTCTTCAGATGTCGATTTATTTGAGCCACAGTCTTTTATAATGTTAATCAACATAGTATCTTCAACAGGTGCACAGTTCCCAGATACTGTAGTTGATGTTAAAATTTTCATTGAAAACATTTTAGACATAATTATATTAAATTCAAACATTGTCGGATTATTATTTGTAGCTCCGCGTTATCTTATTAAATAAAACAAATTTTCTAGAGGGTCTTGGTTTAGTTTTGAAGTTGCAACAAAAAAAACCTCAGAAACCTAAGGTGAGGAAAAAGGATGCAACCCTACCCAAAGCATACAGACATATCAGGTTAACATGGTTTTTGTTAAAAACGATGGAGAAAGTAATAGACAAGCACATTCGTGGAACAGTATTGCATCGGAGACCGTTACACCAAGACCAACACGCATACAGGGCGGGAAAGTCGACTGACACCACACTGTTGAACCTGACGGGAGCAATAAAGGCATCCCTTGAAAGGAAGGAGATCACCTTATGTGCCTTATGTACATTGAGGGAGCTTTTGACAATACAAGTCACGCGACAATATGTAACGCACTAGTAGATAGGGGAGTAGATCCAATCATAGTGAATTGGATACACTCATTATTGAGGACAAAAACAGCTGAGACTGAAGTGAATGGTACCAGCATTAGGGTACAAACAGTAAAGGGTTGCCCACAGAGGTACTGTCTCCCCTTCTATGGAGCCTAGTCGTAGACAGCCTTCTATGCAGACTAACTATTTATGAGGTTATTAATATTTTCTAATTCGATTATTTGACGATAACCACAAATGATAAAACTTTCTGATGAGAATGACAGATCAGTGTTTTTGTGTTGACAGTCTGTATTATGCGCCAACTTCACACCAATGTTTTTAATTTATTTGCGAGTAACGCCACCCTTTGATAAGGTTCATGAATGGACCGAATGGTGCCTAATGCATTGTTTCAGTGGTCTAAAACCATCTGCGCATTATTGCATATTGGGGCATATCGGTTGGATGGTTTCAAAGTCTATAACGGACATAGATACAACCAATTTTTGTGTTTTATATATATATTTACCTGGTTCTCTTAAAAGATGAGTTATGTTAACTATTTGTTACCTTTGACTTAATGTGATTCTGTCCTGACCTTTTATATCTATTTTTCATAGCTATTAAGTTAGAGAGGAGTGTTTTTTTAGAGGTGATAACTTTGAAGTAAATTTGAATACTGAGATTACATAATTTCAAACTGACTTTATTAGAAAGATATTTTTATGCCATTAGTGTTTAAATCTGATTTCGGGCTCGAATGTGACATTCTGGAAGTCCAATTTTCACTTTTTCAAGCAATGGGGTCGTATCTCGACAATGGTTCGCACAATGTTGTCTTCCAAGTCGTCCAAACCAATGACTTCACGTAATCCCAGAGAAAATAATCCAAAAGGCGTTAAATCGCACAATCTCGGTGGCTAATTGACTGGATGTTTCCTTCAATACGTTGATTGTTTAATGTGCTGTATGGCATGTGGCGCCATCCGGTTGAAAAAACATATCTTCAATAAACATCCCATTCAATTGGGGCTTGAAATAATCGCTAATCATGGTTCTATAGCGCTGGCCGTTGATTGTACCGTTCCCTCCGGCCTCATTCTTAAATATGTAAGGACCAATGCGCACTAACGCTGCCTCGTGGATATCGTGGATTTTCTTCACTCCAAATGCGGCAATTTTGGTTATTGATATGCCCATTGAGACAAAAAATGAGCCTGATCATTGAACAGAATATGGCGTACTGCGCAAACAATGGTCATTCGGCTTTAAATCTTGCACCAGCTGGATCTTAGGTTGTAGTCCGAGATCTTAATGTAAAATTTTCCATAAAGTGGATGCACAACTCAATTGGGTCCTCGTCAATACTACGCAATACAGCATCAATTGTTTCTCCGGTGTGCACTAAACGACTTATTTGCGGATGCGTATTATCATTTAGAGTATACGTGGTGCGAAAACGAAAACGAATGATTAATCAAATTGTTCGGATGGTCGATTATGGTAACTAACCCACTACTTTCGATATAAAATTTTACAATTTGCAAGCGTTGTTCTGGCTATTCATGAGAAAATGGCAAACAAAACTGAGCACAAGTGACAATAGCGTTGTCAGATCTGACCAAATTATGACAGTTTAATCCCTGTCTGAAAATGGAATTTCTAGAAAAAATTACCCTTGTACTTTATTGCATTTATGTACAAACAAAATATGTTGTTTTATGAATTTTTTAAGGTTGAATTGATTAAACAATTTATAAAACAATAATCTCCATACTAACGTTTAATCCGATATTTTAAACATAGAGGGACTACTTTACGATGTCACAGATAGACGGACATTGTTAGAACGATTTTTCTTGTCGAGCAGATAGAGAGTATAAATATTATACATATAATATAGCGTATCCCGATCCTCACTTTAAGACGATGCAAATAAAATAATATTCAAACTAACTGTACTTGTGCAGTGTTACAACACCGCCACCAACTGAAAATTGCGCTGATTATGAATTAAGCATTAAAAATGTTTTAATATTGTGTAATAAATTTATTAAATTATCCTGCTTCATCAACACGACTCACTCCTCGTGTCCTGATTTACACATTTACCTTTATTCGCTGGTTGCCTCTATCTTATCAATTTTGTATAGAATTTCTTCATATCTTTCAGTCGCCATTTTCATTTAGAAGTAAATTGGTAACATGATGTTTTACTTCGATTATTGCTTTGTGGCAATTATTGTTTTTTTTTTATATATATGTATGTATATTATGTACTTTTTTTTTTAATCGCCATTTTATAATTTTTCTTAATAAATATATTTTTGTAATTATTTTTTAATTAAACGTATGTTATCAATTAGTAGGTTTTAGTTGGTTTGTCTGACCCTCGGTCTCCCATTTCTATTGTATGTGTATTTGATAGAGGAGAGCGGGGGTGTTGTCTTTGCCTAAGCTCAACTCTTCCCAGCAGTTGGTGAGTTTGGACACACCGCTTTACACACACAATTTTTCAAAAAAATTCAAAGTGGAAGCTATTGTATTTTCAGCTCGACGGACAACCGCGCTGCAGACGTAGCCACTCTACAAACTCATCCAGCATTACAGGCCCTGGAATTTAAATGATAAATAATTCGTTACAATTAAAGGGTATTGTAGGCGAAAATATTAGTTTTTCTTACATGCGCCATCAATGTCGTAGTTTGTCAGATCGTTGTTGATCGTGCGTGAAAACTCCAATATATTACACCACTGATCCTTGTTTATGACTTTGTACTTTGACTGGTCTAAAAATTGCGCGAATTGTGGATATAGCGGCCAGTGCTTACCTAATAGAAGCTGTAGCATGGCTTTCGCTGTGCCGATGTCCATGCTGCGTTGATCTGAATCCTTTGCAAAATCGTACGCATATCTGTAAATGCTCTTGAAGACATTTGGATCGTTTAGTATACTCTTGAGATATTCCAGTTTTGATTGCATTTTAGCTGGTGTATCGCATTCGAGCTCAGTCAGACCCTTTATCCACTCAAATTGACTGAAAAAGCCCATTTGTGTAGCGCCCATTTTATAGGCTAGCACAAGCATCACAATGTTCTCTGGTTCTACGCCAATATCCTCGCAAAACTTCTCCATGCCATCGGGACCTGTTCGATTAAATCAATGAAAAATTAGATCAGATTCTGTATAGCAAAGGAACTAAAAGTACTCCACTAACCTAACGTATCTGGTTCATCGGGATTTGTGTACTCGTGAAACCAGGCAACACAACGTTTTTGATTAAATGTATCCTCTGATCTAATGTGACGTCTGCAACAATAGAAATCAGTATAAAATACACGAGTTAAATTTAATTTTATTACGTACTTATCCATTACCAATTAAACTATGTATTTTCTTTAATACAGATTCTAACCAATTTCTGCGACAAAATTTTATTTTTCCCAGTGTTAATTGTACCCTGCATAAAAGATTTGTATGCAGGGTTTGTTGAAGTGGCAATATGTATGTAACATAGCGCAGAATAATTCAGAGACCCCATTAAGTCGATCTAATCATACCTGCCCCATCCGGTTGACCGTGGTATAATTTATCAGAGACTATAAGACTTTCAGATTCCACACTTGCGATATAGATCATCTAGGTAACGCACTGCTACTAGTTTACCTCAATATTTCTATTCTGGCAACCTGTTTAACATTGTGGTAAATATATAGGTTCTGCGTTCCTAATTTATCTTCATAGTAGGCTATCAAAATTTTTGAAAGTGAAGATTTGTTGAAGTAGTCGAGATTTAATGTGGCACAGGGTATATATAAAGTCGAGCAACGACTCTTTGGACTAAAAATAGCAATAACAAACGCAGCAGCTGATGTCTATAGGTGAGAGAGTTGGCTATTAGCAAACGAGGAGAGGACAGCAAAAATAAAACCATTCATAAGGCCAAAGTCAAGAGAAAATTACGAATGTGCCAAAAAAATTTACCGATCACGGAGAGACAGAATAAAAGCACATAGTTGCAAAGCATAATTGTATCACTCGCGCGTTAAAGAAATTATCAGAGACCCTTAAGTATATATATTCCTGATCGGCTTCAGACATCAAGTCTGTAAAATTCATAAACTAGTCCATCAAATATTGTACTTTATATATATATTTTTTTATAATTTAACCGAGCATTTATATTTTTATACCGTAGAAAAAGAAATTTTGGTGCAAAACATTATTTATCCCTTGACTAAATTTAGTTCGAAACAAGAAAATTCTAGTGTGCTCGATAGAGAGATATACTGTACCTTGTCTAAAGGTTTTTTTTAGCAATATATGTGGATAAGTGTTCTATGTGGCATATTTAATTAGGATTGACGTAAGATACACCAAATTTAAGGTTTCAAGTTTAATTAACAACAAAAACCAAAGACATTCATACAAAAACTCAAAAATGGAGGCAGGAATATATGGGAGGCACCTCTTATAGCGTCGATTAATGTAAGAAACTTCAACCTTAGCTTTTCAAGCTTAATTTACAACAAAAACCAAAGTTTTTCATAAAATTATGTATAAATGAGGAACAGTTTTGTAATTTGAAGTTCTAAATATTAAAACTTGAAGTCTCTACCTCTTATGGTAGTGCAGGACCGACAGACATGGCTATATCGACACTAATCTAATAAAATAACTAATAAAAAAAAATCTTAGTTGAATTATTTTTTGATATTAATTATGTTCCCTTCAAGGCAACCCTTCAAGGAAAGGTTAAAAGACGTATTTACGAAATAGTCTATATCTATACTAATATTATAAAGTTGAAGAGTTTGTTTGTTTGGTTGAACGCGCTCCTCTCAGGAACTACTGGTCCGCTTTGAAAAATTCTTTCTGTGTTAGATAGCCCATTTATCGAGGAAGGCTATAGGCTATATCACGCTATGATCAATAGGATCGGAGCACCAATCTTAATATAAATCTAAAATCTGTATATGTATGTATGTGAAAGATTGAGAGGACCACACAATTTCACATAAGCGATAGCAAGCGAACTAGATGTTCAACTCAACGCTAGATGTCGCACCAGCTGGTCATGAACTAAAGAGTCAATGATCATGAGTTGGTGTTTTTAAAATTTTATTACTATTATATGTATTTAAAATTTATCTTTTATATATATAAAAATGGAAGTATGTATATATGTTCCCTATAGACTTTGAAACCGCTGAACCGATTTTGATCAAATTTTGTGGCAATATTCAAAATAGTCCCGTGGGTGATCATTTTTTTGAGATTTTTCTAATTTTAATAAAATTGGAGGTAGAGTAAAGGAGCATGTGGAAGGAGTGTCAAGGAGTAAGAGTGGCAGGGGAAAGAGGAGGACCGCGTACAACGTCGCGGGTGCCATCTAGTAGATGATAAAATATTACTTTTATCATTCCTTCTTTTAAAGTGATTGTCCCCGTTTCGCTCTTTGATAATTTTCTCTCACTTTGTGTTTGGCCTAATAGTATTGTTCATGAATACGTTAATAAAAATAAACATATTTTAGTTCAAAATGCGGTTGAATTGCCCGGTACATCTTCTTCTATCCCAAAAAATCAAGTGGGCTTTCTTTCCTTATTCACTATAAAAATAAGAGAGCGCTAAGAACTAAACTCAGCGGTCTTCACCTTAATACTTTATTCGTTAGGGCTGACATCATTGTTTTTCCGGAAACATGGTTTCAAACACATATTAAGATTTGTTTTGCTCAACAATTTGGTAATATACTACTTAGGTTTTAACTTTGAAGGACGTAGCACCTGGCGTAAGCATATTCAAAAAACCGCAGCAGTCTAAACTCAAAAAGTTAAACTGGTTACTTCGCCGAAGTAGTAAACTCAGCCTCGAAAATAAACTGCTTGCTTCCAAATCAATCATTATGCCTACCTGGATGTATGGAATACAGTTATGGGGCACTGCTGCTGCCACAAATATAAACCGTATACAAGAACTTCAAAAGAAGGTCTTGCGTAAAATAACAGATGCTCCTTGGTATATGTGCAATAAAGTTTTGCATCAAGATTTGAAAATACCAACAGTCATGGAACAGTTGAACTTCCACAGCAGCAGATATAATGATCGACTGGCTTCTCATGTTAATCATTTAGCAGCGGCTCTGGTCGTTAATACATGATATTAAAAATAGGCATTAAGCCATATTTTTTGTTAGTTATGTTAATGTACATACTCTAAGCTAAATGCCTTAATGTCACTTTTTAACATACAAATGTATTATAGTTTTTAAGTAAACTGATTGACATTGACGTAAGAATTATTCTTTGAAAATTTTCATACATTTAGGAAAGGTCGTTTAAATCGTTCTGGTGGAGGTGTCCCGATATCACTCACATCCTATCTGATGGCTGAAGAAATTCATTATCATTATGTGATTTTAACATATACATTACATAATTTTTAGATATTCATGGTTTTAGTAGGAAAAATTGTATTAATGATTTAGGCCTTTTTAAGGATCCTAAATTGAGCTATAACAATCATATAGTTAGTTTCTATGGTAAAACAAGCTAAACCAGTTCTTGGTTTTATAAACCGTTGGTCCAAAGAATTTCAAAACTTCTGTTTACCTCAGTTGCTCCTCCAATGTAAGAATTTGCATATAGTGTTGGAAATCTACATTATGTATGTAATTCATCAAGATCGTACCGAGTCTGTTCACAAACAGTTTCTGCTGTTTGTTAACAGAAACCTTAGTTGGGCTTCTAACATACATCTCCCTCCTACCATATGTGGGAATTTTTCGATGGAATGGAGTCAGGTAACGTTAGATGGGTAATTTAATCATCTTTCTAACGATAAATTGAAATGTTCACTCTGGACACTGGATTAAGCAAAATCATAAAACACAAATATATCATTAACTCAGAAAACTGACGATAGAACTTTTTCGTACATTTTTTCATGGATTAGAACTTAATATTTGCCGAAATTACTTCTCAGTATGGGAGTTATACCTTTTATAAATCGTGGTCATTTTTGAATTTCTGTTACTTTTTGGTTATAAAAAGTCTTCATAGCAGCTTTGAAACCATTATTTTAAAAATAAATTTGAGTTACCCAATTTCGTTAGTATTTCGATTTTTTTGAACAGATTTCGTATGACATTTCGATTGTCGAAGCTTTTCGATTAAAATTCATCACACCATATTAGATAATCATATGTTAAGTAGAGCGGACCTTGACATCTATACCTCAAAATTGGAGTCTTTCAGGGTTTTCATTCATACCCACAACGTTATTCTGTACGACCACTATTTGGGTCGATGACAGTGAATTGAAAAATTCATCTCGGCCCAAATTAACTCTTGAAAATTTTCATGCCATGATTTACTACGACTTTCGACTAGGATTATATCAACAATAGTGCATCATTCATCATACTTCGAATATGCCAATGAATTGCCATCAAAACTACTGTTTATGACTTGTATGGTGAATTCAAACATGATCGTCATTCGCCTAAAGACGAACCTACATAATTTCGTCCAAAAACAGCTGGTGACCCAGAAATCATCGATACTATACGTCAACTGATAAGACAAGACTGTCATGTGACATACCGTGAGATTCAGACATTGTTAAGCATTAATAGAACCAACATACATTCGAAATTGCACGAACATTAACCCTCAAGAAGTGTTCTTCGCGGTGGATAGTTTGACAATCGCCAAAAAAAAAAGGTTCGTATCGATTAGCAAAAAGAAATACTACTGCGGTGGTACAAAACACGTCTATGACATCATAATAGATGACGAATCATTTATTAATGCATATGATCACGAAATAAAACTGCAATCGACTCGATAGGGGTTCTAAGACGAGCCAAAACCCACAAAAGTTGGACGACCAAGCAGTTGGACGCAAATATTCCTTTAGAACAACGAAGGACAGTCAAATCTGGATGGAACACAACCACTTGTTTGCCAGAAGTTTTCGGAGAATTGAGGAAAACCAACCTCACAAGACGTATCATCCTCCGCCGCGACAATACGCGCTCTCACACATAGGTTCACACAAACGAGTTTTTTAACACTAACAACATCGAACTGATCGGTCATCCGCTTTACAGCTCTGGCCTGGAACCCAATGTTTTCTTTTTGCGAAGTCAAAGTTATTGGCGCCTGAAGAAGATGTTGAAGCATTTAAATATTACGTTTTGGATGTATTCTCCTCTGAGTGGCGAAACTGCTTTGAACATTTATTCAAACGCATGTTAAAGTGTATTGATCTTCATGGATATTTTGAATAAAAAGAAAAGTATAATAAGTTTCAAATAAGTCTTATAGTTTCTGAGAACCATAATCTCGGATCATGGCTAGATCGACATGCTTATAATAGTCTTACATTTTGATGGAACATATTTATTTTATTTGTTGGTACGCATGTTCTTTGACTTTCATTTGTTGACATTTTGAAGCCATTTTGAATGGTTACTTGAATTTCGTCAGTCCAAATGGTTATATGGCCTTCTATAAATTAAACCATTTTTTACTAGGCTTTTCAGGGTAGCTTCCATTGATACGACTGGAACTAATTATAATAAGTTTTAAATAAAGTTTATAATTCACAGCATTTGAAACAAATAAATGTACGAAGCGAAGCTAAATAAAGCTTTCAAAATTGATGATGAGGAGAGAAAGGAAAGAGTGGTGCGCAACATGATCGTTGGTGTAGAGAGATAGGGTATAAGAGGACAGCACCCTTTCCGAATGCTAGAAAATAAAAACTAACAACGTAGTATATAAAATTGGTATATAAGGTATTGTCTTGTTTGTTCACGTTTTGTTAGTAGAGTCCCTTCCCCAAAGAGTAGTAGAGTATATACATACCGATGATGTCTTCGCTATGTCACATTTATTTTGACAGTTCAACAAACCCAATATACCCCACTTACAAATATTTGTTGTACAGGGTATACAAATGGAGACTTATTAATTAAAAGGCTCAAATTCGAAAGGAATTGTAAGATCTGATTTGGTTGCGAATAATGTTTATACTGATCAGTTTTTGTACCTGCTACTTTGTTGTGTTATTGCAGTATTGTAATTTGATCTAGGCCTCTTCGATTGACGATCCATGGTATCTCCGATTTCTGGGTTGGCGCGGCGTTTACCACGGGGCATATTCCTGTGTGATGTGTGTGTCCGTGCGTGCGTTTACGTATATATTATGTGCTTCAAGTGCCTCGTTGATACACGGAAATTATATAAGTTTTGGAAAGAGGGAGCCGAAATCACCCACAAAATTTGATGTCAATTTATCTGTAACGACAAAGGTGTAAAATTACAATTCATAGATAAACTAAATGGACGCACCTGCTTAGCAAGACGTACACTATTCAGTGGTGGCACTGAAAATATATAAATTTTTATTTTTTTACATAAGTTATAATTGGCGACACATTTTTTTTTGTTTTTGTATGCATTTACGTATTTATTATTTGTTTCTTGCGTAAAATTAAACTTCGAAGATACAATTTTAAATTGTCGCAACTAAAGTTCTTTACGCCCGAACAAATAATTTTGATCGCAGCTGCTCTTGATGGCACTTCACTGCTAGAAGCCTGCCACTAAGAGCAGTATATGGCTGCTATTGAAGTTGAGAGACTGGAGCCACAGAAAAATTTAAAACAAATGCCGGCTACATAAACTGGCGTTTAGGCTCTCGACTTTAGCGATTTCATTGGGTCGCAGCTGATGTGACGGCAATGGAAACAATTTTTTTTTCTGTGGACGCTTCTTCTTCTTTACACTTTTTTTTTGCGCACCCCTTACGAATGCTGGACAATTGCCGACTATTAAACTTAAATGTTTTATTTTCAAATACAGCGAAATTTTTATATTGATGCAATTTACATTCACATTTACCATTTATTACCATTAATTATAAATTTAGTTTTAAATGAAAATATGCGGAATGGCAACCGAGCTTTTTTGTTTTTGTGTGTGGAACCGATACAGAGTATCGATTCATTTGGCATTCACAAGGAAGGATCTCTTTTTCACTCTTCCACTTATCTAGACTACATAAGTACCTTTCATGCTATCACATCGCATGACTGAAGTTTAAAAGTCAAGAGATTGCTTTATGTACAGCTCATGAGTACAAGTGAGACAAATATATAGCTTAGAAGTCCAGCCGGCCGGCCACCGGTAGATAACACAACAGAACATTTTGTAAAGATTCGAATAGGATGAGTGCGAGTAAAGAGGATGCTGTTTGTAATAAGAATAGAACCAAGTTAACCAATGTGATGGTAATTATAACCTGTTTTCACACAGTTACAAAAGAAGCGCAGTAAACTGATGCATGATACCATATATTTTTCTTTTATGATTGAAAATAACATGACATAGCTGATCTCTTTCGGAAGGGAACGAATCTAATATCACATTTATTTCAGAAGTTAAAAACTTCAATTTCAATGTATCCTTTTTATGTATATTCAGTAATGTCGGTGATTTAACACTTTTTATTGTAATTATAAATAGGTTATAGTTACAATAAACAAAGACGGCTCTGTTTGCGAGTTTGATAGTCTATGTTGGCTAATATGACTGGTAATATGGATACCTTGAAGTCGCACATACGTGCGATGCCTTTCCTGTCTTTGGAATTAAAACCACTTTTACTTCTCTCCAAATGTGAGGTATGTGATTGCATTTAAAGCAGGCTTCAAAGAGCATATATAGCCTATGGATGTGACCTTGTGTTCTTTGGAGTTGCGCCGGAAATAATCCGGCTCGTCCTGGCGCTTAAAAGTCTCTTTCATCCTTTTAATCTGGTTTGAGATGACTATATCCTTGATGATATATTCAAGCACACCCTCCACTGGATGTGTTGTCTGTTTGTTGGATGAGAAACCCGGAAAGTGAGATTCTAGTAGAAGATTCAGTGACTTCTCCCTTTAGTTCTCTATCGGATTGTCAGTTTTTGACATGTTTTTTTAGAGTCTAGATGCTTCAGATGGAGGTTTAATGTTAATACATAAATTCTCCCAGGAGCCCCTTTTGGCTTTCGGCCTTAACCATATATTAATAACCATAGCTTAAGTTAACTCATTTTACAACCCTATTAATTGTATTTCATAAGTATCGTAGCATTGTATCATCTCGAACAGATAGACATATATGAAGCCGCTATCATTGATTAAAAATAATAATGAAAATATAAAGAAGTGTGTCTTTATTCAAGTACAGACATAATAGGGTCCAATCTTCATTTGAGTTTCTATACTTGGCTTTATTAAAAAGCTTCCTGGAACTCTTGCGTACCCTGCCTTTTTCGGAGGTCCAGCAGGGTGGGGTTTGTTCCCCTTGAACTGTCTTTTCGGACATGGTTTCTTTAAAACCATGGAAAAAGCTGCTGTGAGATTCTCTACCATATTGTTAAGGCGGCTCCTATGGTAGTGGTATCTTTGGTTTTGGGCAAGGACAAGGCTGAATTCAATATGTCTATGGTCTCCGAAAGAATGGTTTTTTCCACTACATTTCTTCTTTTATAGTTACAATAACTCACTCTTCTCTGTTGAGTGAGGTGCCTAAGTAAGCGTTTTTTTGTCTTTGTAGGTTACACCATGATTTTCAGGTGACGGTCCGGAACTTTATTTTAGAGCAGTTTGGGTGATACCCCAAGGAACTTTACTCGTAGCTTTTGCTGCTGTTAAGGTTGGCCTTCCCTGTACCTGCGGCTCAAGCGTGTCCCCTTATTGCTATTTTGGGTTCGTCCAGGGTTTTGCGCTCCTATCGTCACCTTCGTCTTATTTTGGGAGTTCGTGTGCCCGATTCCCCCGATTTTCCGGACGTAATTCCTGCTGCCGGTTTTTTTTTTGTGTAGGAGTTTCGGTTTCAATGTTTAAATTTTTATTAATGTGATTCATATGTTCCCACGAGTTGCGAAGAAAAATAAGGTTTTCTACCGTGGCGGCGCTCACTCTTGTCCATTTTTTATTCCATTTTGTACTTTTTTTGCGTTTACATATGTACAAATGCATGGAATGTTCACCTGTTCAGCATTTAGCAGCTATTCGACTCATCCGATAAATAAGACAGTAGAAACCGATTTTTTAACGATAACCAAAAAACCGATTTATACTGCAGGGCTACTCGAAATTGACTTAGTTTTATTATGAAGTCGTGAAATTCACTACTAAATATATGTATAGCAAAAGCAAATTTTGGAAATACTTATTTTATAAATATTTCTAAGTCGTGAAAATAACCCTTTAGAGTGATTATCACACCTTGCCATGAGAATGACCCTAAGTCATGAAAATGACCTTAAAAGGGCAAGAGTTAAGGATAATATAGCTTCGGTTCCATCAATGTTGACGTTTTCCTTGTTTTTTTTTATGATTAAAAAGACAAATCAATATTTATTTGCTTTAGGGCCGTTTTCATGACTTTCCTATAACTTTACCGCTCATATTTTTCAGGCGTTATGCTAGTTTTAATGTCACGACTCTAATTAAGCCTATAACCGTAACGCCGAGTTCGGCGTTCCGATATATTTATCAGAATTTTTTGCAAAGTGACCTGCCAACTCGATCGATAAAAAACCAAAGCAAAAGCAAAATGAAAACAAACAAAATTGAAATTTTGTATTAAAATTTTAAATGCAAACGTGCACATTATATTCATAGATTGGCTAGTAATTTTCTAAAGCGGCGGCGCTCACTCTCATCAATTTTTTTTCTGCTAATTTATAATTTTATTGTGTTTACGTTTTTGCAATTGGACTGTCCTCCTCTTCAAATATTCTCCAGGGCTACTCAAAATTGATTTATTATAATTGTGATGTCGTGAAAAGCACTACTCAATATTATTCCGCCTTTAGCATATCTTGCCGTTTCGTATTTTCTTTTTTATCGGTAAGTCGTGAGAACGGCCCTTAGACTAATAAAATGAGGCATGGTATTTCGAAGTGGACTGCAACTTCCTTATTACATTTCTATTGTGCAAAACAGTTGCTAAATACTATTTCGGTTATCGAAGTAGGCACTGTCGATTATTTGGGTTATCGATTAATTTACTTTCGGCTATTTTGTATATCGGTTGAGGCTCGGTACTATTATATTGTAAATTGGTTGTGGCTCGAAATGCAATATGTACAAAACCTTTCAATTGCAGAAGATTGTGTGGCGTTAAATTTTATCTACAAAGAGAACCAAAGCGCGAGTTCGACTCGAATATAAAAGTAGGAGCACTTGCAACAAAACTTAAAGATTATTTATAGAAGCCAAAAGGAAAATCTACGAAGCCGCTTACACAAATTGCTGAAGTTCTGCGACAACAATGGAAAGGAATGTTTACGAAGATGTACGAGTTGGTAAATTGGTACTGAAAGGCGAAAAGCATAAGTATGTATTTAGTAACTAAAGTTCTATCTGCGGTTAAAAATTTTTTTCATATTTTTCTTTTTAGAAAAAGCAAAAAACGTAAGAAGGAGAAAAAAGATCGCGGTGATGCCGACATTGTGGTGGACCAGAAGAAACGGAAAGTGCAGCGGGTAGACGATGATGCTGTCAGACATGGGGGCTGGTGGGCAGTGAATCTGATTACCGACATAACTGGTACAGTGGCCATCGAATTCAGCGACCGTTGCTACTTAAAGGCTCTAGACAATGGACTCTTCACACTTGGACCACCGCACAACAATGGCGAAGGTCCCGATCCGGAGGAAATTTTCACGGCATTTCCTATCAATGACCGGAAAGTGTCATTTAAATCTGGCTATGGAAAGTATTTGAGAATAGAAAAGGACGGTATAGTTACCGGCCGGTCTGAAGCAGTAGGTGGCATGGAGCAGTGGGAGCCAGTCTTTGAGAACGGTCAAATGGCGTTGCTCTCAGAAACTGGTTGCTTCATGTCAATCGACCCTGAAGACGATGCCTGTGTGGGTCTTCGCAAGAAGGTCGGTGAGCATGAAATCTGCCAGATACGCTGCAATGCTGAACGCGATATTGTCATCGATGAGGAGCCAAAGGAAGAAAAAGGGGACTTAGCCGAAGTTGAAAAGAACTATGTGTAAGAAGTCCCATATTTTTTTACTATCAGACTACTACAAGTCATCCTCATTTTATTTTTAGCAAAAAATTTCAGAAGTTTCAGGACAAAAAGTTGCGCATTAATAAGAACGACGTGAAGGAACTGGAGGATGCAAAACAGCAGGGTACGCTACATGAGGCACTTTTAGATAGGCGTAGCAAAATGAAGGCCGATCGTTATTGCAAATAAAAAGTATAAAGTTTATGTTCATTTTTTTTTAAGCACTCACAAAAGTTATTTGGAGAAAAATCGTTATTGACCGATATAGGAAAGAGGAGTAGGATCTCAATTCGTCGAAATATTTTTAAATATAATTTGTTACCACGTTGGTTGTTGTTGTAGCAGCTTCTTCTTGTGAGCTGTATCAGGAAATCACATGTACACAATTTATTATACATAAAGTAAAATGTAATGGTGCAAGCAATGTTTGTGAAAGAGAAAGAAAAACCGAAATGCAAACCTCAGGTGTCAAGGTCTAGGAAAAAGGCAACATCCTCTGGTCGTAACCAGAGGTCTAAAGGGCTCAATTGTGTTGGATGGGACGGGCAATTGAACAAATGAATAGTATCATGCGGTGATTGACCGCAATCAGGGCAGCAATTTGTATTACTTATCCCAATTCTTTCCCTGTAGCACTCGAGCATAACGCTCCATCCGGATCTTAACTGTGCAAGTTTAGTCCTGGTGCTACGAGGGAGATGTTTTTCGCTCTCATGAATAGGTGGAGGTCTTCCACCTAATATTATGTTGTCCCTAAACGAGCGAATTGCATGCTCAGTTGCATCTTTATGGAATTGGGCCCTTCCGGAAGTATATTCATACTCCCCAATGTTGCTACCAGTGATAAAGCGATTTATGTTCGACTTATATATCCTGATATCCTATCTTATTCGGGTAGGCGCTGATGTAGTGAGGGTGCCATGGTTCGGATGATCAACTCTGTCGCACCCAACAAGAACTGCTTCGAAAGCAGCTCATGTTGATGAACAGGAAGTATCATCGTTTCACTGTGCAAATGATCCTCATGGGTCATTTGCAAACAACCAGTGGCAGTCCTCAGCGCACTATTCTAACTTCTTTGCAGGCTTTGCCATTGAGTCTTACTAAGGAAAGGAGTTCATACAGGAGCAGCATAATTTAGGACAGAACGTCCAATAGCTTTATAAGTTGTTAATATAGTCTCCTTGTCCTTACCCCAAGAAGATCCGGCAAGCGCTTTCAACACTTTGTTTCTCGACTTAAGACGGTTATTTGTCTTGGTGGCATGAGCCGAGAATCTGAGCAATGGGTCAAATGTAGTTCCCAATATCATCGGGTACTGGACAGTAGGAACCCTTAGACCTCCAACAAAGACATCTAGTTCCATTCTCACCTCCTTAGTCCAGGAAGTGAAAATGGAAGAAGATGACATGAGTTGAAAGTACAAGGTTGCGAGCATTGAAAAAATTTAATAAATTATCCAAATAAATGTTAATTCTCGCACATATGTCATCTACATTCACACCCGATGATAAAAAAGAACAATCATCTGCATAGGTCACTAGTTTTATATGGGGAGGGGGAAGATGCCCATCTTAGCCAAATAAAGGTTGAACAGAAGAGGAGAGAGAACTCCACCCTGCGGAACAACCATCTTTAACTTACGATAACCCGACCTCACGCCCCTGAACTCAACATATGCCCTTCTACCATTAAGATAGTTCAATAGCCAGCGTTTCGTTTTGTCGGGTAGTGAAGTGGAGTCCAGGTCTTGAAACAAGATTGCATGATCAAATGCCTTGTTCAAGTCTAGAGCCACCATCACTGTACGTTCGCATGGCCCCGGCTTATTAAGTCCATCAGCTATAAAAGTAGTGATTTCGCTCAATGCTGAAGTCGTACCACGACCTTTCCTAAACCCGTGCTGATGATCTGCTAGAAGGCAGTGTTCTGTCATTGAAGGAAGTAATAATGACTCAAGAACTTTCACTACAGGTGAAAGAAGCGATATGGGCCTATAAGAGGAACCAAGATCAGCTTCACTGCCAGGTTTTAAGAGAGGTACAATCCTTGCTACCTTCCATACATCAGGGACAATTTACTGGGAAATGGAAAGGTTTAACACGTGCGTGAGGTATACTACCGCTATAGGCCCAAGGTGCTTCAGCATCAGCATAGAAATGCCGTCAGGGCCGAGTGCCTTGGATGATTTTGCTTTCCCTATAGCAGCAAGAACCTCCTCACATGTAAAATCTACCAAATCTTCATGTCCTTTTTTCCTTCTAACCTATTCTGCTGAGAAGGGTGTTGCACGAACTGTCTGCAGAAATAGGTGGCACACTTTTTTGACGATCCTATTTGTACTCCATCAAATGTGACAGATGAAAGAGCTCTATTCTGCGGTACACCAGATATTTTTTTAATGGTGTTCCACAGACTTCGCGAACCCGAGTCACAATTATCCAAGTGCTCCAGCCATTTTGCCTTCCTGTGTTCCGCAACGAGATTGTTCACATTGCGGGACAACAAGGCAATACGACTATCACCCGGATCATTGGCACGAATTTGATCACGCAAGGTCGCTAAGCGTGCAGCTTCCGCTGGAAAGCCTGGCCTAATATTAGGAAACCTACCAGCAGGAATATGCTAAGAATTCTTTCACCTACCTTAACATCATTGGGAGGCAAAAGACCGCTGATTGATTGATCAATGCAGCGTGTAAACTCAGTCCAGTCAGCCATATTGTAGTTCACAAAGACTCGTCTATCCGATTCAACAAAATCTTCCGGACGAGTAATGCTAATCACAATAGGGATATGGTCCGAGCCCCCACTCAGAGTATGGGATAAGCGATTCACTGACGACAGTTAAATCAGGGGAGCTGGATGTGGTAGTACTCATCCTGGTTGCACAATCCTCATTGATCGTACAAAAAGGAGAGCTATCTATCTGGTCCACTATACTAATACCCCTAAGGTCATTACCTAATTCTGAGAACCACATCTCATGGTGTGCATTGAAATCACCGAGAATAACTCTGTGATCTCCTTGCAGGACATGGCTCAAAATCGGATTATACCCAGGGTCGCAGCTGTTGCTGGTGGAAGATATAAGTTCACAAACTCAATCTCGACATCTCCGGACTTTATAGCCAGACATTGTGTCTCCAGAAATGAATTCTGTTGACCAACAGAAGGCAGTGAAAAAGGTCTGAAATTCACCGTTCGATGAACGATGAATGCCAGTTCTCCTCCACTGTTTCTGCTTCTGTCCTGCCTGACTATATTAAAGTCAGCAACAGATGCCAGCCGACATGAGTTTGTGAGCTTGGTCTCTTGCACTGCTGCAATTAAGACGTCATGACGCACCATGTAGTCCACAATCTCAGCCACCTTCCCACGCAGACCATTACAGTTGAGTTGCATAACTCTAAAAGAGTTAAATCGCTGCTCAACCTATGGACTGCGAGCACGCATAATTTGTTGACGGGGCGGCGGAAGAATTGGACAAGACTGTGTAGAACTACTAGAGCTACATGACGTCCGCACGTCCGCATGACGTCCGACCGGGACACAGACGGGACAAGCATATTACTATGCGCAGATAGACAACACGACGCAAAGAAGTCAGTACTCCAATCTCTATGAGATCTAAGAACAGTGCACCTCCTCATATGACACCAATTGTGACAGCCATTACATCGCACAGATAAAACATTGCGATGTATCTGGTTGCCACAAACGGAGCATATCCAGCTAGCAACTGCGGTTGCTTGCGAGGAGGAGGTTGTTGCAGTTGCATTGGAGGTAGGTACAACAGCTGTGCTATCATTGGTAACAGAATTACAGTTACCTAAGCAACAGCTAGCAACAAATTGCTCTGTCCAGTCTCTATGAGATTGGAGGACCGAACAAGATCTAAGGTGGCACCATCTGCCACATCTAGAACACTGAACCGAGGTTGCATTCCTGAAGATCTTCCTCTCACAAATAGAGCAGAACCAGGGACCAGGTCCCGGGTTCCTCTCAATGCCGGCGCGGCACAGGAGTATCTTCAACAGTTGCGCCGACAGAACTGTTGACTCCATATAAAAAATTGTATACATAAATACCTGATACAGCCACTTGGGCTGAGTTGGACAACCTTTGACTGCACAAATCTTCTTGTGCAGATCGGTCCGGGGCGTAAACCCAGTCGTCCTTGGGAACGTACCACGTTGGTCGATTTTGATGGTTTTTTTTTGTGTGCTACCAACAAGTGGCCCATTCTCATTAGGACAAGTAATGTTCCACAACTACAGAATTACGTCATCAGCTGCCTTACCATGTAATTTCGTATTATTGATTATAAAATAATTTTTAACAAAAAAAAAAACCGACTTCAAACAGGAAACTAAATAGTAAAAAAAAAATTTAGTTAGCAAAACAGGAAACTTAAAAGTAAAAAATAAATTTACTTAGCAACAGTATTTCGTATTTTGATTTAGTATTTGATAATTTTGGAGTAGGTGCCCAGTAAATACTACAACAACCTTACTACCACCGACTAAATCAAAATACGAATTACTTTTGCTAAATAAATATATTTTTTACTTTTTAGTTTCCTGTTTTGCTAACAAAATTTTTTTTTTTTTACTTTTTAGTTTCCTGTTTGAAGTCGTTTTTTTTTTGTTAAAAATTATTTTATTTTACGATTTTAAGTGATGGGGAGACCTAATAAGGATACTTCTCGGATAAGGAAACGACGGCTACTTGAGACAGAAAATTAAAAAATTAACAAACGCACTAGTCGCCACTACGATTTTCGAAGGTTCTCTGGGATGCCACTGCGATTTTCGAAGGTGGGATGCCATCATCAGATCCTTTCCAACAAAAAAAGAATCATCAAAATCGGTTCATAAACGACGAAGTTATCCGAGAACACACATAAAAAAATATATATATACAATCGAATTGAGAAACCTCCTCCTTTTTTGAAGTCGGTTAAAAATATAAGACATATGGGCCTACCCGAAAAGGTGCACCAAGAGATAAATTTTATACTATCACCTACCTTGAATTTTTGTGTTTTTTTTCTACCAAAAAATTAGTTGCACATAAAATTGATGAAAACAAACATGATCTGACCTTAAAGAATCTTTTCACACATAGTATGAATTGGTAATATCAGTTTGTCTGAAAGTTTGTACAAATTAAAGGTGGCATCTTAGAACACATATAGCATATATATTCTCGTCTCATAGAACATATGTAGCTCGTCGAGATGGGTTGATCTAGTTATGTCTGTCTGTCCGTTCGTTACTTGTGCATTTTTTGGGCATACATTTTTTAGATATCTGCCCCTTCCCCATATAAAGGCATTGCGTCCGTATCAGCCAAAATCGTAATATCAGTTTTGAAGAAACTAATATTGAAATAGCATGCATAGCAATCTTAAATAAAACAAGAAAGAACGCTGCAAAAATAAAAAAAAAAATAAATAAGATGAAAAAAAAAATGGTTGTCTGTATTATGATTTTTCTCCTGCATGACTGTTCGTAGACCAAGATCTCTATGAATATTTTTATTTTGCACAAATCAATCGGCTCCTTCTTTAGACTGCATCGCTTGAACTTTGTTTAAATTTTATTAGGTAGCTGTGCCCCAGATTTCAATGCCATATCTCTAGGAAGGTACACCAATTTTACGATAAACTAGTACCTTATTTCCAAAGACAGTTTACTATCTATGCGTAACAGCTAATTAAGCCGTTTCAGTTTTCCATAACATGTGAGGAGTAGACCATCTAGCCACACTCTGTCAAAATCCTGCTTCACATCTAAGAATAAGATGCAGTATTGCTTGCTCCCATCGCCTTAAGTGCACATTGGACATCACGATGAAGTTGCTCTGGACAACCATGCTGAGCCCTAAAGCCAAATTGGTGGGCTGGTATGACTCCCTGCTGCCTATTATCTCGACCATTCTACCAAGAAATATTCTTTCGAAAATTTTGGAGAAGGCCGGAAGTAAACTAATCGGCCTATAAGATGCTACATTGGGATGCGTCATGCCAGGCTTAGGGATCATAACGGCAGCAGTACACTCTCATTGAGATGGGAAGTGACAGAGTCGTAACATGGCGTTGAATAGAACTACGAGGAAAAGCATTGCGTCGTCAGGAAGTGATCTGTCGTCAATTCCATCGTAACCTGGTTATTTGTTGATTTTCAAGGTCTTCAGCTGGTTCTTGACTTCATCTAAGGTAACATGCGTGATGCGAGTGAGGCAGTCGCGATGAAGTGACAAATACAGCAACATCATGTACATAAAAAACATGTGTACGAACGTAACGTCCGAAAAGCTGGATTAGCGTTATGTAATTTGGATTTTTATCATGCTATCAGGTAGATATAAATATTTGTTACAAAATATTTCTACTTATGTCTATGTACTAAATTTTGGGGAGATAATTCGGTTTTGTCATGTGCAAAATCAGATCGTTCTGCGTGCGCACGGACGAATTTTGGGGGATTTTTAATCATCCAGAACGGCTGCTTGAACATTAGGACATAGTTGATGAAAACAACAAACTTCTCAATGAAAAAAAAAAAAACAAACTGAAACTGTTCAAACGCAATATTCGTGCGTTAACTTAAAACAAAAAAAAAAAAAAAACTGAAACTGAAACTGAACAACAGGAGTAAGTTGTAATGTATATTCATCGACAAGCAGCAGTTATGGAAGCCTTGGAGATTGTTTCCAGCATTTGGGCAAACACCGTGATATTCTTTCGAAATTCAGAAGTCTATGTAAGAGTAAAACTTCAATCCTGGATAAAGAATCTTGTGAAGCATGCTAAAATTTTACAGGACGATTCCCCTAATGTATGAGTGATAATATTGAAAATGTTCTTAAAGTTCTTGATGGCTACAATGAATAAGTTTTCTCAAAATTTCACAATATTTTGCGAGTGATAGCTGTGTTGGCGGTGACGACATCAACAAATGAATGTTCCTTTTCAACGTTACGTCGGTTAAAAAACTACTTGCAGAAGCTATCTACAATGAGCGAAAATCGGCTAAAATATCAACGCATTATCCAAGTTCTTTTCTGTTCCTCTACGTTTAAATTTATTATAAAAAAAAAAATGCAAGTAAATAAAAGTAATGATGAAAATATGAACAAAATAATATTTCTCTCATTTTTGTGTATTTGTGAAACAAGTGGAAGACCATATATCAGTTCTGTCCGTCATATACCGAGAACATATCGTGCAAAGTCATTTTAAAATACAGTAAGTTTTGGTTGGCACATTAAATCATTAATACTGAAAACTTCAACTCCATGTAGTAAAGTTTGAAATAAGGAATAATACCGAAATGTATTTCGGTTTTGGTACGTACCTAAACGTGTGTTTCGGTATGAGGTTCTGTAGCGGTTCCAATTAATTTCGGTATTAGGTTTCGGTACGGTTCTTACATAATTGTTTCGGTATATGGTATCTGTCAGTATTAAAATACTTGAAAAAAAAAGAAGAGAATAATTACTATTGCCAACGTTCTAAAGACCATATATCAAATTAATAACATGTTATATAAATTTGTATCTTTATTTTGTTACGGAGTTTGTAACGCATTAAACGAAACATAGGAGATCAAATAGTGTGTATGTATTTTTGATCAGCTCAACGAGACGAAACGAACTTGCTATGTCCGTCTGAACCCGTCTGTATGAATCAAAAATCTCTTTTAGGGGTAGCTACTATAGAAACCCACCGCACAGTTTTCGAATTGTGTGAGAAATGTTTTCACGTCCAGTCGATTTATGTTTATAAATAACAAACTTAAATTAATAATAAACTTGACGCCTGAAAACAAACGCTCTACGCTCACTTGCGTAGTTGGAAGAGTAACTGCGAGAGTAACCTTTGACAATTCGAATAGTTCTAGGAAATTTTTAAAATTTTCTAACAATATATGGTATCAGCTGTTTTTGGTTTTCTTTTGAACATTATGCATACGTACACTATGCATAAGTAAATATTTTACTTAGAAAAAACAAAAAAAAAAATGTGAGAACCGAAACTATACCGGTACAAATGTTTTGGTTCCGGTACGGTTCTTTCATTTTATTTTATGTCGGTTAAATGTTCCGGTTTAGTAAACTATTAAATATCGGTTCCGGTTTTGGTACTCAATCAATCGGTTAACTTCGGAAAACAGATCCGGTTTCGGTTCCGGTTTTATATTCATCTTCAGAGGAACAAGATGTTGAGTGGTCTTTAATACACGTAGCATGGAATAAATTATTGCAACTGAACAGTTAACTGCTTGTTCCATGTTTTAATGGAATTAAAAGCGAATCTCAGACTTTTAGCTTATCATTATCAACATAATCAATGAATTATTAATAAATTGTGATCTTAGGTAGACAGCTAAAATCAAATAGATTATTGTTTATAATTACGCATTTACATTTTGCTGCAAGTGCCATTAAATTGTGCCCCCCTCACTAACTGCTAACACAGATCGGTATTCATTTGATTTTTACATCTAACTATATTACTTTTATTTGATCATTTGCGTCTATACTTATTTAGTTAAATGGCACTACAACGGTATATCGGTCATGGCCTCACGTGGAATGGCACATCATTCGCTATATTTTCGAGCCAGACCTGGTCATCCCATCTTAAGCTCGGACGTCCTCTCTGACGCTATCCACCAAATAGGTTCAGGTATCTGGAGCTTCAGAGTTCATCCGGATGAGATTACTAGCCCTGTGCAGCCGCTTGAATTCTATGCGCTGGACTATGTCAACCTCATCCTGGAGCTAGTGGTTCATACAGTTCATAAACTCAACGCCATCTCTAACAGGACGAAAAATGCTACGAAGAATCTTTCTCTCGAACACTCCTAAAGACGCTGCATCCGATGATGTCAGGGTCCATGCTTCTGCACCGTACAGCACGATCGAGATTAGTAGCGTCTTATAGTTTTTATCTTCGTACTTAGAGAGTGGGCTCTATTTGTGATTTACTTGCTTAGCCTAAAGAATCAGCGGTTAGCAATCGTGATTATTCGTTTATTCTCCAGGCTGTCGTTGTTGTTGTTGTAACAGCTTTTTTTTGGGCTGGTACGGCCACGTGGGCTAATTTGGAAGGGCTTTAGCTGTACAGTTCTCCCTGCACAGATAGGTTCGGGGCATAAACCCAGTCGTCCTCGGGAAAGTCCAGGCTGACGCTGTTTTTGCTGGTTACCTCTGTTTCTAAGTTTTCTACAACATTACAAAGATATTTCAAACATAATTGGTCCCAAAATAGTGCCCTGCGAAACACATCTGCTTAAAGGAAAGAATCTAGAGACATGGTTTGAGGTAGCCACTGCTTGACTTGAAGAATTAGCAAGTTTGGTAGAAGTAAACGAAAAGTGAAATATATACCGAAGATTAGAACATTAAATATTGTGATTTACAGAGTCAAATGTTTCAGTGAGGATAGTAAGCCTTCCAAAGTTTAGTTTCTTCCTTATGCCCTTGCTTACATCAATGGTGGCAGATGTGAAACTACGATTTTTTCTTAAGTTTGATTGTTATTTAATAACGAAAGCGGTTCTAAATGAGCCAGTTTTTCTCAATGGCGATGCTATCCCAATAAGCACCACAGCTTTGGGGAACGGCTTCAAATTCTAATGTGAATATCCTGAAAATTTTCAGTCAAAGCTCCCGCGTAGACTCGGTGCACCATACTATGTCAGAAACTCCGTAATCCATCGTGACTTACTGATCTCTACTGTCAAGCAGTAAAATTGTAGCAAGACGTTCTGCACACGCCTAGAATCTCACGGCAACCACTATGCGGTGAATCTGCTAGACAACAGCCTGCACATAAGAAGAGTGAATCGGATACAGCCCCTGTATCTTTACTTCAGAAGCCCATTTTACTTATTTAGTTTTTTTTATATTTTTATTTTCATTTCGGTACATTATTATTAAACGCTTGTATTGCAAAATATTTTTGTCATTTTTCAGTTTTGAGGGAAAGTGGAAGTTGTCTTAGCCGTGTTGGAAATATTTCTCATGTTCGGAAGTAGTTTAGGTAGTAGAATTTTTATAGAGAGCACATCAGAGGACTATACTTAATTCGTGGGCAATTTGATAAGTCAGTGACTTTTTTGAATTATTTGTCGAATTTCAGAATATTAAGACATAAAGACAGAAAACAGATCGATGTCGAAAATGACCTCAAACGTCGTCGTGTGATAACTTTGAAGTTGATATTGATGTTTGACAATATTGTTTCATGAACGTGGATAAAATATGAATCCATTGCAGCAGATCAGCGACCAAGCAGTAGATGAAACAGTGGATTTCTTTGGATCGGCACGGCAACGTTCTTATTTCTGTGCGTCTGTCTGCTTTTCATGTCTGCGCTCAATGGCTGTTAACACATAAAATTTGACCGTAGTTTACAGAAGTTGATACAAAAGTCAGATACAGATTGTGATTTACAAAAGGAAGAATATAGAAGATACATTAGCATCCACATCTATTACACTACCCTCTTGATTACGTATTCCAAAATTATTTATATGCTTCCAAGTCATGTTGGTAGAAATTGCCTTCGTGATTTAATTGATTACAATAATTGACTTTTGAATTTTTAATAGCTATGGTAACAAGTAATCTACTGTGTTTGTAGTGCAGATCGGGTGAATTCGACCGATACAAGCCAATGTTGACGTACATGGTTCCCTAATTACCTCCAGGTAGATTTGAGGAGAGACTTATCCATAGTTTCAGGGCTTCCTGTTCACCAGTTCATCTGTAACCTAAATCTTCGGTGACCTTTTGAAAATATTGTAGAGCTTTTTTATTCTCTATCCTATGCATACTTCCATTTTGCCCGATTCTTTTATCGAAATTTTGATTTTTGCTACGCGCTCCCTCAATACATAGTGGTGTGCGCTGGTATGCGTCGTTGCTTTTTCTTATACAAAGGAGCGTGGTTTCGTCCAATTTTTAAATGCTGTTTTTTTTCCCGATGCGCTTAACATACATACATTCCAAATCTCTTCCAACTGCTTCAAATAGACAGCTGATAAGAAAAATTTTGTTTATATCTTGCCCCGGAGGTAAAGGATATACTTTGTTTCGTATCGAAAGATGCGTCGATCCAGCCATGTTCGTCTGTCCGCCTGTCCTTCGAAATTTGAACAACGAAATTTCGGAAACTATTTAAGATAGAACCTCCAAAATCTGATTTTTATGTCACACCCACAACGTCCAAAATAGTGCAATTTATCCTTAAAAATCGTATTCTTTAAGGCAAACCAAAAAAATTTGTTTGTGTATTTAGTTTTTTTTTGATTTGTTCTTTAAATATAAATTAAAAAAAGGGATCCCTTAACAGAAAAAGCGTTCTTGATTTAACTGAAGAAGTTTTTATATAGAAGCACAAAAGTGTGTGGTGGGTTTGTACCCAAAGTCGATCTGTTTGGATGATGTTGCACGTTTTTTCAATATGTGGACTTTCTTTCGGGGAGACCAAATGGACTTTTATCCAATATTTATAAATGTTGAAACAAAAATTAAAAATTATAATTATTTTTAATTATATTAAAAATTATAATTATTTTTTATTTTAAAAATCAAAAGTAACTATCAAAATTTTTATAAATCAAAATTGAAAACTTACAAAATTTCAAGATTCATAAAATAAAAATCATTGGGTCACTTTTATTTTAAGAACCGAAAAATAACATGAAAGTATGCTGCGGTCTGGAATACACGACTTCGAAATAAAATGCCACATTTATAAATAAAATTTTATAAAATAAAATTTGTTGTTGTGTAAAAATTTGTATTTTTTCAGTGTATACGATTCTTTTTTTTTATAAATAGAAATCAACTCTGAAAACAAGAAAAGCGTTAACTTCGGTTGAACTGAAGCTCATATACTATTCACACGATTCTTAAATAGTATTATAAAACATGATCGTGGGGGTATAAATAGGGGCTACCCCCAAAAAAGGGTCGTACACGGCCACTAGTATATGTATATGAAGCGACCATCTATAAGATGCCAACATATCGAATTTAAAGTTGATATTGACGTTTTTCATACAAATGCATAAAAGTGAGCCGTGAATTTTTATGGGAGTACCTCAAATATGGGGTGGAAACGCCCATTTGTATATGTATATGAAGGGGCTGTCCACTAAATCGCATTTCAACCTAAGATTGGCTTTAAAAAGAAAGTTTTTCATTAAAAAACACAAATTAGGCAGTGGATTTGTATGGGGCTACCCCAAAAGCGTCCGTCCACTAGAAGCTACCACACCGATTTGGCCCCGTGCGGCTTTTTTGTGTATTTTTTTTTAAATCCCGCTTTTATGTCAATGCCCAAGAACTGAAGGCTGGTGTTGATCCCGACTGGTAAGCATCATGATAAACGCTAGACATTCTTCAGTGTATTGACAAAGGGGGGAATATTACCTACCTTTATATATTCAACCTACAAAACTTTAGATATTAAACCTATTTTCCATTAAAAAAAAAAAAAAAAATTGATTCATAAAATAGGATTTATTACGTTTTGAAAAAAGGAAGTTATGCTGCGACACCGTTTATATTAGTGATCAGCGGGAAAAGACAAGTCGATATAGCCATGTCCCTCCGTTTGTCTGTCTGAGAGAAAAGTTCTCCGTCTAGAGAAGACTTAGACAAACTAAACTCACAGTATAGGGTCTCTATATACCGAACTGCTACAAGAGTAACTTAAAATTTTATAACTCGAAATCATTTTACTGCATTCGAAATACTTGATTCGAAATATTTGTTGAAATTATTTAGAATGCCTCGATTTGATAACATCACAATACAACTCTTTCAGCAACTCGTTTAATATTTTCATAATATTGCCTTATCGTCATATCCTTATTATATTGTCTTATTCAACATTTACTCCAATAGGGTATAGGCATATGCGTAAAGAACGTGTTCAAAACTCATGATGAATAATTTTTAAGTTGTAAAATTGAAATCACTCAAAACTCAATTTTATGAATGAAATTTGAGGATTTTGAGGTGAGATAGATTTCTGAGTGTACCCGAATAAGTTTCATTTATTCATTTATAAAATAAAAATTATTATCGCTAAATTTATATTTGAATAATTATATTTATTGGATAATGTTCGATTTGATCTCCCAGAAAGAAAATACACCGTTTGGCGTACTTAACATACTTTTATAGATTTTTAAAAGAAATGTTGCATAAATAATCTTTATTTTCGGTCCCTGTTCAAAGTGAATTATTTCAAGTTTAATTTAAATTCACTTTATGATTAAATTAATGAAAATTTTGAATTCATCATGAATTAATTCAACTCATTTGTTAACCATCGAATTCGTCATGAATTCATTGAGATTTTAGTTCAATTCAACGTATTGATCAAATGTATTATAATTCATTGTGATTAAAAAAGTTTGACTCTTGTTTTTTGGAGATCTGTTCAGTGCATTAAAGTTTCAATTCAATTCGTTTTTCGGTGAAATGAATGGGTTCAAAATTTGTTAATTCAATATCTGAATGATTCACAGATTCATTCAAAAATGAATCATTCATTTACAGCTTTCATTTATAGGTTGTCTCTTCCTGGAAGTTTAACAAACAATAAATGTACCGTACAGAAAATTAGTGTTCAACACTGAAAACTATTTGTTGGCATGACCGCACAGTGGTATGATGTACCAAAATTTAACTGTGATTATATTTAGGGTTGTTTATATTTTTTCTTTATAGTTTATGTTAACTTGGCAAAATGTGAATGAGAGAAAATGCAATTCATTTAGCTGCAATGCACATTTAAAATTGTGCATGACCATACTAATTGTACGATACATATTTACATACAAATGTATCTGTGTACACTTCCAACGAAATCTAAAAGCTATTTACAAGTGTTTCAAAAATAGTTAATAACCACCCCTCTTGTGCTTGATTTCAAAATAAAAACGCGAGCAATCCGAGTGTCTCTATGACAGGCGAACGAGTGAGCGAAACAGTGTAACAACAAAATAGCAACCACCACCATCAACACAAGCTAATGCAGCAGCTGACGTACTGCATCATCACCCACCCCAAAAACCGCCCAAGCAACCACCCACCGCTTAATCGAAATGTACATATATATGTGTGTAATACAGCACCAGTCGGAAAAACAACAACACCAACAACAACACTTAATGCCACCACTGCAATTTGTCCCTTTCACGCTGTAACTGTGCCTATTACCGTTATGTGGCGCTCTCTCGATTTATACGGCTCTCTCTCTCTCAGCGCACATCTCATCTCACGCCAGAGTTTCCGATTGCGTGTCTGCCTTTTGCATTTGCCGGCTTCCTTTATTTTCGTTCCTTCATTCGTTCGACTCGCAGCGCTTTTCTGTTTTCCCGTTTCGTCCTTGTACGCGTCCAGCGAATCCTGTCGGCAATGTTTTCATCACGTTTCGAGCTTGTTGGATTTATGTTTGGCGCGCGTTCATTCAGTTCATCTCTGTCGTTGTCCGTGAGTGAAAGTCTTTCGATTGCAGCTCTCAATCACTTTGGCGCGTATCGCGTAAGGGCAACCACGCTTAGCTTAGTCCTTGTGTGACGCGCTGTGAATTTTGATTCAAACATATTATTCTCCCCCTTTGCCTGTCCGCCCCGCCTGACGACTGTCTGGCTCTTTCGCCCACACCTCTAATCGTCTGCGGCGGCAATAGATAGCGGCGGCGTAATTGTTTATAAACGAGTTTCGTGCTACGATTTCTTTGTGTTTTTCAAAGTGATGATGAAGAGTTATTTAAATGTTATTAACTTGATCAAATTAAGTCTGTTTAAAAAAATAATAAATAAGCCAAGTCCAAAAAATAACGAAAATTGATCTCGAACACCGACAAAGTGTTTGTGTGAATCATAATCCATTTGTGTTGTACTTCATCGGAAAAAATGTAACCTCTAATTCTAATTCTAAATAAATTTTTTTATGAAGATACTATTGGAAAGCTAAAATTCAAATATTGAATGCATATCAATCTATATATCTGAATTCTTCTATTATTCTTTGTATGGATACTACACTTTTCAAAAAAACTGGTAAGTTTTTCAATGCAAAATTTTTAAAATGTTATAAGTTTGCTTGTGTGTGATAATGATAATAAAAATCCATCACACAGATTTTGAAGATAATTTTAATTAATTAATTTTAATTACAAATTTGCAATGAAATCCATAAAAATGCCGGTGACATACATACTCGTATGTATGCGTATAGAGTATGCCACGCCATACAAAAAAATATAAAAGAGGGCAGTGGAATTCAATGGGGCTGCCCCTAAAAGAGATTCTAGCATTTAAACTTTGAGTTTTTGACGGTCCTAGAGGAGAGCCTCTACCGATTTAAAACCCGATTCGTTGAAAACCGACTAATTGGTAGCGCAATGAACACCCACACGGATAAGCATTGCTAGATGCACTTACCTATGTATGTGTATACTTCGTGGTGTCTCTAACACTTCCTTCTTTGTGAAATATTTTTATTTTCACTTTTTATGAAGAATATTTTTACAAACTAGTTTTCCTTAATTATATCTCTATCTATATATCCGTAGATTGCTAGCATATGTTGTACTTGTTCATATGGCCTGTGTTATTTGTTGTTTCAAAAACCTTAAATTCAATTAGAAAAGTTTTCCGGATGCCTATACATCAGAGATCGCAGGGTTCAGGAGCCCGCCATATTAAACACTTTTCGGATATTAGTATAATTAGTATAATACTGATGACTCTATAGACATTTTCCTGTAACTGAGATATTCTGTAACTACTTAAAGCAATCAAATTTTATACGGAAATAAAAAAGAAGAAATTGTGTGTTTTTAGGCTAAAGAATCATTATTTGATTCCATATTGTATCATTGTATATTTGTATATAATATTTAATACTTTCTATTAATTCAAATTAACATAATGACGGAAAGCGCGCAACTTATATGCTTAACGAAGGTTTGAGCGAAAAAGTTTTCTCTCCTAATAAACAACGAATTCAAATGTGAGCATTACAGAATTTAATATTTCACATGGTGTCCAAATGTCAAAAATAATTGGTTGTTTCAACCAAGGTATTTGTAGAATCTTTGATTTTCAATAACGTAAATGCTTCTTTTTTGTATGGGATCTGTTGGAAAGAGCAAACCATTTGTAGCATCATTGCAAGAAAAAATGCTTTTCCTCACTTTATATTTTTGAGCTATTCGACCGTCATATTGAGTGTGAAATTAAAATAAAAAACTAAATACCTATATAAAAAAATATAAATTGGTAGCGTATGCGTCATTAACAGCTGATTTAAAAACATATTATCAGTTTGTTACGCATCAAAATAGGCATCGGCTCGCAATAAAGTACTTACATACATATGTTCTTGATCAGCTCGACGAGACGAGTCGATCTAGCCATGCCCGTTTGTCTGTCTATCTGCCCGTCTGAATGTTGCTCAGTTTTTGGGCATCAATTTTTAAGATATCCGCTTGTAAGTCGATACATTCGATATTTCTTTTAATTGCAGTTTAATAGATTATCACAATTGACATGCTACGCCCACTTTTTAGGGTAGCCACCATGCAAACTACATTCCCATTTTCGACATTTCGCATGAAAATTTTTATACAATTCACACATAAGGAGGTGTCACAGAAATCTCTAATCTGATTTGAATTTCGCAGAGAAATTTCGTAGGTGTCACAAAAATCTCCGAGATTTCATTTTTCGGATATAAATTCGGACAAAGTTGTGTTTTGTTCACAACCATGATTAGAGTTGTCATAGATAAAAAAATAATTTGCAGGCTGTATAAATGGAATTTACTGCGAATTTACCTGAAATATATTGTGAAGTCTTACATTTGCTTTAATGAATATGAATTATATAATTTATTAATATATTGATTTTGAAAAATACCCACAACAGAATTATAATATACTAGTTAGTACCTGGCGCGTTGCTGCCCTTCACCCTGCCCACTTCTCCACTTCGGCCTTCTTCACGACCCCTCGGGGAATAAAATTGTTCATACAAAAATGCTAAAATCGTGATTAAAAAATAGGGGGTAGGAGGGTGACAAATACTTAACGTCCTATTCTCATATGTATATATTGTAAACATAAATGTTAGTATGTCGGGTCATATATTGTATTAGGATTAATCATGAATATTGTATTAGGGTTAATATAATAATAGAATGATAAGAACGGGTAAAGATGGTAACCGATCGAGAATCAATAATAAAATAAATAATTAAATAAATTCGGTAATTTAATCTTCATAAATTATAGCCTATGTGTTATTCTAATATATGAGCTATATTATTGAAAGTTTCATTAAAATCCATTCAATAGTTTTTGCGTGATGGAGTAACAAACATTCCACATCCACACATCCATAGAAACTTTCGCGTTTATAATATTAGCAAGATGTTGACAAAAAAAGGCAAATTCATTGGCAACTCTGTCGTTTAGCTAAATTTTTAGTAGTTCGTTTTTTTCACAAAATTATCAGCTGTCGTTGTTGTTACGTAAACCGACCTGGTCAGTATTCAGCAAATAAAAACATAAACATTTTTATAAATTTAAATTAAATAATAAAATGTGCTAAATGTTTCAAATTAATGCGCAGTTACGAAGAAAATACATTAAACTAGCACATAAACAAGGTTTTACCTTATGATTTGAGGAGTTTATATATGCAACCAACAATTTCACCTAGCAAAAGGCTGGAGGTTTCAAACGGTCTAAAAGAGATTTCTGTGACACCTACGAAATTGATTTAGGTCGGCATTGGGGGGATAGAGATTTCTGTGATACCCCAGATAGTGTTTGCCAGTTTGTCTGAATGTCTGTAACGCATTAAAGGAGGTATTGTAGACCGCATAAAGTATATATATTCTTGATCAGCTCGACCAAGGTGATGTATTCCCAAAAACTCGCTCAATTTCATTTCTTATTTTGACAGTTTGGAAGCGAGATTTGTGGTCATCATGATTTAATTTGTAATATTAAAATTACATGTTTAATTTAATGTATGTATTTAATATATTTATTACTGTATTTTATTTAAAGCAAAAATAAGTTAAAGTTACATTAAGATAATAAATATAAATAATAATTATTTAAATATTTATTGTTGATGTTTTTTTTTTGAAAATAACATTTATAACAGCAGCAAATACGAAAGAGTGCAGAAAACCACAAATATTCGCAAGCTCTCTCTCTTGCCTCTCTCGCGCTCTTGCGCTCAGAATATTTAAGAAAGCCTTTCTCAACGGAATATGTCACCAGGTATAAATACACCTTGAGCTCGACGAGTCGGTCGATTCAGGCATGTCCGTCTGTAAGTTGTAGATAGATAATAGAAATTGAAGATTGAGCCGCCACGCTAATATTTCGGGGTATCCCCCATACAAACCCACCGCCCACTTTTGAATTTTTGTATGTAATTTTTTTTTTCTTGTAGTCAATATCAACTTAATCATTAATATGTGATGGCTTTTTATGGACAACCGCTTAATATACATAGACTAATGGGCGTGTTTCGCTCACTTTTTGAGGTAGCACCATTCAAACCCACAGCTCACTTTTATGCATTTCTATGAAAACCATCAATATCAACTTGAAATTCTATATGGTGTCATTTTATAAAATTTCGTGCGAATGGTATTAGAGCATGGGTTCAACCAAAGTTTCTTGTTTTTTAATTTTTTTTAAATCTTGCACAATCTTGTTCCAACGAATGCTACAAAAGCAACATTTTTGTTGGAAACATAATTCGTGAATACAAGCAGGATATTTGAATGATGCATCCTCGTGCGAATATATTACTAACAGACCTATTCCTTTTTTTATTGATTTGTGATTTCGTGCCCAAGATTATCTTGCTACGATACATTTGAATATTACTTTAAAACTAAACAAACTTTCAATGAAAGTGAAATAAAAAATCGCTGAAGTAAGTGAACACTAGAGAAACTCTATAACCTTCTATCGGTCAAGGCCGCACGTGGGAAAGTGAACCATTCGGTGTAGTTTAAAACGGACCGGCGCCAGTTGCTTGCAATCCTGCGCTTTTTCAGATCGTCGTAGACCTGATCTTGTCGTCTTAAGCTCGGACGGCCTCTCTGACGCCGTCCACCAATCTAGTTCAGGTTTATTGCGCTGGACTACGAGTATGTCAACCTCATCATACAGCTCATACAGGTCGTGGTTCAAACTCGACGCCAACTCTAAGGGGACCAAAAATCCTACGAAGAATCTTTCTTTCGAACACTCATAAAGACTTTGTATCCGCTGATGTCAATGTCCATGCTTCTGCGCCATACAGCAGGACCGGGATTATCAGTGTCTTATATATTTCTATCTTCGTACTTAGAGAGTAAGTATTTTACAAGTTTAAAATAGAGTAAAGGTGACAGAGTAAAGGTTAATACACAAAAGATTTGGCAGAGTGTCGTTTTGTAACTTTATGAACAGATACCTCATAATATCGAATCGTGAATTATGGTTGTTACTCCATACAAAAATCACAGCGTTTTTACCGAATTTTCCAATTTTCCCTTTAACTTTTCCAACGTTTGTTTCCCTAAAAATCTTCGTAGTACTATTCCGTACATTTAAAATAAAATACCAAAGCACAGCATTTTATTTTTACTTGTGTAGATTAAAGAAAATTTAGCGAACTGAATAGTATTATAAATAAGACACAGTGTTTGCACCGCCTTAAATGAAGCATCAGAGACTCCATAAAGAATATTCGTGTATATTCGTGATCAGCACGACGATTAATTAATCTTGTCACATCCGTCTGTCTGTCTGAGCACTTCATTCCCTAAATATTTGAAGTACCTATTGGTATTAAATTTGGTATGGAGACTTTTTACAACCATAAGCAGTAGGGACAGCAAAATGTATAACTTCCGTACAAAAACGCTTTGAATTTTTTGTTGATCATGTTTGAATTAATGAAATTATTTTTAAAATAAGAATTGTTCTTAAATTGGTAGACTACATACACATGTTGAATCAATAATAGCAGATTTCGTATAAACTGAGTATTTATACCAGTAAATTTATGGTGCATCGATAGTTGAACTGGTTAGAGTGTTGTCTAATATTCCAGACGACCTGGATTCAAACCCCGCTCGATCCAAAAATTCATAAAGGATATGTGTGAACTTCGGTTTCACCGAAAACGTTTTTTTTTGTTTTTTGTTGCAAATTAAGCTATAAGCTATAGAATCTGATCTGATCCATACAAATTATGGTTTAAATAAGGAGTCTTGGAGAAGGTACAGCGTTCCTCGCAGTCCAGTCGAAAGTTTGTATCGTATTAAACGTAGCATCGCTGTCTACCCTTAAAGTAAATACGAGTATATTCTTGATGAGATCACTAAGACTTTTCGATTGTAGTGGCCAGTAATGGGTTAAATATTTAAATCTAACTAAAGCTTTTGAAGCTGTTAATTGTTGTCATCTTTGTCATTTATACTTTTTAGTTCTTTCGCACTTGAACATGCAATGAGTATCATACGATAAAGCAGTTCTTCGATTGGAATGATCCCATTCGAAAGCTCATAGCTCTCATATTCTTAGATTGCGAATGATGCAGCCAAACGCATGATTTTCACTTTGCATTGCACTGTTCATCATCACAGACATAAGACCCTGGCTAAGCGGCAGTTAATTAAATCAAACAAATTTATATCGAATTATTTAAATACGCTGCCTAGTGTACGTGGTGTTAAATACATAAGTGTAAATCATATTAATTTCTTTTGTTTATTGCAACGCAACGAAGAGAATAATTCTAGATTTGAATTAAATAATTAAAAAAGGTGATATTTGTAATTTGTACTTAAGTGCTGTGTTTAATAATTTATTCGATTTACAGTGCTTAAATTCATCTGCCTGTTCGTTACTTTTGACCGGCCAACGCCAAGCGCATTTGCGCTACGCAACAACGGCGGCCGGCATCAATATATATATATTCCTCTAACCACGAGGATCAAACCTAACCTCGACGTCATACGTCATATATGTCATATACGTCATCAACGGGAGAAAAAGCCACAAGTCGCATTCGCGGCGCATTATGCGTGTAGCGCATATATGCAATAAACGCAACGGCAACTTCGAAGCATAACAACGAAAATTTCGTTTTCCTTCTTTTTCGTTCGCAGCGTAAATGTCGCTAGCACATTAGTTTAAAATAATTTCTATGAATGAATAAATGAATTAAAATTATTCAGTAACTTTTTTATTAAATGTATGACAATTGTGATTGTATGACAATGCTTTAAATTAAATTTAATAGCTTAATTCTTTATGTAGCGACATCCCGTAATATGTATGTTGAAGATTTTTATTTAGTAGTATAAGTAGATATATATATGTGAGTGAGAAACCATATGAATTATTAATTGAATTTAAAGTAATGAGTCGTACAACATATATAAATGAATTTGATATTGATTTGAATTTGAGTTTATCGAATACTGAATAGTTTTGTTAATTAATTTAAATGAATTTCTCTAATATTAATTTGTAACTAATTATCTTCTGTCATAAGTACATCATGCCTAAAGTATATCGTGTATAAAATAATCTTATAGTTATTTTAGGGGCATTTTACAAACTATCTCCAACGCAATGCAATGGTAGGGAGGGTACAGAGGAGAACAGGACCAGCACATCTTTTGGTACCTGAATCAAGGTAGCTATACAAATTTCTGCATCACCATACCGTATCGGGTGAATAAGATTCTGTAATTTTTATTTGGTTTGAGTATTGTTTTTTTAGAATATTCAGTTTCCGTGCACTTCACTTATTATGTTAGTGGGCTAAGAGAGTAAGGAGGAGGAACGAACCCCGAAAATCCGGCGAGCTATCCACAGAGCGCAACATAGTGCATAAAACCCAAATCCATTATCGCCAAACGAAAAAGAATAGCTACACGATCTAGATATGTCCGTCTGTATGTGGGGCTTTTGCAACGCATTTTTTGGGAATAGTTTTCATATGAATTTCCAGCAGAAACTCGGCACCTAGACTTAATTTTTGGGCAATCAAATCCAGTATTCCACGTCTCTGTTTAGGGTAGCCTCATACAAACTAATCGTCTACCTTTGTGGTTTTGTATGAAAAGCTTTTAAATTGTACTATTCTAATGGACGAATGTTACGCTCCCATACAAATCCACCATTATGTTTTTAAGTTTTACAATACATTTTTTTTTGCTATCTTTATAGCTACTATTCAGTTTAAAACTTCGATTCCACCGATGTTAAATTTTTTACTTGCTTTTTTTTCAATTAAGCTTTAACATAGTTACCGAGATCTTTTGTTGTCATATATACAAAATATGTAATTAAATTAATTTAAACGAAAAGAAAACAACACAAAAAAAAAGTTGCATTTCTGTTAGTCCGTTATTGTTGCATAATTCAATTTAATTACGGTTAATTTCTTAAATAAATTTAAGACACCTGAAAGTTTTGTGCAAGGAATTGCAAGATGCCGCCAAAAAAGGGTAAGGGTAAAAAGAAGAAGGACGAAAAGAACCGATTGACGCAGGTGGATCGAACATTCTATGAGATAACCATTGCGGATTTGAATGCAAAATTGGCACGGCTACGAACGCTCGTCGATACCATGGGTGATACGAATACCGAGGTAATTGAAAAGTTGCGCGTATTGGAGAGTGATCGCTCAGACGTGGCCGCGCATTTGCACCGCACATTGGTGGCACGGGATGAGACTATTTTGACGCTTGAGGAAAGTTTGCTAGTGGTAACGAAGCAACGCGAGGAGGAGGCATTCATTGCCCAAGAGAAAATTGGTGAGCTTGAAACCAAGTATAAGGCTATGTACTGCCAGATGACTTCAGAGATTAAATTGCTGACGGGTAAGTTGCACTCACTGGATGAGTTTCGACTGGAACGTGAACAGCTTTTCGCGAAGTTTGAAGAGCAGGAAAACTATGTTAAAGACGAAGAACGGAAACACAAAGACGCAATGTACCAAATGGAACAGCGTGCCGTGGTAGAAAAGGATGCACTAAAGAAGGATGTGGAGCGACGATTATTACAAGTTTCTGAAGATTTTACGCGATCTAGCGAAATTCGCAATGCGGGATACACGCGCCGCCTCATTCGCGAGAATATAGCTCTTCAGAAAGAAGTGGATAATCTGGTGTTGTCGCAGATAAAGCTGCAATTGCAGTTTCATAACCAAAAGGAAAAGCATCGCGAGATAATCGAGCAATACGCTGCGCTGGGACAGGTTAAAACCGAACTCATTCGTAATTCCATGAATAAGGTCAAGATCATTGAGGGTCTGACCAAGAACTATGAGAAGCTCAAGACCAAGTATGTTGAATTGGTGCGCTATCGAAAAGCAAGAGAAACAAACACAATGTATGATGAGTGCGAGCGCAACAAGCACCAGGATGCAGCCGAAAAAATGCGGTATTTCACTAAGCGTATCGAGGGCCTAACTCTGAATAATAGCCATTACATTATGTTGCACGAGCAGCACGAGTCGGAAATCATTCGGTTGCAGGATATAATCGCTAAAATCAAAAGTACGGTTGTAGATGCGATAAAGGCTGAGAAACAGGTAAAGGAGATGACGATGCTTCGACTGGTAGCCGATCCGAAGGACTCGAATGTCTTGACAAGTCTCGATATGGCCAATGAGAATGCGGTTGCCATGTGCTGTGCTAAGCGCATCGATCTGCTTCAGGAGCTTCTGATTATAGTCAGCAGCCACTCTGGTGAATTGCCAAGGACACCTTCAATACCCTCGATTCAGAGCGTAGCATCGTCTATATACGTGCCAGGCAAATTGGGCTTTACACAGCGCCAAAAGAAAGATGATGTCTTCGTGTCATTTCAACATGATATGCAGATGGAGGAATCCATATTCGATTTGGGATATAGAAAATCGCTGAGCGAAAAAGAACTGCCACGTGCAAGTGAATATCCGATATATGATGTCGAAATGGGATCAACTTTATATGTGTCTTCGTCGCGTACGGATGAAATCGTCGAGGTCGAAGAGGAACCTCTTGATGATGCTGCTTCAAGCAGTTCTGTATCAGTTCAACAGGGCTCTAGTAAAGAGAGCGTGGTGTCAGCAGGTGCTACTAAAGTTCCCGTTGAAACTGTTTCTGCAGCGGAAGCAAGATCGTCGCGAAGTATAACATTGCTTACAGGTGAAGAGGAGCCAGAAGAAGTCGAAGAAGAAGATGATGAGTACGAAATAAATTTATTCTATTAGTGTTCGGCTTGCATGTAAATCGAAATTTTCTTGTGTACAAAGAGCACCGAGTTTCAGATAGATTCTCAGATTGTCAACTCTATTGAGTCAATGAAATTTTTGTGCAAAATTTAACAAAATCACTGCAATTCAAGCAGTTTAAATTCTACATCAAAATTTCACTGAATCTTTAATATATTGGTATATGGCATAAAATGTTTCTATAAAGCGAACTATTTCGGGCTCTTATCATTTTGAATTAATTAAACTAAACAAACCAATCAATATAAATTGACAATGATTTAATTTTGTATATAATTTTTTTTTTAGCAGGAGTGGTAACTATTTCTTAACCATTAACCTATTTTGGTTTCTAAGCCGAATTTAATGAATCTAAAATAAATCGTTGAAGAGGTGAACTGAAACAAAACCTGTGGTTCACGGTTCCTTACAAACCGGTTCGTGAACCGAACCACAGATTTTCTTTTACACTCTCAAGTCTTTAAAACTTTGTCTAAAATCATTATTGATGTTCCTCTATTCATATTGGTAGAGTAAAGCAGCATATTACATAAAACTCTGACATGATGGAAGAAATCGATTTGCAGATTTGTAATCAGCATTTTGTAATCAGTAGATTTGTAATCAGCATTTAAAATTACTTCAGTATCCTTTTCATAAATTTTTGTTATAAAGTGGTATTTGGTGTTCATTTACAACAAAAATGAATTTTTCTGAGCGGAGATTTTTTATAGCAAGTCGGACGAAATATCAAAAAGGTGGGAAGGTATATTAAGCGTTAGTAGACAGACACTGATCATGAATGCAGATCAGATCACTGTTTTGGATGATGCTGTACATGATACTTTAAGTTTCCATCTGGCTCTAAGATGTTCGTAGAAGTTTTGCTGAATGTCGGCGTTTTTCAAAAAGCTTATCGTTATGCTTGCTCTTGCCTTTTAGTTATGCAGCTGCAGATGATTCTTGTGGCTGAGCAATTTTTCGTGCCTGTGCGATATTCTTGAAAGATATTATTTGCGAGGCACTTTTTTAAAAATTATGCAAAGTTCTAAACCAACAGAACAAATGAATTTATTATTTCGTTTATATGCCACATACACTGTGTGTTACTTGAATATTATTTAAAGCTCTATACCTCCTAAACTAGTTTTGTTGGAGACTTTTTACACTCTAAAACATAGCGTATAATTTAGTGTTTTAGTCAAAATGTTTGCAACGCCTTGAAAGAAGCATATACATATATTATATCAGTCAATGTTTGAAATATTTTTTTTAAAGTTGGTATGGTGACTTTTTATAACCATAAGCAACACGAGTATCAAAATTATTTACCCACTACAAATAGCTCTCATACAAAAAATCTCTGAATTTATTTTGTTGTATCGAACATATAATAATTGTTTTGAAAATTGTCAACATACATCAACACACATGGAGTTTGACATTAAGTTTCATTAATAACACAAGCTTGCGATGAAAAACTTTAATTTCCCAATCAAATAATAATGCATTTTTCGGAAGGTATTAAGTACTAATACACGAAAAAAATGAAAAAAGAAAATATATAAATATATATATATATATTATATACGTCAATTTTCTAATCTATTTGTGTTTTTTTCGATTTATGATTTCACTTAAATCCGCGTCCATTATGAATGGCAAGCTGAAATCATGCTATGTGAATAAGCATTGATGGCAAAATATCGAGTGTTTTGAAGGTTGCAAAAATCGTTCAGACGTTCGTAATCTTTATAAGAATAGTTGTGATTATAGAACATATTAAAAAAAGGAAGAGATGGAACAGATAGAATAATGCCAAGTCGAGTGAAAAAGATAAACTCCAAACAAGAATTGAAATATAGATTTTCTCTGACAGTACTCAATATCATCGTCAATGTGAATTTATCAAGCCTGTATCTTTCTATCAAGATCTGCTGCTTTGACACTTGAAATATGCAGCCGAGATATACAGTTGGACAGACAAATAAATGCACAGTAGAGTGTATCGCTGACACTTTTTATCTTGATTTCTTTGTTATTGCGTTCGAAATTTTAAAGATAAATCCATTCGAAGAAAAACTACTACTTCAAGATAAAGGCAGAAGAGAAATGTAGTGTGAGTAAATCTAGTCGAGCATAAAGGGTTAATCAAGCAAACGGAGTACGATACGATGGCATTCACTTGAATCTAAATGAAGAAACTTTACGTTGAATGGGCGATGCAAAGAAGATGTGGGTTAACATTGGAGTAAACGGAGTGCTCGGTGCGATGCAAATAAGTACTTGAGAGGAAAACACTCATTCATTCAGTTGTTCATTGCTACGGACATTCATCCATCCATTCATACATTTTTCGTTCAATATGTGAGAGTAAATAGTTTTAGGCAACATTTCATCGTTCATCAAGGATCTCCATAGTCTCGTGTGTCACCCTTTTGTATTACTGAGCACGGAATTTTTCACCCGTAGCTCAGTTTGGCTTCACGAAAATTCATTTGAAAAGTTTTTATTTGCTTCTACTTTTCTTTTGATTATACGTTTGTGTATCTGTGTTTTAAATTATTATTTTTTTCTTCATTGTGAAAACGTGTTGCATGATACCGGCGCAGTCAGCGGAAAATGAGCGAGTGCCATAGAATCTTCTGTCGCCATGTTGTATTTGAATTGTGCTTCGTTGAAAGCCATAAAAATTAAAAAAAAAAACCAGTAACAAAAAAAAAAAAAAAAAACAAAAAACAAACCAGTACGATAAAACAAACATAGCTAAAACCTAAACACACACCTGTAAAGGGTTGTTACCAGGGATATGGAGCAGGCAGGATTTTTCGAATGTTCTGCTCCAATCATTAATTTTTTTTTGCTCCAATAAAAAGTAGTTAAAAATCTATTTTATTATATTCAAATTTTTCAAATTATGTAACAATTCCGAAATGCTTTTTAAAACAAATATATATAAAATAATACAAATATTAATTAATTAATTAATTAATTCTACGCAGCAAATTACCGCAGAAACGATCCTTGTCTTCTCAACAACTACACCATGTTGAGCTGTGTAATGGTTCTTGATTTTTATTTTATAAACCAATTAATAATCGTTGTCGTTCAATTTTTATTTTATAAATAATAAATAAATAAATTAAAATAAATACTAAAATCAGTAAATAATTTTTAAACAATTTTTAAATAATTTTTAAAATTTATTTTTAATTCGTATGCCAATTTTAGCGACGTAGGATCATTCCAGCAAAATCTGTATGCTCCCGGGCTCCGTACTCCATGCTCCGCTCGAAGTCCCTGGTTAATATAACACCACTTGTCTGTCTCCTACCCTTTCTTCGTTTAGTCATGTTTTCGGTTCATCGTCCTCGGCATTGCTCCAGGCGCCTTTAGCTATATTTTCGCTTGTGTTGCATGAGTATTTGAGAGTCTATTTGACAGTTTGTATACGTATATGAGAGTGTTTGGACTTTTCCGTTTCCATGTGAGTTATGTTCATATGCCGCGAAATCTGAAATCCTTGCAAAAAATCTTATTGCTTTTTCACGTTGCTTTTGCATAAATATTTACCCCTATTTTCCTGCTCTACGGCTGTAATATGAATTGTATTTTTTTTGCAGTTCGTGCATTCATTTTGTGTTTTTTTACAGTACCAATGGTTTATTTATTAATTTTTTACCATTCACACATAGTGTGAAATGGTATTATCAGTTTGTCTGAAAGTTTGTAACGCATTAAAGGAGGCATCGTTGACTCCATAAAGTATATATATTCTTGATCAGTGCGACGAGACGAGTCGATCTAGCCATGTCCGTATGTCCGTCTGTATGTTGTTGCATATTTTTTGGAGACCAATTTTAATGGTATCCAGTTGAAATTTTGCACATACACTTATTTTTATTGCAATTTAAAAGAGTGTCAAGATTTTCCCGCCACGCTCACTTTTTGGGGTAGCCTCCATACAAATCCACCGTCCACTTTTGACTTTTTGTAAGAAAAACTTTTTTATTGTATTCAATATCAACTTAATAATTGATATGGTAACTTCTAGTGGTCGGATGGTTGACATATACATTAATGGATGGGACTCGCCTACTTTTTGATGTAGTCCCATATAAAACCCACAGCTCACTTTTATGCATTTGTATGGAAAACGACAATATGAGTATCAACTTAAAATTCAATATGGCGGCATCTTACACATCAACTACATCGCTTCATATACATCTACTAGTAGGCGTGTACCGCCCATTTTTTAGGGTAGCTCCAATTTAAAGCACCACTTTTATGTTTTACAATACTATTTAAAATTTCGTGTGAATGGTATTAGAGCTTCGGTTCAACCGAAGTTATTTTGTTATTTCCACATTTTGTCTAGCGTATCTTCCACTTTATGTTTATTACCCTTTTTTTTCTTGGTATGTTAATTGTTGTTTAATGACTACTTTGCATTTGTTAAGGGATTTGGACGAAGAAAACATATTATAAGATACTTTAAAACTCTTCAGTTTCAATGTTACGTTAATCATTGAAGAACTTGATGAAATATTAGTATATTCAAAACTTTTATACCTATCATACGCGTTTCATATTGTTCAATATAAATAGAATCCAACATTACCTATAATATAAGAAAGATTGCTTGCTCAAGATATGAGAAAGTCGTATAAAAGCTGTACATATCCCAACTAGAGAACCGAAAAGTTGTTACTCTACACAAGTGTTTTTCGCGACCCCTTTACAGGTTGAAAAATTCTGGCGACCCCCTTGTGCCATAGACAGACAAATAAATAATTCAAAAGACTACGTCAAGGTTTTATATTCTATTTTGGTATATTTATTCATTCTGCAAGAAACCGCGAGAGTTTTGAAAATAAGTACGAGCACTAAGTAAAGAATAACAGAAAAATAATATTCCGAAAAATCACTTAGAGCACTTCTAAAGAAACATATCAATCCAGCCGTAATAAATGGAATAAAAACTACCGAACCAACCATGTTGAAAATCCAAGAATTATATTCTTTACATTCTGCCAATTACAAAATCCGATTCGCACAACAGATAGTAGAAGATGTTACCGAAACTAAAGATCAAGACAGAATAGTGATTGAGACCCACAATCGCGCCCATAGAAAGGAAAAAGAAAATAGACTGCAAATTTTAGGAAAATACTATTTCCCCGCCATGTCAAAAAAAAAAAAAAAAAAAATAAAGAAAAATCACAAAATTATGTAAAATCTGCAAAGAAAATAAATATGACAGACATCCAAACAATCCGAAATTAGCTGCCACCGCTTTACCAGAATATCCAGGTCAAACATTCCATATCGACATATTTTCTATATATAAATATATTTTCATATATAAACACAAGATCCTTACATCAATAGATACATTTTCTAAACTAGCATTTATAAAGAAAATAGAAGGGAAAATCATCGAAAACATTATGAAACCATTAAGAGAAATAATAATTTAATTTGGGGTACCCAAGAACATAGTTCTTGATAACGAAAAGAGTTTTAATTCCCAACCAAAAAAATTTATGTTAGAAAACGAACACAACATAGACATATTTACTGCTCCACCCTATAAAAGCGAAGTAAACGGACAGGTAGAACGATTTCACTCAACCTTATCTGAAATCATGCGATGTTTAAAACAGGGATACCCAGACAAAGAGCTTGACGAATTAATAGAATGGTCAGTAAACGAATATAATCAATCTATTCATTCCGTCACGGGAAAAAAACCAGTTGACTTATTTTTTGGTAGACCCACTACACGCGATCCCGATAATAGAGAAAAAATTATAAAGGAAATTTTCGAAAGGTTGCAGGCTAAACAACAAAAGGATTTACAATACCACAACAAAAATAGACAGGAAGTAGTCAACTATGAACCAGAAGATAAGATCTTTGTAAGGCAAAACAAAAGACTAGGAACTAAACTTTCTAAACGATACAAAGAGGAAATAGTTGAGCAAAACAAACACTCCACAGTTAAAACAAGATAAGGCAAAATAATTCATAAAGATCGTATAAGAAACTAGTCAAAAAATATTTTTAGATTACTGCTTTCCTTCCAACTTCTTTGTCACGGTTCCGTTGAGATATTAGATTATTCTCAATCAGAAAACGTCACCATCCAAGATATCATAGGAAAAATCCAAACCGGTACCTACAGGATCCTTAATATCATCAATATCACAGAGTACGTCATAATCATGGACAACATTAAATCAAACTTCACTAAAAACATACCACCAACCCATCTACTACATCCATTTTTGACGGAAACAATAACTAACGTAAATGACCCCATTAATAATACGAGTATAATGTTAAAAATAATAAATAAGCGTTCAATAGATTTCATAGGTTCAGCATGGAAATTGGTCGCTGGAAACCCAGATCATGATGACCTAGTAACAAT